>JAOSBK010000008.1:5778421-5789773 GCA_027568895.1 Erythroxylum shatona
TTTATTATATAAAATATTAAAATAAGTTTAAATAAAAATATTTTTGTAAGTTTTATTTAATTTATAATTATTATTAGTAATAAAAATATTTATTATTATTTTAAAAAAATTAAAAATTCACAATAATTATAAAAGTTGAAATAAATAAAATAACTAATTAAAAAATTTTGAAAAAAGGGGGAAGGAGAGATAAGAGAGAGGTAGGGAGGGAAAATTTAAAATTTTTTGAAAATTTTGCAAAAAATCCCCCTATTTTAAAAAATTTCTAGTACCGGTCGGTATTTAGATTTTGAATATTTTTACTTAGAAGTTTAAATTGACAATCATCAGGTTCATATTTTTCCTTATTTAACGATTTCAATTTTTATTTTGTTTGTAGGGATATAATTGAAAATATAAATCAAAATTAAGTTACATTCTATAAAATACTGTTACATACCAAATATTATAATAAGAATCCACCCAATTTTTCTATTAGAATTCTTATAAGTATCCAAATATGTGAATATCTTTACTTTCCATAGATTTATTTTCCAAAAAGTCATATTCCAAATTTATTTTACTTTCCCGCCAACCAAACGGAGCCTAAGAGTTAAGTCCTTCGTAACTTTTACTAGGCCCGTATCGTTCCTAATCACTTCTTTTTAATTCTTTGTGTCTTCGTCTTATCTCTTTCATTTTTAAAGTACAATCTTCTTTCATTTGATTAATTTGATGTGAGAATGTCATATTTCAATATGTCTGAACCACCTATATCTTATCTTTTTTATAAGATTACACATTTAACGAAGCATCCTTAATTATCTTCTCAAGAATTAACTTTTGACTATGCAATTCTTTAATGAGCCTGCCTTATAAAATATATTAATTGAAAAAATATTGTCCCTATTTTGTAATTAACAGATTGCATAAGCTGCTGGCTGATGCTGGTTGATTCTATCAGCGATTAGCTTACAGCGGATTATATCAACTGATTTGACCAACAGTTGACATCATCTGTTTATTTAAAGATGTTTGATAAAATCAGCTGTTTAATATTAGTTATTTTTGTGTAAAATAACTTATAAGAGTATGACTTAAAAAAAGAACTTATAAAGACACGAGTATTACATCTTAATATTTCTTTGAATATTCTCATAAGATTTTAGATTTTAGATATTGAATTTAACAAAAGTTAAGTTTATAACTTAATTAAAAAATATAAAACATAATAACAACAACAACAACAACAATAATAATAATAATATTGCTTTCTTTCTCCATATTAATCAAGTAGAAGTTTATTTTTTCTAGTATATTAACTTTTCAATCACTAACTTATGTCTTTCGATAACTTAGTTGTAGTAATGCAATAATAAAATATGAGAGTTTGAGTAATTTGTAATAACTTTGAAACACAATTGTCTTTTTGTCCCTTAATTTCTTACCCTCTAGAACAAAATGCTTCTCATAAGAGCATTTTTAAAAACAGTGAATTGAGGTCGATTCGCCAACCTAATCAACTGATTACCATAACATGATTATTAGCGGTTTGACATAGTTAAACAGTTAAATACCTTTCAATCCACCCAAAAATACCTGATAAATCATTTACCAAACAAGGCTATTATTAGATAATATCACAACTATTATTAGGGTCAATTATGATTTTTTTGAAACTATAGTTACACCTATATTAACTAGAAAAAAAATTATAATCCACGGTCTAGAATATAGATAAGAATGATTTAAGATATATAAGTACAAGAATAATTGAATTTATTATAATGTCCAAAACATTAAAAATATTTTTTCCAAATATAGATATAATGGATGAATTTTCTTTTTTTGACAACACGATTAATGATGTATGTAAAACTAATTAACTATAACACTTTTTCTGCTATATGATATTTAAATAGCACGTACATTCAAGATGGACGATGAATTATTTTTTAGAAACACTCTATGAAAGTCAAACAAAATTTAATTATTCTAAGATTAGCGGTGACCACTTAAACACGGCAATTGAATTTCGTGTTTAAAAAAGATGCGAATTATTGTTTAATTAGTATATTAATTAAACCTATGTTTGGCTGGGCTTATACCAATAGAACTTTTGTCAGTAGAGCTTTTTCTGTAGATCTTTTTTATGAAGATCATTTCTAAGAAGCCAATTAACTGTTGTGCTGTCATTTAAAAAAAAACTTTTTGAAAGAGCTTCATACAGTAGACTGTTTGACAACATAAAAATAAAACATACTTTTAATTTTAATTATATTTTATTTTGTAATAAAATTTATTTATGCATATAAATATTATATAAAGTATATTAAATAATATGCAAAGTACAATATATTAATTATTATATAATTTTAAACCATATAAAACATAAATGAAAATATATCTACTAAATCTTTTATATGGATTATAACATAAATAAAACTAATATAAAAAATACATATTAAAACATATTAAAAAATTCAAATAATATTATATAAATTTTAATATAAATATTCAAGTTGAATAAATAGTTAAATACTTAATAAATTATGCATTTTATTGTAATAAATAAGATGAGTTTGCAAGATAAACGTGAAGATAAGTTTGTGGATATTGTGGGAATTATGTGTAAATTATAAGAATAAAAGGGACTAAAAAATAGGCTCATTAATTGATTTAAAAATATACTCAAAAAAGTTATTTGAGAGCTTTTTTAAGAAGTTTCAAATTTGAATTTCTTAAAAAGCTGTATTTTAACTGCTAAAAAAATCATATCTATTAAAGTGGTACTTTTTTATTTTAAGTCAAACATCCATTAAAAAAAAGACTTTTGCGATAAAACGTATCCAAACAAATGCTAAATCGTCTACCAGAGGCATGTGAAAATGTTCTCATCGCATGCCGAACTATTTCTAAGTAATGGATCGTCAAGCTCAGTCTGTAATTTTGAGAGTAGAAGAAACAAGTATTAATTTGGACTCAATTATAGCTTGAAAATCCATCATGCGATGACAGCATGGCCTCACATAAATCGTGGTTAGTTCCTTTTACATAAAAGGTATCATCATTCATAACTTCATCAATAAGAAGATCAGAATGAAAAGTTTAAAAGTCATACGAGAAAATTGTTGGCCCAAATGAATTTATAGCGCAACAACCTTCGCGTAGAAGCTGAAGAGTATGCAATTAAATTTCAAGATCTTGGAAAAAAAGTAATAAACAACATTCCTATTTCTTAAACATGTCTAGATCTCCTATCTTAATAACTTTGTTCTAACTTTGTCACAAAATGATGTTATTTTATATCCGTTTACACATAAAATGACGTTTTATTGGAGTGAAAATATGGTTGAAATAAAAATCCTATGCCCAATTTATTATAATTGATTTAGTTGTCTAAATATTAAGCATCAACCTAAAAACTGATTCCTCTCACTTTACCATAAGATATTGGTAAGAATTTGATTCGTTGTTTGTAGACAATTTCAACCCAACAAAGCTTTGCCTTATGAGGATATTAAACTTGCATATGATCTTTATTAATCTCATTTAATGGTTTGAAGTTTTAATGTTTTATAATGATAAAATTTGTAATCACTGTCTTTTAAATAAGTATTAAATAAACAGTTGAGTCTATATAATAGTTCATAACATCTATGTTTTGGATAAATTAATTATAAATTAAAATTACATATTCAAATAATATGATCAATCGAACTGTAATATATAGGTTTAAGGTGTCCTTATTTCTAATCAATATCACCTTCTTAAGACTTTTAAAATTTTGAGAAATTTTTAAAATTTTCTTAAATTACAAGAGAAATTTGTCTTTTATCCTTAATTTTATTAATGTAAGTTCATTTAGAAACTAATTGATGATCTTCTAAAGTAAAACTTCTAAAATAAAATTGATTCCTTGTATATTTCTATCGTGAAAGCAGTAACGAGCTTGTGTTTAGTAAACATAACCCTGCATGTGACCATGAAGCTGTTGTCAAAGCCTTGCTCAAAACTGTAAATTAAACCCATGTGAAATCTCTGAGTATATGTTCTTTTGCCGAGAAAAACACACAAACAATCAATCCGTAATAAACAGAGGAATCTTGGTAATAATCTCGTAACCTTATTCTATTGACATGTTGACAAATACATATAATAGAATTCGTCCACACCACGTAAATGCCATCATCTGGTGATCTGATATATGGCCATTTTATTTTATTGAGCTTGACCGGTAGTTGTCGACATTGAACTGTTTCCTCAAGTTAAATCTCAAGAGATCTAAGATATACAGAGAGATATAGGAGATTGTGCATAAAACAAGTGGCAATTCCTGAAATGAGGTTTAGGGTTTTATATTCAATAATTGTTTTCTTTTCTCGGCCGTGGAGAAACGACAAGAAGAGAATATTAGAAGCTACGGTGACGTGAGACCAAATTCCATCGCTATACTAGAATAGGGTTAGGTTTTGGATGTATACGACATTTTGACATGCATTCTATTTTCCCATCTTAGGTTTCTTCTTGTGTTTGCTTCTTCCACTTGTAGATTTAGCTCAACACGACAAGTAAACTCAATGCCTTGTGACCAAGAAAAAATCTGAAAAATCTTTTTAAATATCGAGACGTCGACTTTAGCTCCACCTTCTTCATGAATTCGACCAAGAATTGTCAAAATGAAATAAGAAACAAGGATTGTAGAGGCAGATCGTGGGCAATGCTGAGGTTTGAAGAAAAGAAAAATGAAAAGAGAAAGAAAAGAAGGACAGCAACAGAATGAGAACACAAGAGATGTGCAGGTAGACGATGATCTATAGGCGGCGAGTTGTACAAAAAGTAGGGAAGGTAGGAATAATTTCATCTAGAGTGTACAAACTACAGACTCCTATAAACCCACTTTGGTTGACTTTTTTATCACATAAATTTCAGCCCACAGTCAGAATAAGTAAATATATTATGGCAGACAAAATTTACATACACCACCATGCGTTCAACTTAGACTGGCTCAATGTTCTATAACTGATAACATAAACGACTGAAGACATCTTTTTTTCTGTTCATCCCACGTATAGATTAGCTGAGCAGAAGCTAATCAGTTTTTCACTAAAATCACATATTTTAGCTACCCTAAAACACACGGTTCACATAGTTTAACCACTGTGGCCATGGACGATCTAGTTTAAAGATTATAGAGTACCATTATCATTTTAAAGCTGGCCCGATGGGTCAAGCTTTTCAATGACTGTATAGAACTTAAAAGTTCAATTCAACTCCAGAGTCGTATTGAAAACTTCAAAGTGTAAAACTATAACTATAGAGGATGCACATCAGATTCCTTTCTTTTGATTTGCTAGTTCCAAGTTAACATTAGTATTAATATCACTAAAACAATTACCAAGCCTCTAAGCTTTCAAACATGTGTGGCTGCAGATAGCTGTCGCTTTAGAGTAAGAGTTGTACAAATCAGACCAAACCACATGCATACATTTAAGGTTGTGAGATAGCTGTCACTTACTAGTTACTGAATGGAGATTGTAGGGGCTCCATCAAGATATATATTCAGATAAATGACAGAAACAAAAATATGATATGATTATTCTCAATTCAGAGATTCTGACTTCGCCTAGTCCTTAGATATTATCACAACCACCATGCGTTTATATATGTCAATGTTGTTAATTTCTTACATTTATATATGCCCATCGTCAATTATCTTATGCAGAGGCGATAAAACAATTACATAAGATGGAATTAGACTTCATTGCTACGCTATCAAAATTGGAACTAGGTTATTTCTCAATTCAAATGGATCAAACGTATGAATGTTCACATAATGGTCAGTCAAAATATGGAACATTATCACTAGAAATAGAGCTAAAACCTGTTGTGCTAGTTGATGTATATAGAGAAGAAGCAGGAGACGATGAAGATGAGGAGACAATAGAGGAGGGACGTGGAGGAGGAGGAGGAGGAGGAGCAGGAGGCGGTGGAGGCGGCAGTTGAACTGAAGAGAGAATTGGCGGTGAAGGTGCAGCACCTGAGACAGCCCCAGAAGAAATAATAGCAGCTTGACTAGAAGAGATTAAGTTGTTAGTAGCCTCTCTATATTTGTACCTGAGTATCTCTTCTCTCACTGCATTAAGTTCGGCTTGCAAAGCTTGAATCTGTTGTTGCAGGGCTGAAATTGCAGCCATGCAACCATAAACAGGGTCTCTCAGCCTCAAGTTTGCCTCATAAACCAGACTGTTTGCGGTATCAGCTCTTTGGCTTTCAGGAACCTCCTGGATAATCCCAAAAAATTGATGAAACTGTAAATACAATGAAATCATAAGGAACAGAACACAGGAAACAGTTGGTAGGTGGGATTTGGGTTAATTAAATTACCATTAACATCTTGGAGACGTTGCTTGCACCAAAAACTTTGTGAACGGCTGCGAATTTCTGGGGTTCATGAGGGGAGAAATATGGACAGAAGGGACACTCTTCAGCGCACCTTCTTCTCAGGAGTTTGCATGCAGCACAAGGTGTAACAGTATTCAAAGTCCCAGAGGGATCTGGCTCATGTCTCCTCCCCATCCGCGAAGATTCATAAGAGTCTCTCTTCACCTTCTTTCCTATCTCATCCAATCTCTCCCTGGGATCAACAAGAAGAAATGAATTCTTACGTGCTTAAGAAGCTGATCAAAACAGCATAACTTGAACTTCTTTTATTATGGAAACCTAAACTTCACGGAGAGAAAGACAGGAAGAAACAATAAAAAAAAAAAAAGCTCTCTTAAGTTGGAACCAGCTAGAGCTGAACTTAAACTTTCTGCCAAAGAGAGAGTACTTATCCTTTCCCCAGTGCCATAGCTTTACCTGTCTCTGGACATTCAAGCATGCTAGGTGGCTGTCTAGATCGAAGTAGGGAGAGATATATTGATTGAAATGGAGTAGAGACGAAACATATGATAAGAGTTAGAGAAAGAAGTGCTTAAAAGGCAAGTTAAATAAGAAAAAGAAGTATGTCAAATGTCAATGGCTTTAAAACATGAAGAAATAACAAACGGTTAGATATAGAGAAGTATTAACTTCAATGGAGTTAAAGATAAGAGTCGGTAGGAATGCGAGTGAAAGCCAACAATAATTTTCTCTGTTGGCATCGGCTCACGTGTGCATTTTCGGCATTTTTTATTCTTTTGGGCATAAAATCTATTTCTAATTTAAAAGTCATTTTTATTTAATAATTTGATAAAATAAAATAAATTTATAAATATCAGTTAGATTAAATTTATTTTTATTGTTTAATTTATTTAAAAGAATATTGAATGGTTCAACGAAAGAGTTCAAATTCATAAGGCACGTCACAAAAGTCACATTTGTAGCACTACTCTTTAATTAAAAAATATACATGAATATACGTGGAATTAACCCAAGTCATGCACGTGCGTTATCAAAGAAATTTTGTCGACTCGTTTTTATTTACAGGCTCATTAATGTTGCTAATTTATCCTAAATATAAATGTTTTTAGAGTTAGACCGGAAGTAAAATTAGTAATACAAAAAATTTAAAATTTAATTGGTATTAGACCGTTATAAAATCAGATAAAGATTAAATGAAATTAAAGAACTTAAAAAATAATTTAAGAAAATTATCTTTATTCATTAAAAAATTTAAAGTTTAATTAAAAAATTATTAAATAAAAATTAATCAATTTATCTTGTTTTATAAAAATTGATTAATATATAAAAATAAAATTTTATAATAACAAAAATTTTTAAAGTCAATCAAAATAAAAAGTTAAAAGTTGAATTTAAAATTGACAGCTCAATATATAGATTACTTCTTGTCTTAGTTTTATATAAGAAACAGAATGAAAAACCAAATAGTATCTGGATTTTGACGGATGAAAGTATCTGTAAAATCTCTCCAACTGGAAACGCAAAGATGTGATCACCCACGACTTCGACGACATGAAGGTGGTGGACATGTTCGTATTGTGGCAGTTGGGGAGTTTTCAGGTTTCCTGTATGATAAAAGAAAGCAACTCTGACTTTACACTTTTCACGAGTTTAAGGTATTTGGAAAAGACTCGAAAGTCGAAGTTGGTGTTGATACGAAGTTGAAAAAGAAGAAACCCGGGCGTACTTGAGTTGATAATAGACTTTCAGTGAGATCGCGGGTTTGAACTTTTTTCATGTATGCAGTCGTTTAAAATTTAAAGTCGGAACTTTGCTTCCCGCAAGGGACTTACCTAATTTGAGCAAGGATTAGTCTAAATGTGAATAACTTAAAAGTACATTCTCGTAATTGACACCAAACCATTTTTTTTTTCTTCCGATTGCACCCAAAACTATATGGTCCGTTAAAGTTTCCTCTTGACACGTTTTTCCTCGTTTCCAATATTTACATGACTAAATTATACATTAGGAAACTTGAGACCTGGATCTACTTCTATTGCAGCTTACAATGTTAATAATCATAATCTTTTGCTTGCAAAACTCAAAACTTGGGTGTGTGCACGTACCTCTCTAGAGATGTAGTATTCATGTTAGGTGAAGAAAACGAGGGAAACCTAAATTGGGTTTTATGTGCAGAGTATTTTAATCTTTGCTTCAATAGCCAGAGAACGATACCATCAGCTCTTGTTTGACCCGCATTTTAAGCCTAACAACTCGGATTCTCGTACTCCTCTGTTTCCAACGTACCACTTATATTATATTCACTATTTTATTATCATTATTACTAGTTATTATTATTATTATTATTATTATTATTAACGTAGTAGAAAATATATCTTTAAAGCTCTTTTCTAGTCATTTGCAATGACCTGATGGAAATGTTTTAAGTCTGTGAACTTCGATTTAAAGTACAGGCTCAAGTTCAACTGCGACGTAGACGGATGATCTCAAATCCAAATCTTCAATGGGCCGAATGCTGTGAAAGCTTGTTTAAATCTTATTTAATTCATAATATTAATAAAATTACAAAAAATATTAATCAAATAAAAAAATTCAATTAGTTACAAAAATATTGTTTATCCCACAAAACCAGCGCCTTAACAGAACTTCAACAAAAATATAATTTATCATTATTTTATATTATTAATTTTTTTAATGTACAATAATGATAATAATAATAATAATAACAACAACTCATTGAAAGTCTACTAATACTTAGAACCTAGAGATGTTTAACAGCATGCGGCTATATCCTAATTAGTAGAGAAATTATACTCGAAATCTATATATGTTTAGTAGTATGGAGTCGTAATCTAATTGGTTGAGAGAATGCTTTCAATGTATATGAGAAAAGTGATCATAGAAATAAAAGTACACACCTCCTGCATTGCATAAATTAAAATCACTAGGAAGGAAATTGAATTCTCCAATAATGTCACGTTTTGGACTGAGCTTAGCCTGAATCTTTTTTAGAGGTCTGGGCTCGGGCCTGGCTTGAGACCAAACTTACTTTGGACAACGAGTCCAAAACTGAGGCAATTCAACCCGAGTTGTTTGTTTTGTAATTAAAATTATAAAATTAATATTATTTTTTTAAAATGACTCCGTTTTGGTTATATGCGTTAACTTATGCTTAAGTTCGACGTCTGGTCAAGGGTGGCTCAAATCTCACCTCTAACAATGTTAATCAGATGTCTAACCGGAAAGAAAAATTAGGAAATAAGCCATGTCACACTCTCATTGACTAGGAAGTAGAACTATTCAGTTATGGAGACATGATGACACAGTACCCATCAGTAGTGATTAAAAACAGTCCAAAACAAGTTGAAATAGAACCGATTTTTTGATGTCCTTTCAGTCACATAGATACTTGTGTTGTCATGATCACTGAAAATTCCTTGTGCATGAATTAACTGCTTCAAAAGCTGGCCTAAATGTAGCACTGGACAACCATGTGGTCCATTATGATAAATTCAAGCTAAGCGGCTTGGCCCTTCCTCTTTATTGATAGATTAGGCAGGTAGGAAACCGAACATGGAAAATTTTGTCTCAACTCAGAAGAATCCACAGAACAGCAACTAATTAGAAGCTACATCCTCAATTGCACGAACCAGCTATGAAGAACTTCAGGAACAAGACAAGTTAAAACCTTCACTTTTCGATGGTTATTTGGATGGACTCTCAAGGTGCTTAAGATTTTCACACCTATTATTGAAGCTGTCTTGATCGAATTCAGATACATAAGTTGAATTTTATCCATGAAAATATGTGAAAATTTAAATAAAAATACTTAATTTTCAAAATATTATAATATAATAGGTGATTAATTGATTTTTATTTTATTTTAATTTAAAATATTATAAGGTTAGCATCAATCAACAAGCTCTTTATTATTCAATTGATAGCAGCATGGTTGTTCTGCTTTCAAATTTTCACGTAAACAACAATCGAATCGATGTGACTTTAGTTTTCATTTAGACATTAATTTAAAATCCTAGCTAGCTAATCGGGTCTGCTACTTGCAGATATTGGATTGCTTAATCTGCTGTTTCCTATGTTTATTTCGTTCTATTTTCTTCTCTGCTTCGCTTATATAAAACACTGAATGTACCCCACTTCATCCTAGATAGTCTTCAATCTATGGTCAGGAAAATCAGTCGTCAAAGAGAACCAAATGCATCTTGAAGTCGACAAATTGGCTCTTGCAAGGAAACCAACACCATGTGTATAAGTTGTTTGGAGTAATTGAGGATCCAAAACCAAAGAAATTAAGAGATCATAACATTTTATTGGTTGGTATTTGAATCAATCCAAACATCAGGGACGTTCCAAACGAACAATACTTACACTTGGTATCAGGTGTTGTTTCGTTTTCCGAAGTAAAATCACACAAAAACAAGAACTACCCTCAAAAAGAAACGTAAAAAGGAAAAGAGCATAGATTTCCAGCAATCAAACCAAGAGAAATTCTCTCAAACTAGTTGACCCTGCTACATTTCTTCCTGATTTCACCCTTGGAACCAGTGAGCGGATCAAGATCTCCCATCTTGATCATCGCTGACACGAAGTCCGAGTAGAAAGCGTCTGGATTGCTGCTGTATTTTCTAACAAAAGAATCGGCAGATCCACCATTGAATAGGACCTGGTCAGAGTTAAGCAGGCCCATCTTGTTGATGAGGTTCTTGTAATAGGCGTTGTCAAAAAAAATAGGGGTTTTAACGTCTAGGGGGGCCAACTTGTTGTCTCCCGAGCCTGTAGTTCTTGGACAGTTTGCTCGTCTGGTTTTAGCAAATGAACTGTCGATGTTGGTCTGGTTGTATATGCGATCTCTGAAAACCGCGCACCTAGCTTGTCCAATCGTGTGGGCTCCTGATAATACCAACACCATATGTATATGAACCAATGTTAGAAACCAAGATTTGAATGAGA
>JAOSBK010000008.1:5801295-5848122 GCA_027568895.1 Erythroxylum shatona
CACACCGGGGGTTGGTTCCCGGAAAGCCTCTCCGACGCTCAAGTTAGTCTTTTTGTAAGGGTAGGATCGCTGCGAGTGGAGAAAACTAGGGTTATGATCACGTACCTCAATCCAGGTAGAATAGTACCTTATATATTGAATAGACGCTAGGTTTAGGTTTTCTGCGTAGGTTTTTGCGTTTGCATGGGAGTCTAACGTCTTAGAAGGAGTCGTGGATGCGTGGACTTGTGCTTGGGCCGTGGATATGTAGACTTGGGCCCTGGGCCTAGTACAGCCGACCTAACCACACTAATTTTTGCTTCATTATTTTGTGACTAAATATCATAATTGAGAAAATTCAAGTATAGTATTATTGACAATGATTATAAGTGTAAAAATATATTTAGCTATAAAAATAAGCAAATCATTTTAATAATTTATCAAACTACAAACTCAAAATTAATTAATATTATATAAATTTATAAATTAATTAATATTATATAAATGCATACTTTTTATTTGTATCTTTTAAATTATATGACTTGACAATTTTATATGGAGTCACAAAATTTTTAAATAGTTTAAACATGATATTTGTAGTGTAATGATATATGATTCCTAAAAAAAAACAACAATATTTATATATGGTAAGCAATATAATATAATTATAAATAGTAAGTTATACAAGATTTTAAATAAAAGTTTAACAATTATTACACACAAAACAACAAATAAAGTTTCACGTTTATTTTATCTAAAAGAAAAAAGAGATAATTATTTATAAATTTGAAGTGACATAAGACTCAACAGATAACATAAAAGAGTTTCCTATGTCTAGATTTCTAAGAAAGCTTCTTGCACATTTGAAGACATCAATTGAATTAGTTAAAGATCTTTTCCTAATTGTTAGTTTATATATTGACACCCTGTTCCAACAATTTATTAACTTTAACTAAGCTAGTAGAAAATACATTTGACGGTTTCTCACATTAACTACAAATAAAAATAAAATTATATATATAAGAATTATCTAATAACTTAATGTCCTTATCTGTCTAATCCTAAAAACTCCACACACCTAAAACTCCACGTTTGCTAAAAAGTTTACTGTCTCGAACATCCTGACAAGTTTGCAGACAAGTTAATTGTGAGACCTGTTACCAACCTGACGATTTTTAATACTCCAACCTTTAAATAACCTTCTCATTTATTATCAAACCTTACCAGTCCCTTTTGGACTAAGTACTTTTAAACGGAAGTCAAATTTTGCATCACTTTGCACGTCTCACCAGTAAAGGCGTCCTTTGCGTTTATTGTTATTATTATTATTATTATTATTATTTTCCTTTTATTGAGTTTCTTATTAGTTTCAATTTTATCATCATCATCATCATCATTATTATTATTTATTATTTATATTAAGTATTTTTTGTATTATTATTATTATTATTATTTGTGATTTATTATTCTTACTTTCTTTTACTTATTTATTCTGTTAACCTATATCATTATTTTTTTGTCACATTCGCAAGTGGGTCTATCGGAAACAGTCTCTCTACTATATAGAGGTAAAGTTGCGTATTATCAGACCTTCCCAGACCTTGCTCTAATGCGAAACTTCAAACTGGGTGTGATGGTGATGATGATGATGATGATAAATATTAACATTTCATAATATACTTTTATAAGTAGAATCCTAGCGGTAAAGTAAAGTCATGAAATTGAATTTGACTATTCAAACTTGTAAATACTTATTTAAGAAAGCATCTACTGTTTGTTTGTCCTTATTCACCATAAGAAGGGAGAAATGACTCGGAATTTCAATTCATACCTCTTTTAACTACATTTTGGCTGTTAACGGTATGGTGGTTAAAAAAAATATAAAAGTACTTGAACTTCAATTAATATCATTCAACATAAGTTGTCTAGTAAGTTTCCATCACTTGATTAATTCGGTGATGAGAGGTACTCCAGAAACAGAAAATATGGATTGTGTATTTGATAAGGAATTACACACACGTACGACTCTTCCCTAAAGTAAACTTTCGCTGCTGATTCAACACCCATGACCCGTTTTTCTTGACCTTTGTTTTTCTCAAAATCAAACAAAAAGAAGGTACAATAAATGCTAGTACGTACGTATTCCTTTATTGATTTCTGACGTTAATTACAAAATCAAGGAGAAGAGGATCTGCATCTACTTTCCGAGGCTACGTACGTGAGAAGTTTGATTACCACTGTCATAACCAAACTCGCCTTGACCTGTAAAGACTCTACATAAGATTATAATATCGGTGGAATGAAATATTTCTTTTATAAGACACTAGATTCATGTACTTTTTTTTGTTGTTACTCACTAGTTATTTTAGGAGGATTTCAATTATGGAAAAGTACCTTTAAGTCATTCACATCTAAATTAATCCCCGTTTGAACGGAATAAGTCCCTTGTGAAAGGTAAAATTTTGACCCAAAATTTTAAACGAACTCATCCATGTACTTTTCTTTTTGGATGTTCTGTTAAGATTTTGTTTTTGTGCCTGAGTGTAAAGTCTTTCTCCAGTTAGCTATTCTTTGTGAGAACTTTGAACGGCGGCGAGAAACTTTGTTTGGATTCAAGGAAAATGGGCTAAAGAATAGTCGTGTAAGATATAAAATTAAGAACAATTAACATAAAAAGAAAAGAAACATTTGGAATGATTTATAATATAATAAAATATAAATATATGTAATATTAGAAAGTTGTTATTTGGAAGAGATCGAAGGATCATAATGTAATACAGTAAAATGTTATTTAGAAGAAGAAATTATAATGTAATATAACTTAAAGTTGTTTATTATTTTATATCTCACCGTAAACTTACAAATCAAAAGTTTCTTTTTTTAATTGTTTAGGATGAAATAAAATTTAAAATGAATTTTTTTTACCCCATTTTATTTTATTATATTATAAACTCTTATTTTAAATAATGAAATAATAATTCATTCGATTAATAAATTTCCGACCAAACATGAAGCGCGCGAATAAGACTAGTCAATCCTCATTATGCAACTTTCTCCATATTTGTGTCTGTTTATTCATCAACAACCTAAAAATAAGGGCATTATGATTTTAAAAAGTGTACACTTTTCCATAATTGTTATTTAAACTCAAGTCATTCTTCAATTATTATATTCATCATAATTTTTATATTTATAATAAGTGGATAAAGAGTTAAAGACACATATCTTTTTTTTAAATTTTTATAACTTAAAATGTTGTGAAAAGAAAAAAGATATATTTTATTAAGTAGACACACGTCTCTTCTGAAAGCCTAGCCCAAATTTTAGCTCTAGGGCCTATTAATTAATGTCAAAGTTGATATCTCTTTTAAGGTAAGAGACGAGTTTGTTTCTCTTAATCTCTTAGGCTCATTTTAAAATCTTATTTTAAACTAATTTGAAAACTAATCCAACTGAGTTTAAATTCCTTTAAATATTAGTTTTTATTAAAAATAAATATGAAAGAAATATATTTATAGATATAAATAATTAGAATAGGATTGAAATGAAAAAAAAATTGTATAAAATTTTAGAAGATGGCGTGTCAAAACGACAGTGGAGTAGAGAAAACAACTCCAAACTGGGTAAGTGAAACAATGAACACGGCGCAGCTTCCACCGTCTCGCTCCCACTCTGTGGCGTCTCCGTCGGAGATGGAGAAGTCTCAGGCGGATACCGGCGATCTCCAAGCTTCTCTCACTCAGCTTATTAACGATCACAACCAGTCATCTCTTCGTCTTCGCGAACACACCGGTAGATTTCCATTTTAAGTTCATAGAAACTGATATTATTGTTGTTATTATTATTGTTTAGTTGTTTTGAAGTTGGTTCTTTCTTTTGTTTTCTTATTGCAGAGAAGGCGAAGAGAGATGCGATAAGGAAAGCGGTGCGAGTATCGGATCTGTTGGTGGATGCGGTGAATGGAGGGGTGGAGCAGTCGTTTGTTAATGAGAAAAGGATCGAGCTTGAAATTCGTCTATTGTCTGCCACAATTGCTCGTTTCATGAAACAGACTGATGGATGGCTCGCTACTACTCACGCCTTTAACACTGCTTTTAAGGTACTTCTTTTAAATTCATTTACTTTTATCTATTTTCGTATTTTCTGTTTAGTGATAGAAAGTCTAAAGCTTTCCCAGAGGGGCTAACGTGTTTCAAGACCTGGGATTGATTCATAGACCATCGTGAATATTACAAACTCTCCTTGGTTTCGTCTTGGTAGAAATTTCAATAGTAAAATTACTTGCATCTTTCAAAACTCTTTAACTTCTGCTACCAATATGCTTGACAATAATTCACAAAAATAGGCAAATAAATTAAGTTACTTCCAGCTCGCCATCTTTGTAATACTACTAGTTCTCATTGGCACCTGGGTTGGAATTTTTAATTGAAATTGGGAGAGTCATTTCAATCATACTGTTTGTCTTTCATATGGAATTTCAATACCATTTCTTATTCTATCTCAGAATTTTAGCCGCTGTTATCTTTTATTCATAGGGCTGATAAAGAGTTATAATTCGAAATTGACTCGATAAATAAAGATAAAATGATATGGTAGCCATAAGAAGTTGTTCACTACTAACTATTGATGGGAAGAGTTCATCTTCAAATATTTTTCCCTTTCAATGTTTCCCGGTTGGAGCTTCCGTCATTGCTTTATCAAGGGCAATGATGTGGATCTATCTTCGAAAAGTACTAATATGCAATGCCAACTTTTGTTTTCTGATCGGAGGTTTGCATTCTTGATACTGGATTGGTACCATGTAGATTGCTTAGAACTAGTTTTGGAGTGTGATTCTAGTACTCATTCCGACTCTGCAAGGTCCAAATGAACCTTACCAGAGTTGGAAAACGATAATGCGAAAGATAGTGAGATGACTAACAGCATGTACAAATAGTCAGGAATAAAACTCAATTCATGCATACAAGATGAATTATCCTCCCACATTGATTTGGTAGCATTTTCAGGAGATTTGTATGGTTATGTTGTAATATGGAAACGAGTATTATGTTTATAAATTTGTTATATTACACTGAGACAAAATAGTCGTATAGAGGTCTCAAGATGTGCAGTTATGACATCCCTTCTTAACTCACCAGTGTAAAGAGCGTAAAAAATTGGTTTTGGGGTGAAACTATGTAATGTCCATTTCTCTCCGGTCTCACTGACATTGAAATAAAGTTTAGCTGATATCTCTTCACCATGTATTCCCATTTCCTCGTACCTCAGTCACACCAAGCATGGGTAAATAGTATTCAATAGTTGTTTCTCTGCTCTTGTTAGTCTTAACAACAGATGGAAAAACTTATAGGATGCTGAGTTGTGGGAAAAATCAACAACTCAGCAAGCACTTCAAGTCAAGCTGTGCAAACATATACTGGCTATTGGTTCAAATGTTAGTCATGTCATATCACAGATTATATGGTGGGATTGAAGCACCTTTCAAACTGTATAATGTTTGTGAAATTGATTCAAACCATATAATGATTGTGAAATTGATGTTGTTTATAATCAAGAACATGCTCATGGACCTTAAGGTAGTAAGATGACTTAAAAAAAGTTCACTCTTCATTTGGGGTTCATAAGCAAAGGACACATTTGATGAAAGATGCATTTTACGGTGTCCAGGCTTGTTTTTATTTCTTATGTTACTCTGTTCTGGTCTTGTTAGTTTAAGATGATATTGACTTTTTTCTCTGGTAGGAAATTGGAGACATTGAGAACTGGATGAGGACCATGGAATTTGATTGCAAAAGCATCACTGCTGCAATCCAGAACATTCACCAAGAGTGATTCCACAGGGACAAGTTCTTTCTCTCGTCAATTCCAAGGAAAATCCCATGTGAAAGTATGATATATTTACTTGCACATAATTCTGTACATTGCAAAAGCATTACTGCTGCAATCCAGAACATTCACCACGAGTGATTCCACAGGGACAAGTTCTTTCTCTCGTCAATTCCAAAGAAAATCCCATGTGAAAGTATGATATATTTACTTGCACATAATTCTGTACATATTTTACTGTTTCAAACTTTTGTTCATGATGGTAGGAATGAGAATGAGCTGGTCGAATTTGAGCTATGAGTTTTTCTTTAGTCCAAGGGAACCATGGGCGACCCAAATATCAAATAACTGTTGTGATCTGACTCTTTACTCATTTTTTATTCGTAATTATTAAGCACATCATACCACAGGTCCATAAGTGTTTAATGATATTAACATATACTAAAGCTCAATGATAATTTCCGGTTGTGCTGAGCCAAGTTTGCTATGTTTCCTCCCAAGTTAAATAGAAAGCTCTAGCCCTTTGTTTCACACTCGGATTGATTATCATACTTGAACCTGAATGTATGTATGTATGTTTCTGTATATTTACATACTAGATGGGGTCTGAGATCAGTTTCCTTAATGAATTAATACTGAAGACAATTTTTAGATGTAAATTTGTATATATGCTATAACTATGTTCCATCTATAATTTTTGTTTCAGCAAGTGGAAGTTCCCACATTATATATGCTCTTCATCCTTCTATACCGAATGGCAATCCACTATCCACTTTCCGCGTAAATTTCATCATATGGATCCTTAATTACATGTTGGCATGTTAAGGAACAGAGACCGGAATTGATGTCAATCAAGTTTGAAAGATTGATCGAAGGGATACATATTGTTTAAGCCAACTGGCTAAATCTTTCAAAAGCAAACCAAATTGGTATTCTTTTAGTTGTGGAAATTGTTAAACGTCATTGATGACAACCATGTTCCGCTGAAATGGTATACAAGTCTAAGATTAATTGATTGGATATGCTTAAGTTATGCAACCAAATAACTTGGAGCTCACTTAAGTTATCTTTACCGCACAAATTCGTAGGCACCAAAGTCAAATTAGTTTCTCTTTGCAGCCGTGAAAGTTGGCAGGAGCTGGTTAGTATAATAACCGAGAGGCCCTCAAAAATGAATCCGAATCTTTTGTTTAATTTTATGATGTCTTATTATGTTCAATAAATTTTAGCTATTTATTTATGTAAGTCTTGCATAAATAAACGTAGAATCTGTATAAATAAATGGTTGAGATTTATTAGACAGAATAAAATATCATAAAATTAGACAGAAGATCCCGTCTCCCCGAAAAGGGGACGAAGCTTCCAAAACTTAAAAACAATAGAGGAGACACAAAAAGTAGCTGGCAAACTCTACTCAAGACTTTAAAAGTTTGTGGCTCAATGTTGCTCCAAGTGGTTATTGAGCATCTAAAGTTCTGACTTTTGACCATTTCTTGCGTCAACTTGTGAATTCATGGATCTTACAGAACAGCCTTAAAAAAAAGGAGAGAGTTCAGGCACCAACTCAGCAGCAACGAGATTAAGACCCCTTTTGTTATAGTCTTGAAACTGTGGCGGATCTGAATGATAACCTGATCCGATAAGCTTGTGTAATGATCGGAATTGGCAAAAAACGGAAACAAGTATTGGGCTCTGGGCTTGGGCCGTGCAGGGGGTTTCGTTCTTTGCGGTATGTATCTGTTTTGATAAGAAAATAAAATTTGGTTATAAAAGGGATTTATTTGCATCGTTTGTTTTTTGTAATGAAAATATTCTCGCTGGTTTTATCTGAGAACATAGGCATTATTAGCCGAAACTCGTTAAATCTTTATGTTATTTTTTTTATTTTCGGTGCTTTTGTGATTGTGAATATTATTGCGATTTCTCCTGCAACCCCTAATTTTTAATTAATACATAGTGGTCAGCGTCTTCATCACTGGCGATTTTATTCCTTTAAGCGTGCAACAAGCACGACTGAAACTGCAATTTACGTAAGTCCAATCTCTCTAAGATTTGACGATTAAAGAATGCAAGAAGACTAGTTGCCGTTTAAACGTGAATTTGGTCCGAACTAGTTTCTGGGCATCACGTTAAAGGGAGTAAAGCAAAACAATGAATTGCAACCACTTCTGATGCATGCTAACCACGTAAACATAAACTGACCCCAATGGTATTAAAAGAAAAATCAAAAGTTTAATGTCAGCTTGATAGCTTACAAATGATTTTCAGACTTCATATGTCATCTTCAACGAGCTCGCGTACACAATCACATATACATACACGTTTTGCTATAGAAATTAGACATGTTGATATACCGCTTGATTACAGTGTCTCATCATTTCTGTATATTCGGTGGTTACTAAGTTGCAACTTGTATCACTATAATAATACAGTCACTGTTATGTTTAAAAATGTTATAATCACTATAACAAATCATCTGGACAATTGATAACTGGGTTTTAAGAATTTTATATGCTCATTCTGTTCACAAAGATATAATCAATGAGAATAGCAATATTTATGTTAGTTCCCAGAATTTGGAAACTGAGTCTTGTAGTTATAAAAGATAGGAAGATTAAAACATCTTCTTCATCATGATTTAAATTTCAATTGAACTTTACAGTCTTGTGTGATAATTAATGGGTATGATCCTAAAAGAATGTAAATAGATTCACCTATGTAAATTGTGAACAATGTTTATGTGTACATACTATATAAAACAAATCATAAGACATACAATTCGTGTATGTTGACCGTAGTTTATGTGGTTTTAGTTAAACAAGGTAATCAAGGATAGAGGATTATCATTACAGCAAATGTGAAACACTCACATGTGGTTAAAGAAGAAAAATGCTTGGGGATCTCAACTCTACCTAATCCTGCTGTACCAGCAAGCTGACTTTAGAGCCCTCCCTTAGTTCCTCCATATTTAAAGGATCGAATCAATAATTTAGAAGTAATTTGCACAACATGTTGATTGATTTGAGCATATCCAGATCAACTGGGGTATTATAAAATTAGCAGTAACATGTGATTAACTAATCGAATTAAGCAAGCAGTTCTTAAATGATGATTGGAATTGATGCTAAATATAGAAAATGCAACCTTGGAATGGAATACTTAAACCACCGCATGAATCCAGAGGGAACAGTGGAGTTACGAGCTCCTATAAATGCACAACGTACTCATCATCGTCATCTTCACTTCTACCTTTGTATAGAGAAGCTTGGCATACGTAGAAACCCCTGCTCAGTTCTATAGCCATGGCTACTCGTCAAGTTTTCGTTTTATTCATTATCGCAGCTACTGTTTTGCAAACACTAACACATGCACAGTTGACCCCTGATCACTATAACCTAGTGTGCCCTGGGGCACTGCGCACTATAAGAAATGAGGTCTCGAAGGCCATTTCAAGAGAACGACGAATGGGAGCTTCTCTACTTCGCTTGCACTTCCATGATTGCTTTGTCAATGTAAGTTGATGATGTACATTTGTGGACTGGATTTAGCAAGTGATTTTCTCGTTTTCTCTCGCTGTCTCTGGATTTAGCAAACTCTGATGAGACGTTTATGAAATATTGGCAGGGATGTGATGGATCAGTTCTTTTGGATGACAATCCTAAAACCAACTTCACAGGCGAGAAGACAGCCATTCCCAACTTGAATTCACTCAGAGGGTTTGACGTCGTTGACAGAATTAAAGCAGCAGTGGATACAAAATGCAAAGCCAGTGTGGTTTCATGTGCGGATATCTTAGCTGTTGCAGCTCGCGACTCTATAGAAATTGTAACAACTTCATAAACTTCCTCCTCTTCTTCTTCTTCTTCCTCCTCCTCCTCCTCTTCTTGTCCAACTTATTCAATGAATTGAACCATAAAATTTCTTACAGTTAGGTGGTCCGAGATACAACTTTTTGTTAGGTCAAAGAGACGCAAGAACCGCAAGCTTCAGTGACGCACGCGCAAATCTACCACCTCCATTTTTTAACTTCTCCCAGCTGCTTTCCAGTTTCCAATCCCACGGGCTTAACCTCACGGACCTTGTGGCTCTCTCTGGAGGACACACCATTGGACTTGCTCGGTGCACAACTTTCCGTAGCAGGATTTACAATGACACCAACATAAACACGGTATTTTCCAGGAGATTACAGCGTACTTGTCCAAGAACTGGGGGTGACAACAACACACAGCCATTGGATCCAACTTCAGAAAGATTCGACACACAATATTTCAGAAGCCTGTTGCAGAACAGGGGTTTGCTCCATTCTGATCAGGAGCTGTTCAAGAATCAAGGCAGTGCTAGTGATAAGCTGGTGTTGCAGTATATTAGAAGTCCCGGTACCTTTTTTAGGGACTTCAGAAATTCCATGCTCAACATGGGAAACTTGAAACCTCTGCTTGCACCTAATGGAGAGATCAGAAAGAACTGCAGAGTCGTTACCTAGCTAGCTAGCTAGGCATGATTTTAACTGATTATGACCATATCTTTTCCAAAGAGCTTGTTGTGAACTCCAAATGATGTTTAGTAAATGCAATGCAAGCTTTTTTGTTTGATTAAACACGACAGCAACATTTAAATAGCTTTCAAAATCTTGCCCAAAAAATTTCCGATAATAAAAAATATTTTATTGCCAAACTTTATAATCAGCCAACTCATTTGGGTGCAAATGCCTAATCAGATCCATTTGGTCCATCTCAATGTGGAGATCCAGTACCCATTTTCAAATCTATCTAAGCTCTTCCATTTGCATTTCAACCCTATAAAATTTCCATCCAATTTAACTACTTAGCTATTTGCATTAAAAAAAACTTAAAAAAATTAAAAGTGATATATGTAGTCTGTAATTAATACAAAATAAAAATAACATTTTTCTTGGAATATTTTACAAAGTGGTTATTTTTAAGGAAATGTTATAGAGTTATTTTCGGCATATTATTTATGGTGTAAATAGATAATTTAGATATTATTAACTAATTTTATAAGGGTCACCAAAAAAAAGTCATTTTTGGTGTAAATAGATAATTTAGAGAATATTAATTATAATGCTTATGGGGCATTATAATAATGAAATGACCATCTAACTTAATCTTTTGAATGTATTTTAGTTAGTCTTTGATATTAATTTAGAATTCAGACGTGTCCAAGAGGAATTTTTTAAAAATTTGTTCCTAACTTCTATTGAAAATATACATGAGCTTTGAAAAACTTAGAAAATAGAATTTCATACCATCAAAATACTTAAGTCTAATGAAGTGAAATCCAAATCCAATAAAGTAATTAATTGTTGTCAAAGAGAATTAAAAAAACTATAAAAATAAATTCAATACAATAAAGATGAATACGCAATGTAAAAAACGCTAAAATAAAAATAGGTTTGATGTAGGCTAATTGATTTATCTGGAGAGTGAATTTTGATATATTATGCTTGTGTTGGTTTTAGAATTGTGTGTTGTGTAGATTGTTATCATGTGCTGGCAAATTTATAGTGATCTTATCCTTAAGTATTTTTTTCTCTATAATTGCTCACTTTCTTATCATTACAAGAAATTATATTTTTAGTAAAAATAAAAGTTGTCACTAAAAAAGTAATATTAGTTACTACTATTAATAATGTCTAATTTTTAAAGTCTCGCCTCCTGTCACAAATTCTTCCGTCATTGAAGAAATAGTGATTAATTTAAAAAAAATGATCACAATTATGCAACACATATGTAACAAAAGTACTAACATTAAAAACTATAGAATGTGTGACAAAACTATATGATCACAGTAACTTTACATATTTATGATAAATTTGTGGACATAAACAATATAAAATATTAACAAATAAAGTTGTAATAGTATTTCATTTATTATGACAACGTTATCGCCACTAAAATAATTGAAAATAGTGACAAAATATTTATCACTCATTTTTTTAATTAGTGTCAATTACTTCTTAGTCACTAATATTTAAAAAAAAGTGTCAACATCATTTTGTCATAAAAATAAAAATTTGTTAAAAAATATTGCCACTAATATATTTACTATTTTCACAAATAAAGCTATTAATTTAACAATGGAATTACATTAGTGGTAAAAGAAATTTACATCGGCGATTATATTATTTAACAGATTTCGTTACAAGTGTGAAAGTTAAATGTTACAATAATGTTGTCACTCATAAAAACCCTTGCTGGTTCTGCAGTGGCGATACCCATTGTAATTTTGGATTTTCACCATAGACAGTCACGCTTGCTTGTAGAAGCTACAGGGACTGCAATATGTGCACCAATTTCAAAATCTTCACTAAGCTCTTTTTTAGAGCGTGTCAATCTCTTTGCCTTGGCTTCTGTATCTTTTCAATAAATTAATCAAATTAGTGACTTATACACAATACATATTAGATTTAGGAATCAACAAAGTGCACCAAAATGGTTTACTGATCACTACCATCTTGAATGGAATTAGAAGCCCTTTGAAAACCTTTATCAATCGTAGATGGTAGAGTTCGTGCTCTTTTTGCAACAATTAGGCTAGTAATCTTAGTGAAAACAGGTTTAGTAGTATTGTCTTTTGCAGAGGTTGCAAGCCTCTGAGGAATTTGAGAATGATAGACATTGCTAGGAGCATTGGAGGCAGTTTGAGACCTAGTAGGAGATGTAAACGGTCTGGAAAAGAAAAGATAGAGACATTTCATTTATTCACAAAGAAGCGAAAATATAACCCATGGTACAATTACTTAACGTTTGACCATGAAAGAGGTACTTAGAACAAAGATGAGCTTTTTTTTATCAAAAGAATATGCTAATATGTCTTCCAATTACCTTATAGATTTTTGGGAAGATCGAGCATCTTCCACAAAAGTTTCATTGACAAGTGAAATAGGTGCTGACCTAGTTTGCTTTGAGGCATGAGTATCTCTAAATTCATTCGTATAACCTTTTCTAGAATGAAAAGACTCTCCAAGTTCACGATCTGGCAAATCGGGGAAAGTTCCCAACATCTTTGGACAATTTTCATGGGCATTTGAAAGAGTAGGCTTGTGCAAAAACAAGAAGATTACCATAAGATCAGTGGAGAAGAGATTGCAGGAATGAAGATGATTTAATAAAGACTAGTTTCTCAAACGAACTATATGATATATAACCATTTTGGATATTGGTGATAATTAACCACCCAGATCAAAAAACTTAGTAGTTAATAAAGACAAAAGGTACATTTACCCTCTCATAAACCTGTATGCATTCATAAGTACAACCATAGGAACTGAATGGAAGAGTTGTACTTCAAATCCACCATTCCTCTTCATCAAGAACAACATGCCCACGCTCAACCATATTACGGTCCTTAGAAACAAAAGAAGGTGGTCTTGGTTTTGAAAAAAATAGTTCGTTCCATATTCAACAAGAAATGACAATGGGCTGCAAAATTAAACAACAGACAGAAACCGCAAGTAAGAAGATCAAATTAATAGGTACCAATTCAAATAATAAATCTTAGTGTCAATCTATGACTAAACCATCCTAAAATGTTAATAGTAACTTAAGATGAATGAGACAAATATAAAGACATGGCTCAAAGGTATAACGACCATTTAGACACTGGATTTATAAGAAGAAAATATTAAACTATATCCCTTTTTACTGTATCCTTAGCACCAGAACATATTTCTTAAAGATTGGAATGTCAGGGACATTTACACAATTAGGAGTGATTCCTGGTATCTAAAAGGAAAAGTATATAAATAGTAATTTACCTTTGAACACAAGTTTGTTTTGAATTACTTGACATTTTCATTTAAAGAAATCAAAGGAGGTGATATGACTCTTTGCAGATCCTACACTCTATCAATTTTAGATGTTACACTAGTTCCAGAATTGCAAGAAGCAACAAATGAAGTTATGATAGAAGGCCTTGGATTTGCTTGCACATCATCCTTAAAGGGTTTATTTACATCATCCTAGTTCAAAGGAGATCCAACAAGCCTACAAAAAAGGAATAAGCTATAAAGATTGTCGAGCATGATACAATAAGACTATTTGCATTCAAAATTTAAACTAGGCAGACCTACAATAGTGAAATCTGGTGAAATTTATGACATGCTTTCATTGTAGGTTGAAAATAAAAAATTTAATAATAGGGAACCGTAAAGGAGTTAACCTATGGGATCCAACAAATTGGTAATAACTTGTTGCAGTAGGAAAGCTTCTTTTAAAACTCAAAGAAGCTTCCTCCCTTCTTTCTTGAGCTTCAAGGTTCCTTTCATCCAAAAAGGATCACTAGCTCCGTTATACTAGGAGGGGGGAGGTAACTAACATTTCTTCAAAAACATTTTCACAAAGCTTCGTACTGCATCATGAGTATTATACCAAAAAAAGAAAGGACTAGGGTTTTAAAAACTTCAAGTATCTTCTTACCTTGAGGTTAGATAAGCTTGTTAGGGAATAGTAGGAAGATCAGAAGTTTGGTGAGGTAAAAATGGCGACCTCATCCTTTTGGTAGTTGCAGGTCCCCTAGAAGTCAAAACCAATTTTGCATAACTTTTACAGAATTATCTTTAAATTACGTGCATTTTCCAATTCATATACATAGAAGATAATACAAAGTCAAAACTTAGGAAATCAAAGATGTGATTCTTTAAGAGAAAGAAAACAAAACCAAAACCCAAGCCCCAAATGCCCCCAACCCCTCCCGTACTCCGCAAAAAAATAGGGAAAAGAGAAAAAAGTTTCAATCTTTAGGTGAAGAAATGAAGCAATCTATTAAGCATACTCAAGAAGAAATAAAATCGCGCCAAAACAAGAGTACACAATTAGCATTACATTGAGAGAATTTTTTTTAAAGGGAAAAATATTGGGAGATCGGTGAGGGGCAAGATGGGGAAAAGGTGGAGGATTTAATGTAGTAGATAGTCGACGGAGGAATACTTCTGAAAGTGACGGAAGTTTGAGACGTTGGCTCAACGGCCTTCCCAAACCCTTGCATTTAATCTTCTTCTTCTTTGTTTAACTCATACAAGTACATATATCTATAAATAGAAGTGAATATATATAATCGTATATGCAGACTTAATTAATAGTCTAACTGGCTGGCAACTGAGTGTAGCTCCGTCGTGGATTTGATTTTTGGGGAAGAACATATATTTCAAAATGTTATTTGTATTTGGATGTGTTTACTTTAGTAAATTTCAGGGATTGAGCCCAGGCCTATTAAACCCATCCAATAAATAGCTTTATAATTATATCGAATATAGAAATGGATCGGGTCAAATTCGAACCGTTTACGACAAGGTTAAGATGGTCCTGACTTGATCTAATTAAATAAAAATAATATTATTTTAATTAATTAATTAATAATTAAATAGAATTACATTATTTTAAAAATATAATGAATTTATTTTATGTATTCTAACTCATTTAAATTAATTCCAATTTTGAATTGGGTCCAAGTTAAATTATCATCTTTGACCGAATAAAAGATGACAGCAAAATTTATTTAAAAATTTAATAGTCTTCCGCTTTAAAAAATTCATATTATATTTTACAGTTTACCGGAATCAATCATCAAATAACCACTAAATCTTAATTTTGAAGGGAGTTTAAGTACATAGAACACTCTTATGACTACCACAAACAAATTTGGTCGAAACGATATGATACTAATACTAGTCAATATTAAATACTGTTTTAGATAATTTTTTAAATTTATAAAATAATTTATAAAATTTATAAAATTGCAACAGAAAAAGCTAATACCAACTAGTATCAGAGTTTAGTATGATGTCACTTTTTTGTCAGTACGACCAATATCAACCAATACGGTACGATAATCTCAACAATAAAATAAAATTTATAAGCTTGTGCCAATAGTAAATAGTAAAAGGGTCAAATGAATTAATTTTTCATTCAGTAAAAACTATGTTTTTTTTTCTGAAAACCTTATCATTTTAGCTACAACCAATCACAAAAAGGGTTAAGTGAATTAAATTTCATTCAAGAAACCATATTTATTTTTCTAAAAACTTATTAATTTAGTGAAAATGTGTGTTACCTTTTGTGATAAAATTATAGTTGTTATTCACATTTTTTAAGATAATGTTAGATTAAGTTATTATTTTAAATTTTAATATATGGATTTATCAATATATGTAATTTGAATATTTTATTAAAAAATATTTAAATTTGTTTGCAAATAATAATATTAAAGAAAAAATCGTGATAAGTAGTTTCTAGTTTCTAAAATCCGTACAATAATGACAAAATTAATCATTAGAGTCTTTAATTTTCATATGTTATTAAAACAATAAATAATTATCATTAATTTGTTACGTTTATATTGATAATAACTTTTGTAACAAAAAGATGACGATCAAGTGGAAACAAAATTTCTTGTCACAAAAATTACGAATAGTAGTGATCATAGTCATAGTTCCATTTTGTCACGATATTAAGTAAACACTAACTAACTGAATTTTTTATTGACAAAATTTTTCGTCATAAAAAATAAAATATCGTATGACTATAAACTGTTTCGTCACTGCAAGAGAAAAATATTAGCGACCAATATATGTTTTGTCACGATTACAATTTATTCTTGCCAAAATTATTTTGAGATCAAATTGTATATACTTTTAGTGACAGAACTTACTGATAAAAGAATTTTTGATACTATTAATTGTGAAAGATACTAAATTGTTACAATTACCGATGTATTAGTGGCAGAAAAATAAATCATCACAGTTAATCCAAACATTAGTGTCAATTAATTTTTTTGTCACAAAAAACCTCATATCTGTGATGAAATAATAATTTGTCACAAAAAATTTGTCACTAAATATCTTAATTCTTGTTGTGTATATTTTATCTAATTATTTGCTACTTTCTTATTAACCTCCATGTTTTGGACTTCTGTCTCAAACATTTTTCTTGTAACTAGTTAACTTCCAGTTCACTTTGTCATGTTCTTGTTAAATGTTTTTCACTATTTTCTCAACTTTAAAATTTTGAACTTCTACCTTAAAAATTTTCCACTAATTACTTAACTTCCAACTCACTTGGTCACGGTCTGGAATTCTGCCTCAAACAATTTTCTTTTAACTGTTTAATTTCCAACTCACTTAATCATGCTCTTATTAACTATCTCCCTGTACTATTTCTTAAATCCTGAACTTCTATTTACATATGCATGAACTCTCCCACAAAATGACTTTAAGGACTTATAGTATTTGTTGGCTCAAATGAGTTGAATTCTTTTTAGGCTGCCAATAATTAGAAAAATAAAAATTTTAAAATTAAAGAATAATTATTTGTTTCTTTATTTTTCCATAGGAATCTCTTGACTGGAATTATTGGAGATCCCATTATTTCCAAACCTTCAAAGCATTGTGCTAATTAGTTTTGAAAATACATTTATTCAGTCACTTATGTCTACATTATTATATTTATACCTCCTTCAAATTAGGTGCAACTCGTGACCTTTATTAGCTTTTTGTTTCTAGTGATTGGTGTTGGTATTTAAATATTTATTGATAATTTTAAATAACAATTACTTTTCCTCTCTTAAAAAGATTAACTAATGAATATCTCAAGCGATGTAACCAAAATCTTAAATTCACTTCTTATTTGTTTTATTATTGACATTTATGCAATTATATTTAAAAGAGTAAACGAAATTATTGTTAAAGCGAGAATAATCGAATGTCACTTTGTCATATCATAGTGTTGTGCTTCTCCACCAACTCTTTCACTTTACGTCTGCCTCGTCAATTTCAATTCTTCCAACTATCTCTGTCCTATTCTCAATTACTAAGTTAAACGTATGATTTCGTCATACCATAGAATACTCGTGTCTTTTGAACTTCATGATTCATATATAATATAGTCATGTAAGAAAGCACTATACCTTGTACATTCATCACTCTTTTGTGATTTGGCTATTAGCCAATACAACATAAAGTTTAGACAGTATTTCCCAATCCAACCTCACACGGAATCACAAGTTATTGTGAAACAACAAACGATTTAACAACATAATCACTTACAGGTTACAGCGTTTATTCGTACGCAACACGACCAACTTTGGATTTTAGAGGAAAGTTGTCAGTTTATTTTGCGGCAATTAGTGCGAATCTTTCCGCTAGTTCCTGTTAATGGGCTAAGATTTCCCATCTTCACCATAGCAGCAGCAAAATCTTCGTAAAATGAAGCAGAATTAGTGCTATATGTGGAGACGTGTGAATCAGTGGAGCCGCCACTGTAAAGCTGTTGATCCGAATGCAGAAGACCTTCGCTATTGACCAAGTTCATGAAATATGCATTATCAAACACCACAGGGCTTATGGCATCAAGTGAAGAGAGGGTGTCATTGCTTCCAGTGCTTGGACAGTTGGCTTTCAATGAAGTTGCAAATTCCTGAAAAATGTTGTTTCCTTTGTAGATTCTGTCCCGAAACGTCAGACACCGGGCTTGCCCTATTGTATGAGACCCTGCATGCATGTCATTATAGAGTGGTGATTCTGATGACCTTTTCTGTAGTCTATAATCATTCTGGTATAAGTTGTAACAAGAGTCTTTGTAGTTTGTTATTATTAAGAAATGTCTGAAGACTAATACTAAATATTACAGGTCTGATACCAGTACCATGTATCATGTATTTAGTCAAGGACATTGTTAGCGTCTTAACTAATTACCAGAGAGAGCAACCATCTCTTGGGAGGTGAAGCCCTTGTTTGAGAAGGAAGATATGAGGTCGCTAAGATCCATAAGTGGGGAAGGAATATCAGTATTTGCAGCACGGAAACTAGCAGTGGTGGAATCTCTTCTGCCAAGTTGAACTGTCCATGAAGGCCCTCCTAACTACATAAATTGAAAATTTAGCTTTAATATCTATATTTTCTAAACTCTTTAACACCTAAAACTTGAACCTCGAACCTATCATTATGCTCCCACTTGGTTTTAAATGTAAAGTGTATATTTATAACATTTGAACTCACCACGACAACGGAATCTCGAGCAGCAACAGTTAGAATATCAGCACAAGAAACAACACCAGGGCAAATAGACTCTAATTGAGACTTGATGGTATCGATAACATCGAAACCTCTCAAAGAGTTCATGTTGGGACCTGCAGTCTTCTCTCCTGTAAAACTTGAAGTGTCGTCTAACAGAATAGACGCATCACATCCCTGTTCCCAGCCATGCAAAACCTTGTCAAATTAGTATATTGATAACCAATTTTCAATACATAGACATATATATATACATGTTCTTAGATGTCAGATAAAACTTAGCTTGCATGCATGAGCGATATTATTTATTCAGTTATGTCAGCAAGTGTAAAGGATCGGTTCATAATAACATAATACTCGCTACTAATGTATGGTGTTAAGATTCTTAAAGAGTGTAACAGTAAATATGCACGAAAATACTATACAGTTGCATGATTTTTTACTAGAAATTCTTAGTAGAATATGGAATTAGTAAGATTCTCATAACATGTGACGCCCACATCTATGTGCACGCATGGAATGATGCAATAGGAAGAGATGCAGAGAATGAAAGAGATACGTTGACAAAGCAGTCATGAAAATGCAAACGGAGCAAAGACGCTCCCATGCGGTGCTCCTTGACCACTGCAGTGAATACTGCACGTTTTATAGTAGAGAGTGCTTTTGGGCATGTTTTCACATAGTAATTTGACGATAGTTGTGCATATGCTATTCCAAGCAAAAGCGAGGATAAATATAGACCATAAAGGGCAGACTTAAACCCCATAATATAATGTATCACAGACACAAGTAGAGCGATATCTATATATGTATGTGAAGCGTAATTGTTCCAAGTAGAGATGGGTTATTCTGATCATATGCTCAGTGCTCTTATATATAGAGGAGCTTGTCTCTGAAGTTGTAGACGATGAAGCTTTTGATTCGATCGTTCGTAGTCAAACATATCTTGTTTATCATTTCTTTTTATCGTGATTGCCTATTGTTTTTCCCTGAAAGTTGAAGTAGGAACCAGAAAAAAGGAGTGCGAAGTAAGAGTCTGACGTGGTTAGATTAAGTTTGGCATAATATAGCAAATGAATAAGCTAAGAGGTCAAATAAAGATGTCATAGGTGGCATTTACTTCTTAATAGACGGTAGCAGGTAGAATGTGAACAAACATTGATTGAAGAATCTATTTATGTCTGTATGTGTATTGATAATAGTCAAAGTCAACTAAACTATCATTTCTTTTTTTGTTCTATAGCCCTTTTACGATTTAATGTCTTCTCTCCTCAGATTTTGCTAATGCGCCAAACTTTGGAATGTTCCTCTTCTTAAGCTTTTAGTAGTGGCATCCAATAGCACGAGTTAAAAATTGTCAACAACTACATGTATGTTCGGTCTTAAAGATTCACATGATGAAATGAAACACCCTTTGACGAGATAAGTCGGGATTGCAATATTGAATGTTTGCTAAATGACCACTATAAGAAAATTTTAAAGTAATCATCTGTGACTAATTGAAGATTTGTTGTTTCCTTGAAGTTGGCGCCTTTTGGTTATGGTGTGTGGTTCAAGTAGCAAATATAAGTCTTTTGACTATTGTTGGAATGGCAAAGCGCACTTAAACAAATAACATATGAAATTTTGAGGTGAATCATCTTTCATCATGAGCTACCAGATGCAGACCAAGTGATATTTGTAAGCCAAACCCGACTACATGTACTATGATGATAGACAGTTCAGGAAGCTGAGATCATCGCTCACCAACCATCTTGGACTTAAATATGTGATTAGATATATAGTCTTCGTTTTGTGAGAAATTAATCTTTTTAGTGGCTAAAGGCAATTATGAATTCTAATAATTTATTAAAGAGCTTAGGACTTTTAGCGCATTATGATAGGGATTTTTTTTTTTTGGGTGAAAAGATGGGGCATAGCCCAATGCATTAATAGAATAAAAAGTTACATGGAAACTAATCGGGGTACGTTGGCCCCTATAACATCACCAAGAATCATGTACTCAAGCTCGCGAGGACAATTGTGCATCCAATGCACTCCCAAAGGGTAACTTAATGCAATATTAGCTAGCTGATCCGCACATTGGTTAGCTTCTCGATAAATATGTCGCATCTCAACCTGCCAGTCTCTACGTAATAATCCGTAAATATCTTGAAATAACGCAGAATTCAAACTTCTTGGGCTTTTGCCTGTTTTAAGCATGGAAACAATTGTTAATGAATCCACCTGCAGTCGGACTCGTCTATAACCCTTCTCCCGTGCCATTTGGAGACCAACCTTTATTGCCCATAATTCAGCCACGAAAGACGTTGCTACCCCAATGTTTTGCACAACCCCATCCAACCATCTACCCTCCGTATCCCTGATCACACCCCCCGCCCCCGCCACTCCTGGGTTACCTTTCGAGGCGCCATCAGTATTGAGTGCAATCCATCCATTGCTAGGCGGAAGCCAGCTAATATTCCTCCACATTCTTCTGTTTGGATTGAAGTCATTAGTCTCGCCTGCGAGGATACTCATATGAAAGAAGGCAGCTACCTTATAGACCACCATAGCTTCATTTGGAGGTCGCGTGAAATGTCAGTCAAATACCGCATGATTTCTCCATTTCCACATGAGCCAGCAACCTACCACAAAGAGCATGCGCCACTCCACACCCTCAACACCCTGCTGATTTCCTCGGATATTTCTCAGAAGCCATCGATCAATAGGGTCCGAGAAGAAATGTTCCCAAGCCTTTCTCGGAACCAAAGCTTTCCACATTCCCCTGACCTTGGGGCAATCACGAACAGCGTGTAGAATGCTCTCGGTATGGTCCTGACATATAGGACATGAGGCAGAAGGTGCTAAGTTGCGCCTCAGCCGTGCCTCATTAGTAAGTAATTTCCCATGAGACAGACGCCAAAGAAACGTCTTTAATCTTTGGGGGCCCTTCCATTTCCAAACTTCCTTCCAAATATCCTGTTCCTCTTGGGTAAAATCTTTTGTTAACAAGCCATAAGCAGATTTTATCGAAAAATTCTCGTTAGAATTCAATCTCCATATAGGCAAATCCACTCCCCTATCATTGGAAGGTGTGGGAATAGCCGCGATCTGTAGTAACGAGCTCATAGGCAAGCTGTGTTGAAAATACTCCCAAATCCATCCGCGGTCCCTATCCGCATAATAATCTACGCACCTGGTTCTCGCCTCCTCTGGAACCGCTTCAGTTGCCAGCTCTATTAGCGGTGATGCGGAAGCAGTCCATAGGTCTGTCCAAAACTTCACTTGTTGCCCTGAGCCTATCGACCATCCAATTCCACCTACCACTTTCTTCCATACGTCAAAAATGGCATGCCACAACCATGAAGCTTGGGAAGAGGCCTTGAACTTTAGTCTGGCCGCATCAGTCAGCTTGTATTTGTGGATCAATACTTGGGACCAAAGTGCTTCACGATCAGATATGAGACCCCAGCACAACTTCGCAAGGAAAGCTTCATTTAATTCACGAAGCCGTCTCACCCCCAGCCCTCCACTAGCTAAAGGTTGCGTAATGGTGTCCCATGAGATTAAATGTAGTTTTCTGGTTCCTGATTGGTGTCCCCAAAGGAAAGTCCGACATAGTTGTTCCATATTATCAATAACCCCTTTCGGTATCCTAGTTGTTTGCATAGTATAACAGGGGATGGCAGTTAAGACTGATTTAACTAAGGTGGTACGTCCTGCTAGAGAAAGGGACGATGCCGCCCAGCCCGAGAGTCGCTGCTTAACTTTGTCCACCAATCTATAGTATGTATTCTTCGTGACCCTCCCATGCAACATCAGCACCCCTAAATATCTTCCAAGATCGTCTGTCACTGTAAATGTGCATATACGTCCGACTTCTTGCTTAATAACTTCATTCACATTCTTACAGAAATACATCATAGTCTTTTCCGCACTGATCATATTCCCAGACGCTGTGCAAAATTTATCGAGGACCCTTGTAATCACTTTGATTTGTTCCCCTGAGGCCTCCGCAAATAAAAGCAAATCATCAGCAAACATAAGGTAAGGTACCGCAGGACTATTTCTTCCCACCTTAATAGGTCTCCAATTCCCTTGGTGTACCTCCTGCATGATTAGCTGACCCAATCTTTCGATGCATAAGACGAATATATAAGGTGAAAGTGGACACCCTTTTCGGATGCCTCTCTCCATATCGAACGGTTCCGTTAGTTCTCCATTCCACACTAGTCGGAGTTGGGCTGACGTTATACAGTCCATAGTGATACTTTGTAAAGATTCAGGGATACCAATAGCTCCCAAAGTTTCCTTGATAAAATTCCACGATAAGCTATCATAAGCTTTGGCAAGGTCCACTTTAATAGCCATGAATCCCTTCTTCCGTTTTAGCCTCATCATGGTATGAACTAATTCCTGGGCTATAATAATATTGTCTTGTATGCAACATCCCAGCACAAAGCTAGTTTGATTAGGAGCCACCCAAGCTGACATAAACGGCTTGAGTCGGTTAGCTATTACTTTCGTTACTATTTTATATGTCACGTTACAGAGGCTTATCGGTCGAAACTGATGAATAGTCTCCTGTGAGGCCACTTTCGGGATGAGAACCAATAAAGTCTCATTAACCTCTTTCATTGATCGTCGTCCCTGGAAGACCTCAGTAATAAAATGCAACACTTGACCGCCAACTATCTCCCAATTCTTCTGAAAGAAAAATGCATGGAACCCATCAGGTCCAGGCGCCTTAAAAGGGGACATCTCTCCTAAGGCCTTCCTGATCTCACTTTCTAAAACCTGTTTACTCAGGTCTTCCAGCATGGTATCCGGCCCACTAGGAAAAACCGACTGTAATGTTGGTCGTCGATCTCGTTGTGGTTCCATATAAAAGGTTTTAAAATGGTTAATCCCATGCTCACGTAATGAGGTTTCATCATAGCACCACTCGCCAGTTGGGAGTCGAAGCCCCTCGACCCGAATAGTCTTTCTTTTTATAATCGTCATCGCATGGAAATATTTGGTGTTGCGATCCCCAAGTGTCACCCAATCGCTTCGAGCCTTCTGATACCATAACATTTCCTCCTGCGCCAAAGTTTCCTCTAACTCCTTCGATAACTCAATCTCAAGGTTACGTAAGAAATAGTTGCATGGTTCATGGGGGAGAGTACGTTGAATACCAGCTAGTCGGTTTAAGATCTTCCTTTTTCGCACTTGAACTAGTCCGAACACCTCACGATTCCATTTGATCAGTTCTTTCTGCATTATGTGCAAACCCACAGCAATACCAACATGTTGAGGCCATGTTGTCTTTAAAAAGTCTACAAACTCTGGGTGTCTATGCCATATTGCTTGATAACGAAAAGGGCGTCCATAACTGGTTTTCCGAGTCTCTTCCTGTATGTCGACCAAGAGTGGGTGATGATCCGAACCCACTCTTGGCAATACTCGAACTGTTGTCTCCTTATATACTCGTAGCCACTCGTCATTGCACAGAGCACGATCTAGGCGTTTGAAGACACGGTTGTAGGTGCCTACCTTTGGCCCTCTCCATGTCATTCGTGGTCCAACACTACCCAGGTCAATCAACTTGCAGTCATCGATAATCGCTCGGAACCTCAGACATCGTGCGGGATCAACTGGAGCTCCCCTACCTTTTCCTCAACTGCCGCTATTTCGTTGAAATCTCCGACTACTGCCCAACATCCCACCATACCATTTGCTATGTTTCTTAAACTCACCCAAAGATCTCTTCTAATCATCTCCACTAAACTCCCATAAACTGTCATAAGCCAAATCTCCTTACCAGTCTCCAGCGCCACTTTAAAAAGCGTAGCTTGTCCAAAGCTCGAAAAGGAAGATAGGGTTATCACGTTGTGCTTCCACCAGACCCAAATACCCCCTGAAAACCCTTGAGCCTCTATCCTCTATGAAGTAAATTCTCGAAAATAACGATGAACCCGATCTGCTGCAGATCCACTGATTCTCGGTTCCAAAATAATGACAATATCCGGTCGGTGTTCACGAATATACTCCCTTAAGGTACGTCTAAAGGTCAGAGCTGCTGCCCCTCTACAGTTCCATGAGAAAATCTGCATAAAAAATATGTTTAGAAGTGGTGACCTTGAGTGGTCAGTAATCCATGCCACAGTCTGCGACCTGAACCATTTGCACATCTTCGGCTGTCAAAGAGATTGCACGATACTGGGTTTCAGGGACAAATTCCATGGGAGCAGCCATAGGTATGGTAATAACCACTTCCTTCCCTGCCGTCCCCAGAAGATCCATTCTCGTCTGTTGCAGACTCGAACCCGGGTCCCAATCAGTTATTGGGATTGGGTTGCCAGATGTCTCGCCAGCTTGAAAGTCTGGCACGGATTGTGATCTCGGCGCCTGTTTCTTTCCCTGAACGTTACCAAGTCTCCGCATCTCATCCGTCTCAGTCCCCTTCTCGTTGTCCACATTCTCTAGCCATTCTACGTTCATTGCATGGGACTGTGCATGTACAGGTGAGCCAGCCTTATTGTTACCTGTAATGTTCCCTGAGACTTGGTCTTTTTCGTGCTCCACAAGACTAGCCCTTGGAGCGCTCCGTTCGTCCTTTTCTTTCCGGCCTACATCCTGAGGCCCATCCTGGGGTACCCTTGAGGCTTGATTCTAGTGCGATTTATCGGCATTAACCAGATTGGCAGGCGTGATTCCCACCTCCTTACTCTCCTTCCCTGAAGCCGCAATTTCCTCAACTTCCAAGATTCCAAACCGAGATCTCCGTCGTGATAATAGTGCCTTTGGTTCCCCAGATTTTGCGGTAGCACTTCCCTTGATTTTCGCAGAGTTTCGGAATCGGTTGGACCTCCCATTAACAATCATCCACGGTCCGAATGCCGGCGAGAAGTTTTCTGTTGCCTGGTTTCGAAATTCCAAGTCATTTGCCGGAGGTACTAGAGATCCTGCCTTTTCTACACATGCTTCAGTTTCCATGGGTTTACCTTCCCTTCCTTTCGCATCGGCCACCCCTTCTCCACCCGTTAGTTTCTCTTCGCTTCCAACTTTGTACATTTCTCGCCGGTGACCAAACAATCCACAGGAGAAACAGATTAAATTAATCCCTTCATATTCAACGTGATACTCCCTACCTGCTACGTTGACCTTTGGTTTCAGTGCCTGACTGAGATCAAGCTCCACACACAATCTTGCGAAGTTGCCGCGAGACGAGGCAGCAATCTGTCTATCAATCCTCAATGTCCTCCCGATACCTTACCCAATCCTGCGTAAGGCTGCCACTGTCTAAAATTCCATTGGTAAATGCGGTATGCGAATCCACGCCGCAACCTTACTCACTTTGGCCTCCAAAGGATGGAAAGCTGGAGTCCATTCCTGCACAAGGAGGCAATGTCCTTGCACCATCCATGGACCTTCAAACACTGCGAAATCCCTATCTTCCTTATTCGAAAATTTCACTATGAAGTAGTCATTCGGTAAGTCAATTAACTCCAGCTCGCCCTTAGGGTTCCAAAGCTGCAGAAGGCACCTTCGGAGAGTCACATAACCTACAGTTCTCCCCATAACTTTTATAATGATTGCACTACGCCAATTTTGACAGAAGGTTTCCAGTTCAGCATCTGAAAATAGGATTTTAGGGCATAAACTATTGGAAAAATCGATCATCCTAATTTCCTCCTCCATTGTCGCCCTTGGTGTCTTCACTTCCCCATCTTGATTCTCGCATCCCATCAAAACTTCCCGATAGTTGATCCCCCGCGCGTTTATGTCTGCTCCCAATTCATGGGTTGCCTGTTGCCCTTCATACCTCTCGTCCTCCTCCATCATCGTATTGGCCTGTTGTCGACGCACCTCAATCTTTTTTGCCCGTTTGATACTGCGATTGATCTGGTCGACTTCCTCTGTAGAGAGTTCTCTGTTGGTCTCTGTCGCCCTCCCCGCATCGCCATCCATCGCTTTTTTTTCTTTTTCTTAGAAAAGGAAGACTATTTAAATTCAATAACTCTTGCTACTTTATAGTTACTAGCCATTATGGTCCACGATTTTAGGGATATTGTTACTGTTTCTTTTATATTTAAACTCTTTTGAATGAAATAAGATGGGAAACATTATTTTTAATTTAAATAATGTGGTTGTTTTCACCCTAAGTAAAAACTATATTTCACTTTTAACTCTTAGCTAAAGGCTTTGATTGAGACTTATTATAGACTTTTTAAAAGTTCTCATTTTCAATTATCTTAATATCTTTTGACATATTCATAAATAACTTATCTTTTATTTTTTGGTCTATATCAAATAAAATTTTTTATGAAATGTTATGAACATTTAACTTAACTATTCAAATATCATATTAGTTCAAAAAAAGGTCCAAAAATAAGTAAATAGCTTTTAGTTTGATGAAAATTATACTTTTGAAAACAAGAAAGATCCTAATTTAATCTCCAAAGTATCACTACAATGAAATGACTTTACCTTTTTTTGTTAATAAAAGAAGACTCAAATAAAAAAAGGCATTATACAAAATATAAAATAATCTTATTTTTATATTAAAATTCTTATGGTAAAACTCGATAGAGCATCATCATCATTGTCATCATCAATACTCAGTTGAAATTCAGCTGACTCACAAAGTATGAGAAGGTCCAATAGTGCGCAACCTTACCCCTACGTAGTAGAGAGGCTGTTTATGATAGACCTACATGCAATGTGGTCGATAGAGCTTGTTACAATATAATATATACTATAATGTAATAATTATTATATTACTTTTTATACTTGATTTGGTTGGTTAACAATTTATAATGTAATGAAATACTAGTTATAATTAATTGCTTATTACATATCTTTTTTCTTTCTGTTATGGAAAGACTACTTATATAATGATAACTTTACAAAATAAGACATAAAACCATAACAAGATATGCCAGATAAAGCATTTATTATGTATTATTACTATTTTTAATATCACTAATATTTTAGTTTAAGTAAATATAGAAATAACATATTCTTTCATAATTTTTAAATATAAGCATAATATATAAAAATTTTAAAGATAAGATAAAAAAGTTAATTATAATACGCATGAATTGCAACATTAGAAGAAGTAACGCTTTTTTAAATCAAAAAACGAGCTTTCAAGTATAAAATATCTCAAAATGTGAAACTATACAAGTTTTAACATTTTGGTACGCCATATTGTTGCATGAAACACGAAGCTCGTTTTAGGACAACATATGAGCATAAACATGTTTTGACAACTCAATTAAATGGAGCAACTGGGGAACCATCTCCGGTGGAATGACAATCTCAAACCAAAACTATCAGTATTGCTGGTTAGTGATACAACTTATATACAAAAGTCAAAAACTATATATATGTTAGGTGTTGTCTCTGTTTTCGAGGTCGGAGATTCCTCTAGAAGAAGGAGAAAGAAAAAAAAATTATGTTGTATTTTCTTGTATTGTTTGCTAATCATAACACAAATTTAATGCATGTTACAACTTAACCTATCATGCATGAACACGCGCATTCCACTAACAGAAATAATAATTAAAAATGAAAGAAGGGAAATATGCATGCATGTGAATAGGCATAGCCAAGCACGTAAAGCTCATGCTTGAAAAACCCACTACGTATATAATCTTTAATGAATGTCCTCAAAGTATTTTGGACTTTTGACGATTCTTGTTGGATGACCTATATCTTGAGGTTCTTTCCCGAACTTCATTTCCTAACTCAACTTCTTAGATCGGGTCTTAAATTAGTCGTAGCCTTTAAACGCTTGGTTACTAATATTCCCCCGTTATTTAAGGGCCACTTTGGCCCTTAAGGTGATAAATGCAACAAAGGAGATCCCAATCTTCCCAGGTGGTTTCTTCCAGGGATAAGCCTGCCTACTCGACGAGGACTAACATCCATACAGGAGAAACTGACTCATCCAAATTAGAAGCCAGCATGACTAGAGGTTTGATTAATGGACACCCATCTTCGTATTGGGGAGGCAAATCGAGGACAAATGTTGTAACATATCCATGTATGTAATTTCAAAATAGAACAGTGAAAAATTGAGTGAATTTTTACAGTAGGTGGAAGGGATAGGCAACAAGATACGACGTCCACCTTCTCTAAAACTTGGTAAGGATCAAAGTAATGTTTAGCAAGTTTAGAAGGGGCAGTAGGAAGCAATGTATTTTGTCAGTAAGGATGAAGATAAACATAAACCCAGTCGTCAAGTTTGTAGTTAACATCTCAGTGTTTTAAATTTGCTTGTCGTTTCATTGTCTCCTGAGCTTTAAATTGCAAGCAAGGCATCACGATTATGAAGTGAAAAATCCATAACTTCATTATGCGAGGTTCCTAAGATGTATTGTGGGATTGTTGGAGGGGCTTTGTGTAAGTAGTCTCAAATGGGAGATTCTTGTCACTGAATGCACAATGATGTTGTAGGACCACTTAGTAAACGCAAGAAATTTCTGCCACTATTGAGGTTGGTTATGAAAAAATGCTAGTAGGTATAGTTCCAAGGTGTGGTTAACCACCTCCGTTTGTCTGTTCGTTTGAGGATCGTACGTTATGGTCATATATAGCTTAAAGAGTTCTTTCAAAAATGGATGACAAAGATGAGGTCTCTATCAGACACTAAACTTTTCGACATCCTGTGCAATTTTCATACCATTTTCATAAATAAATGTGCCACCTTGTAAACCATATAATGCTACATGAGGGCACCAAAATGATCTCCCTTAGAAAAATTGATCGATGACCACCAAGATAATGGAGTACCCATTCGAAGTAGGATGGTCGGTAATAAAGTCTAAACTCAAGTCTTCCCATGGAGGGAGGGAATAAGTAATGACTGCAACAATCCAGCTAGTTTTTGAGTATCATACTTAACCTGTTGATAGATTCGACATTCTTGAACAAACTGCTTGACATCATTAAGTATGCCTACCTAGTAAAAATTTTGTTGTAAACAATGAAATGTCTTGGTAATTCCTATATGGCCTCCAGTTGGTGTGCTATGGAATTCTTCTAACAAAATTGGTTTTAGAGAGCTCGAAACTGGTAGCCAAATTCTACCCATGTAAATGATTAATCCATCTATATGTTGATAATTGGGTTGATTGCTTTGTCGGATAGACTGAAACAATTCTAGTGATTTTGGCGTTTGTAGTAGCTCTTTTCGTATCTTATCAAGCTAACGAAAAGTGGGCATGGTATGAAGCATTTAGCCGATTCTGACACTCTGAAAAGTGCATCTACTACTTAATTAAACTGACCCCTTTTATACTAGATTTGGAAATCATATCCTAATAATTTGATTAAGTATCCTTGTTGCTTAGGTGTTTGCAAAGTTTGATTCATCAATTCTCTCAAACTTTGATGATTAGTGCAAATAATGAATTTATGGCCTAACATATAATGTCGCCATTTCTTTATTGTTGTCATAATGGTATACAATTCACAGACATAAGTTGAAGCTCACATTGAGTTTTAGGTAGAATTGTTTACTAAAGAAGGTAATAGGTAGTGACTTCTGCATGAGTACCACTCCCATTCCTATTCCTAATGCGTCAGTTTTGAGAATAAAGGGAGCTGTGAAATCTGGTAATGCAAGGACTGGGGTTGTTGTCATTGCCATCTTCAAAGCTTCGAAGGCTTTTTGGGTATATTCCTTCAATCAAAATTGGCCTTTCTTCAGTAAATTGGTTAGTGGGCTGCCAAGTGAGCATAGCCTTTTATAATCGACAATATAACCTTGTTAATCCAAGAATTCCACAGAGGGATTTAATGGTGTTGGATGTTGGCTAGTTAACCATTGCTGCAATTTTGGAAGCATTCGGCTGAACCTCTTTTGCAGAGACTGCATGACTGAGGTAATTGAACTGTTGCTGGGCAAATAAACATTTAGACAGCTTTATAAAGAACTACCCTTGTTGTAAGATGTTAACGTTTTAACTAAATGATCAGTTAGTTTCTTACTGTACACAGATATGTCATCATAAAAGACGATCACAAACTTCCACAAAAAAGAATGAAACAACCTATTCATGGTTGCTTGAAAGGTTGTCGGTACATTGCTAAGACCAAACGACATGACATAAAACTCAAAATGGCTGAAATGAGTTCTGAACATCATCTTTGGTATGTCTTCCTTTCTCATACAAATCTAATGATAACCTTTACATAGGTCTAATTTGGAGAACCATTATGCGCTATTCAACTTGTCTAGGAGTTTATCAATGGTAGGTATTGAAAACTTGTCTTTGATGGATACGACATTCAAGGCTAAGTATTCTATATAAAAGTGCTAGCTATCATCTTTTTTTAACTAACAAAATTGAAGAAAATAAAGACTTTGGTTAGTTTAAATTATTTCGGTTTTTATCAATTGGACAACTTGATTCTTACTCTCTTTTTTGTGAATATAGGTATCAGTATGGTTGTATATTGACAGTTGGAGTATTTAGGTAAAGTTGTATGATGTGGTCAGTTTCACGAGTCGGTGGTAAGGCTGTGGGAGTTTGGAATAAGGATTACTGGTTCATAAGGGTTTGGATCGATTTGGGGGTCTCTTCGTTGTTAATTTGTGTAGGTAGATTAGATAGACGAATTTGAATGTAAAAAACTAAAAAATACCAATAGTTTTGACTAATCGTTATATTTGGTTGTTTGGGGCTAATTTGGGTTCTCACGACCCTATTTCTTTGAGTTTTACTAATTGGTTTCCTTTCATGAATTGCACAAGAAGGTAAATTTAATCCATCATAAACAGTCTCAGTTGCTTCAACCACTGAACCTCCAAAACAACATCAGCCCCACAAATGTCTAATGCATGCAAGTGAACATGAAATTTGTGGCCTGTATCTGAATTTTAATTTTAGGACATAATTGTCGGCAATTAATTTATGATCCATTGCTCACCAAAACTCGGAGTGGTCTGATTGGTTGGGTTTGCAAATTCAGGAAACGAGCAATCCTCTATTGCATGAAATTGTGAGTACTGCCATATCAATAAGAATGGTGGTTGGTCGTTGTGATATTTGCCCTTCCACCCTAAATGTTTTCGACAAGATTTGTCCAACCATTGCATGCAAACTGATCTGCACTGATTCCACTTCATTGGTCCCTTCTTACAGTAGTTCCTCCATAGCTCCCGTACTCTCAACCCTATGTAAATCACTTTCGCCCTTTTTAGCTATCAAAACAAAATATCATGATTTACAACGATGTTTAAGGCCATACTTTTCATCACAGTTGTAACAAAAGCCTTTCTCCTGCTTAGCATTCGTCTCCTCTGAGGATAAACTCTTGAGGTGGGGTTGGTAATAAACCCACATGTGGCTTTGTTAGTCCATATTATGGTTTGAGGTAAGAAAGGAGTTACAATTTTCGGTTGTGCAATTGTTTTTGCATCCATCAACTTATCCTCCTACAACTTGGCTAATGCCATCGCTTGAGCCAAAGTAATGGGCTGAAATGCCTGCATTTCTCTCCTAATGTCTGATTGTAAGCCAGATACAAAACAACTAAGAAGGAATGAGGGGTGTAATATGACAAATTTGTTAGCCAAACTCTCAAATTTAGTGAGGTAGTCATTCACAGATCCTTTTGCATTAATTTAAATAATGTTCCCTTAAGATCGTCATAATATAATGGAGCAAACATGATCTCTAAAGCTTGTAAGAAAGAATCCCACGTTGTTATGAAATTATTGCGATGCATCTATTGATATCAACTCAGCGCCGAGCCCTCCAAATAAAATGAGGCTATCTTGACTCGATCCTTATCTAAAGTTCCATGGTACTTAAAAAATTGGTTGATCTTAATGATCCAACCCATGGGATTTGTTCCATCAAAGCTCGATATTTCAAGCTTAATAGTAGGTCGCAGGTGGCTAATCTCACTTGTTGTTGTCGTTGGTGGTGAGGAGTTCAGTTGAGTGGGGGTCGGGGTTGTTAGTTAGGATGAGTGGCCTTCCATGGCTGCCATTTTTGCAATGATCTTATCCAAGTTGTTGCCTAAAGCAGTATGAGTAATAGCTAAAATATTTTGATTCATTGTCAACTTTGTAATAGCTTCTTCTAGGCAGTTAGTAACATCCTTGGATCTAGTATTTTCAGCCATCGTTAGGTCTCTTAATGCAAGCACCAAAAATTGTTCGGTGTTGTCTCTGTTTTTGAAGTCAGAGATTCCTCTAGAAGAAAGAGAAAGAAACAAAATCCTATTGTCTTTTCTTGTACTATTTCCAAATTATTACACATATTTAATGCATGTTATAGCTCAATCTATCATGCCTCAACGCGCACATTCCACTAATAAAAATAACAACAAAAAATAAAAGAAGGGAAATAAGCGCATGTGAATGGACATTGCCCTGCATTTAAAACTCATGCATGAAAAGCCCACTATGTGTATCTTTAACGAATGTAATCCTTCAAGTATTTTGGGCTTTTGATGATCCTTGTGGAATGACCCATATCTTTAGGTTCTTTCTTGAACTCCATTTCCTGACTCAACTTCTCATATTGGGTCTCAAATTCGTCATGGCCTTCAGACGCTTGGTTATCAACATATATGTATGGTTAAATATAATTAATTAGAGAATTGAATAATAAATTTCCAATTAAAATTTTAATACTTAAGAATTTTTATCTATAAGTAATATAGGGATAGCAATTAGACTAGGGCTCGCTCCTCCCATTCCGCCCTAAGTCGAAGGATTAAGTTCAAGTTGATCGATTCTCAAGCCCAATTTTTTCTGAAAATTGGGCATCAAACAGGACTCAAGTTAAGACTTGGCTGCTCAGATCTAGCCTAATTTGAGGCCTAATTCTTGTAAAGAAAATGATGTCATTTTCTGAAAATGGCATCTTTTTGTTGATATCGACATCATTTTGTACTTTTAATTTATAAAAAAAATCGACTAAATCGAATCAGGCTTTGGGAAGGGTGGGTTGCCTCAAGCTCGATCAACTCGAACTTGGGCCCTAGTAGTAAAGGGTCGAATTGAGCTCGAGTCTGGGTGGGACCAGGCTCAGCTGAGTTCATTACCATCTTTAAAGTAATGAAATTAATGTATATGTAAATTGTAAAATCTTTAACACGTGACATATTTACTTTTTATATTTGGCATAATAACATATGCTAGTTAAGTTATAATAATTTTATTTATTATTATTTTATCTAATAATAATATTCACCTTTTATTTTATAATTGATTACTTTGTTGAATGAAAATGCATATATTGTTTAATTTTTTAATTAAATAATATTTTTAGTTATAATTATGCTTAATTAATAAAAATTATTTTTATAATTCAAATACCTGAGTAAAACACTTTAATTTTTAATTTTATATTCTATCGGCATATATAAATATACATGTACTTTTAATGTTATGAAATTCAATTAATTATAAATACTTCACTAAATTGAAGTTTCTAGAAATAATCAAAAATTTAATTTAGTGTGTATATATTATTTTATCAATTTGACCGTAAGGTCTGAATTTTGTGAATACCTCTCACCTACTCATTAAGAAATAATAGAATTACATTTTTCCTAAACATATTGAGAGGATATAATTTATTCCAACTAAAATCATACGTTGTCACACTTGTCAAACACCCCATATCACCAGCGATCGAGCGTGCAAATTGAAAACAGACACGTGTACTCTCTTTGTCAAGCCAAAATCTTCCAGAAAATAATTTTTTCCAAAGGACAAAAAGAGTACATTTCGTGTGGAGGTGTCTGTGTCCACCACGCGCCATTTTCAGTTTCTGCGACGAGAAACCAAGACTACAATTTCTGAGGTAAAGTTTCCTTTTCTATTTTCTCTGCTACCAAACGTTCCCACATTCAATCTCACAATTATAAGTTCTTTTTAATCTCTGGTTCTTAGGAGTTGGATTCTGAGCATGATGTTCCGTTTAGATCTGTTAGCTTGAATTGCTTTTTTATTTAGAGCCTCTGTCGTTGTTGTCATTATATTTTGTGGTTGTATGAATCTGGGCCTATATGGATAGCGGGACCCCAGCAATTGTTAATCAGAATTTCTAGCGTTTGGTCGGCATAGTAATGGTTAATTTTTTTAATATGATTTTGGATTACAATCATTGGTGTTTAATGCTGGAGTATGGATAACTACAGAGGAAATGGAGGAATTACGATTAGAGTCTACCTATAAATTATGGTTTTTCTTTCTAAGGCACCAGATTCTGGTGCAAAGCTATGTGCAGAGTGTTCTTTTGCTACTGCATCATGTTGTAGGAGAACGAGATTTAGATTTGGGGAATTAATTTTCTTAGGTTCTTCATGTTTTTGCTTGACGGGTGCCAAGTATCTGTATATAGATGAACCAGTCCTACTCGCTCTGCTAGTTTTTTTCCCCCCTTTGAGATTGTGATTATAGAATTAATTTCCGAGCGATGAATTGTTACTTCACTCAATTTAGTTTTGTGCGGAATTTTCCTTTCCTAGGAGAGTGGAATCCTAGGAGACTGTTTTTCCTTTCCTAAGGAGTCCTCGGAGATTGGTTCTTATTCTTAGAGATTGTTTCCTATTTTTCTTCCTACGCTAAGGTGTATATATAATTAAGTAATTCTAAATCATTCGCAAGAGGCAAATTTTTTTTGCTTCTAAACCGTGTCAGGTATTAGAGCCATAGGATTTTTCTTAGGAAATTCTTCTTTGAGCAACCTTCATTGCTGCGTTTTTCTTTGGATTTTATTTGTATGTTTTTTTTCTTGTGCCTAATATGTCTACATCCAAAATTACGATAGCTAGATCTAATGAAGGTTTGGATAAATGAGGTTTTAATATCGAGGAGATTGAGAAATTGAGTAATTCATTGAGATCTGTTAACAAGCTCTTTGGAGTAGGCTCTTTAGCTCTCTCTAATAAACCTTTATTTTCTATTTCCATGAATGCCTCAGCCAAGTATTATGACAATATTTGGATAATTGAATGCCTCAGCCAAGTATTATGATAATATTTGGAGTAGTACGTGCTATTTGACGAGCATTTGAATAAACTCTCACTTCCAAAAAATTACATGGTGGGATTTTTTTTAAAGGATTGAAACCGGAGTTGGGAGTTAACTATCAAGATGATGGAACCTCAAAATCTGCAACAGGAATATGTGTTTGCTAGAAAACAAAAAGCCATTCTTGGAGCTAGTGCACTTCCCTATCAAAATAAGGGGGGTTTAAACCATATCCATAACAAACTAGTAGGGAACACTATGTTAGGCAGGGCACCAACCTTGATTGCCTCACTATCCAAGATTAACATGGAGGTTGGCATACTACCAACTTCGAATAACCAAAGGGGTATAGGTAAAAATCATTATTTTAAGAATACTAGAGGGCAAACATCTGTGAGTAGTAAGGAGTTCGATGACAAGAGGGCAAAGGGATTGTATTGTTGGTGTGACGAACGATACACACTTGGGCACAAGTGTAAAAAGAAGCAATTCCAGCTATTCATGGTGAAGAGGAAGGATTGGGAGAGTTAGAAATAGAACCAGATGAAGAAGAAGAATAGGAACCATTAAGACCAATGTTTCTTTACAAGTTGTGATGGGGTTGAAGGATCAAGAGGAATATAGGCAAATTAGAGTCATAGGCACTCACCAGAGTAGACCCTTACATATCTCGATTGATAGTGGGAGTACCTATAGTTTTGTGGATGAAGTAATTGTTAAGAAGGGTGGAATGAATTTTGCAGAAGTCCGACCTATATAGATCACAGCAGGAGGGGATTTAAAATTGCACTACCCAAGCTTGTAAGGACTTTACTTGGAGCATGCAAGGCCTCAAATTTAGTACCAATGTGTTGATCATTTAGCTAGGAGGGTGTAACATAGTTTTGGGGGTTCAGTGGTTGGTGACCCTCAACAACGTGCTTTGTAACTTCATGAATCACACCATGAAGTTTGTGTGCGTAGGAGAGATGGTAACATTCACAAAAAATCCAAATAAGTCAGCTAAGGTGATCTCAAGTAAAGGTTTCAACAAACTTATGAACAACTCAATAAAAGCTACTTTATATATGATGCTATCATATCCCATCGATTTGCACATGCAACAAGTTGGCCTAGAAGATTATTCCAATACTTTGGAGGAATTGAATGATTTGTTAGCAAACTTTAGTGAGGTTTTCAAAGAACCTACTGAACTCCCACCTAGAAATTCATAAGATTCAACTCAAAGAAGGAATATATGCCGTCAACATTAGGTCAAATCGGTATTTTGGTGAACAAAAAGATGCAATTGAGAAGGCTATTAAGGAACTCATGTATCAGGGATTCATTCGACACAGCCTGAGCCCTTATGCTTTGCCGATAGTATTAGTCAAGAAGAAGGATAATACTTGGAGAATGTGTGTGGATTATAAACATTTGGAGAATGTGTGTGGATTATAAAGAATTAAATAAACACACTATTAAGAGTAAATTCCTTATATCATTGATTGAGGAGTTATTGGACGAATTACAAGGATCCAGTTGGTATTCTAAGTTGGATCCAGATACCATAAATTTTGCATGAAGGTTGGACATTCCTAAGATTACATTTCGAGTACATGAGGGTTATTACGAGTTTCTAGTGATGTCTTTTGAGCTCACTAATGCTCCTTCAATGGTTTAGAGACTCATGAATGAGATTTTAAAGCCATATCTTTAAAAATTCCTCTTTCTCTTGGTTTTCTTCAACAATATTCTCATTTGTAGTAACACTTTCCAACAACACCTAGAACATCTACTTCATATTCTACAAACATTACACCGTCACCAACTATTCATTAAGGGAAGCAAGTGCACCTTTGGAGCAAGGCAAATCAAATATTTGGGTCATTCTATTTCTTCCATAGGAGTCTCTACAAATTCTATTAAGATAAAAAGAATCCAACAATGACCAAGACCTCAATCCTTGAAAGAATTAAAAGGGTTCTTAAGATTAAACGGATACTATAGGAGGTTGATCAATATGGGGTGGTGGCTAAACCTTTAATTGAATTGTTGAAGAACCAAGCATTGGGAACCTGTAAATGAAAAGAGAAGAAAAGAGAAGCAACAAGAGGCATTTGAACAACTTAAGAAGACATTAACATCAACTCATGTATTAGCCTTACCAGACTTTTCATAGCGATTCACCATCGCGGCAAATGCATGTAAGTTGGGCATTGGAGCAATACTCCAATAAAACCAACATCCAATTGCCTTCTTGAGTAATGCTTTAGGACCTAAGCACTTGGGGTTATTAACCTACAAAAAGGCATTCCTAGCAGTTATCGAGGCAATTAAATAATGACACTGTTACTTCAGTGGTTGTCCCTTCAAGAGACAAACTGGTCATAGAAGCCTCAAGTGTCTATTGGAACAAAGATTACAACTCCTTTTCAACAATCATGGCTGCCAAAATTAATAGGGTATATGACTTCAAAGTTATTTATTAGAGTGGGTTGGAGAATCAAGTTTTTGATGCATTGTATTGCATCACAGGCAAGGGGCTATGAACCTGGTCAGTATCCTAAGTGCATACACATCCCATGGAAGAGATTAAAGAGTAGGAGAAGGATGCCAAAATTCAAGATCTTATAAGGAAGATGGAAACCAAAGAACTAAATTCAGGATCGTATGAATGGAAGTATGGTCTGGTGAGGTGGAAGGGACACATAGTAGTGAGCCATGATTAAGAACTAAGGGGAAAGTTAAAATCCTTGGCTCATGACAACCCACAACGAGGTTATTTATGTGTAATGGCCTCTATTAAGTGAGTCCAAAACTTTTTTCACTGGAGGAGGATGTGAGGAATTACATTATGAAGTGTTTAGTTTGCCAAAGGAGCAAGCATCATAATGCGCTTATCCAGGCTTACTTCAACCTCTCCCTATACCCTAAGGTTGCTAGGGGGAAATTAGCATGGATTTTGTCAAAGTGTTGCTATTGTCTAAGGGTAATTTTGCTATCTTTGTAATTGTGGATAGATTCAGTAAGTACTTTTATTTTATGACTATTAAACACCCTTATACAACTTAGAAGTAGCTCATATTTTCATTAATCATGTTACGAGTTCCATGGGATGCTAGAGACAATTGTGAGCGATAGGGACATTCTCTTCTTGAACATTTTTGGCAGGAAGTGTTCAAACTTCTCAGGATGAGCCTTAAGGTTTTCAACATCTTACCATCCCCATACTGATGGGCAGACCGAGACAATTAACAAAACTTTGGAAACTTATCTTATATATTTTTGTAGAGATGTTACCAAGAAATGGTCGGGATGGTACAATACAATTATACAAATTACCATTCAGCCATCCATTCTATTCCTTTCAAGATTCTCTATGGATATCCTCCACCTGTTTATATACCCTACTTTGTGGGCGATTCATATAATTTTCTGGTATACTAGCCCATGTAGGATCAAGAAATGGCTCTTCAAGTTGATAAGTTTCATTTGAATAGAGCACAACATAGAATGAAGCAACAGGTGGATCAAAAGAAATCAGATAGAAAATTCATGGTGGGTAACTACAGTCCTAAAAGCAACACTCACTACAAAGAAGGGTACATTAGAAGATATCTCCTTTGTATTACGGACCTTACCAGATTATTGATAAAATTGGTAAGAGTCGCAAACAAGCTTTAACTACTAGAAAGGTCCCTTATTCATTGTACATTTTACGTATCCCAGTTTAAGGAATATGTGTCGGATAAAATATCAACATCCCCTTGATAACCTTCATCACTTATTAATAAAGACAAGGCACCATTGGCTATTTTAAGCAGAAGGATGGTGAGACGTTGCAATAGAGCTGTAACACAAGTGTAATACAGTGGTCTGGAGAGAGAGAGAAGAAAACGATATGGGAGACCCTGTTGGAATTACAAAGGAAGTTCCCAGAGATCAACCTTGTGGACAAGGTTTTTGAAAGGGAAGATAATGTTACAACAAAGAAGAAGTGGGAAGAGAATAGAGATTAGGAGGAAGAGGGTATAAGTGACGTCGAATTAATTAGCTCATTTAGGTAAGAATGTAAGAAAATTTGTTGTATATTAATAACAATTATAACAAGCCATATCGGATATGACCACGTGCCAGAAGAGGAGGGAATAGTGTACTAAGTATTAGCTGTTGTAAAGGCCATATTGTAAGGCATCGCTTAAAATCTATATCTTAAGTATTAGTAGTTGTAACAGCCATACTATAAGGCTTTGATAAAATATATATATATAGATAATTCTCTCTCTTGACTCGCTCTCTTCTCTTCTGATTCTGCTTCATTTCTGCTCTACTTACTGCCCTCATTCTGCTCATTCACCTTCACCACCCACGACACTTTAGTTACATAATTATTCTATAACAATGAGGAAACGCAGATAAAGTAAATTTCAGTCCTTGCTGTTTTTGCTGTCACCTCAACTCCAATTTTTCATCCCACCATATTACGACTTGTGGCTGAGTGATTTTGCCTCTTTATTTATTTTATAAACTCTTAAATTCTTTTGCATCACTATGTCCAATTAAATGCTTTGACAAATTACTTTAACTCTATGTTGTCAACTTCTGATTTTTTTCCCTCTAATTTTGCTGTTTATGCCTTTCATTATTGAGTTTATAATATGAAACTGTAACTCTTTGTAGATTTTCTTTTATGATTTGTTGACTATAGTATTAAGATCATTTAGAGTATCATGGTGTTGCCTCCTTTTATTTATCCCCAGAAGATATTGGATTCTGTCTTCTGAAAATATTTAATAAGTAGTGACTAGCAAGAGAAACTGACCTGTACAGTCTTAGAAGAAAAATTGGAAGACACTGAGTACTATGCTACTTGCTAGAGGATTTGCTTTGTAGGATTTGCTTCTTCTTCTTCTTATTCTTCTTCTTCGTTCTATTCTATGTTGCTTAATTTAACTGAGGTTACTCTATTAATTTTGCAACGTTGTTTGCAGAGAAGAAGCCATGGAGCTTTTGTTCAGGTTAATGAATGAGGACACATCTAAATGTAACTTTGATGAGGGGACCATTCAAAAATGCCCATTTCTAAGGAACATAAATAAGCCGACGTGCTTTTCATTTTCACCCGTGAACTTTCCCGTCCCTGTAAGTTATTTCTCTTTTGAGTTGACACCATCCTTTGTTCCAATCGTTTCTAATCTTGAAGAAATGAAGCTGGTTTTGCACCTGATGCGAAACTATTTTGTTTTATTTCTCAGGCACGCGGATCTAAAGGCCCTATATTTGAAGATGGTCCAAATTTTGATAATGCGTTTAAGCTTTTTCATGGTAAAAATGGAATTGTCCCACTTTCGGACACGTCTAATGTTCATGATGACTGCGTAGAACTTGTGCCTGAACCTCAGTTTAACCCATTGGCGGCTAAAACTGCCACCATAAGTCTATCTGTTTTTGGGCCGGGTGGGCCTTTTAGCTTTGGTTCCTTCAACGATAAGTGGAAGAAGAAACAAAGGAAATCTGAATCAAGTAACAAGAGAGATCCATCTTCTGAGGTGATTTACAATGTTTTCATTTTAATCTTTTTAAAGTCAATTAAATCTAGAACGAAATGGATGAAAGAAAGGGAGTGAAAATGGTTGCTGGGGTGGCATTTATGAACGGTGGTACTGGTGGGTTCCTACAGACACACTATTGATGCCATATTTTCATTTTGAAAGTCCATTTAAATGTTGTTCAGTTTGAATATTAAATGTACAGTTTGAAAATCATCTGGCGTGTTTGTGAAACTTGACGGAATTAAGTGCTGGTATCATTTTACTCCTGGAATCCACAAGCATCGGAGTTTAGATGTACGATTACTGTTGTATAGTTGTACTTATATATTGCTTTCTAATCTTCCAGAAAGGAAGTACCTCAAAACACGAGGCCCTGGGAAATGAGTGGCTAGAAACAGGCAACTGTCCGATTGCAAAATCATACAGAGCTGTTAGCCGCATCTTGCCACTTGTAGCATCAACTCTGCAGCCGCCTCCTGGCATAAAGCTTAGATGCCCACCTGCTGTGGTTGCTGCAAGGGCGGCTCTGGCCCGAACAACCCTCGTAAAAACTTTGCGACCTCAGCCACTACCTGAAAAGATGCTTGTGATTGCTCTCCTTGGGATGGCAGTGAATGTGCCCTTGGGTGTTTGGAGGGAGCACACGCGGAAGTTCTCTGTGTCATGGTTTGCAGCGGTGCATGCAGCTGTGCCTTTCATAGCCATGCTTAGGAAGTCTGTTGTGATGCCTAAGACTGCAATGGCATTGACCATTGGAGCTTCTATCCTGGGCCAGGTTATTGGTTCAAGAGCAGAAAGGCATCGCCTTAAAGTAGCAGCAGACAGGGAAAGGGTGGTAGCACAGACAGCAGTAGCTGCTGCTGCTGCTGCTATTGCTATTGCAGGGTGTAGCCCTAACCAGGTCGATGACGTTACCAGCAGTCACTGTGGTGCAGAAAGAACATGGGACCCACTCGGTATCAAGGGCAGTGGAGCCGCTGCATCATCCTCCAACATGTGCTACTGATAGACATATTACAAGTTGCAAAGGACGCAATGGAATAAGGACACATTTGGGACTGCTGATCTTTAAAATATGTATAAACCTTTTATTTCTTATTCATTTCTGTATCTTGAGTGGGAACTGAGGTATTTGCACCTTGCAGACCAAGTCCTCATTGGAATAAATGTACCAGTTTACACTTCTACAGCAGCAACTTGGCATTCACATGTGCAGCAACTATATGCATTTAAAGATATAATACACCAGCCAAATAACTGAAAGAAACACTGTAGCTGACATAACATATACGAGGGTCGGTCAGTAGAAGAAGAAAAAAAAGGTGCTTCTCGTCCAAGCATTCTATATAGGTTAAATCTTCAACTTCCTTAATATCCGGCCACTTATCCTTGAGAAAATGAGCCACTATTTTATGAACTTCAACTCCATTTGCATTCAAGTGACATCAGAAACCACCAATCCGTGGCTTCGACTTACCTCTAAATCTTCAGAAGAATCCTGGACAAGGATGAATAGTTAAACTTTTCTGCTTCGAATTCGAGGGCAGTAGATTTTATTTGCTGTTCATCACTGGACGTCTCCTCTTTCACTTTCAACGTAAACATATACCTTCTTATAGCATGGTTAATCTCCATCCATGTTGTAGCAGGCCGTGTAACAGAATTTATCAGATCTTATGGATATAACAATTGCACTCACAGTGCTCCAATCTGTCCTCCATAGGAGTCAGTAGGAGTGTTCCTTCCTTATTTGTTAAACCAATCCGTTAGCTTCTGAGCTTCAGGAAATCTGGCAGCTGAGTGGTAGAGATAGTGCCCACTGTCCTTAACATTAAAATTACTTATACTATCAGATAGTATAACTGGAAAACCCCCAGAATCACACACAGTTTGTAGCATTTGACCTTCTCTGCAGAAATAACCCCCGAGGGTTAGCTTAACACTCTGCCCATACATTTACACACTTGTTATTCATGCCTTCAACGTCACTTATTCGGTCAAAATGAAATTGTTGGCTTGGGATGGATTTTTCATCATCAAAGCATCGCTAAATTATTGAACTGCTCTCTAAGATTATGTCAGTATCATTACAAAGGCAGTTAAAAATTTTTTGAGCATGTTTAAAGGTTCCCTCGGAAATCAAGTTCACCCTACCAGCTTCAAGCCGGTGGTAGAATCGGTTAGCCACAGCATTGAAACAAGTTATCCTGATTTCTCCACCATCAGAATCGAGTAGATCAAAAGACAACACTTTATCATCAGCACGAGGATTGTTATAGTGCCTTAGTTCTCCCTTTGCTGTCACCCTAGCCTTAATTGTCCAACTACCCTCGTATGGATTCAAAGCAGCAAGTGGAATTATCCTGGGGGAAGCTTCATTTCTAGCCACTGTTCCTCCGTTGGTGCACAGTGGTGGTGGTTGCTGATATGCGGACTGAGGGGATGAGAAATAGTTTCCTGGAGAAGGCCGTCAAATTTCTGATTTAGGATTGCACACGCCTGCAATCTCATTGCTGTATGAAGCATTTAATGGTACAAACCCAGAAAATCCTTAGCAGTTTCTACTTTCTAGTGGAAAGCACGCAACTTTTTTGCAGTATATCTTCCCATTTCATAATTACCAGTACGAGAGGCACCATGGATTTGATTTATCCCCGGTTTTGATGATGTAGCACACTTCGGAGTTTCAACCATGCAACCAGGTGGACCGTTAACAGAGGGCCCATAGTGAGGACCGCATTCCTCAGTTAACACAGCCAATTAACACAGCAATAAAGCAACAGCTAAATATACATAACTCTTTACTCCATTAGTCAGCAGTTTATCAAAGAAGGTTATTATAGAAATTCAAGCACAAACTAAATTGGCCATAGGACTGTAAAGATTAAGACTTCTGTCATTTAATTTCAGTGGAGACAACAACCCTATGTAAATAAGAAAACCCACGTTTCAGCTCCCCTATCGTGGAGGCACCGTTTGCGATCCTCGCTATTGCTACCTCCGTCAGGTTGTTCCTCATAAATATTGTCGTCAAAGTTTAGTTTTTGATTAATTGGATTGAATTTCTGAGTCATTTATTTGCTCATTATATAATTTGATTTTTTTATTAAAGGAAAACTGCTGAAACAGATTATAAAATAAGTTTGGGAAAACAGATCCCAACATATCCTCAAATAGGATACGTTGGCACCCGAAAGGTGTAGTATCAAAATATGTTACACCAACGTCATAATGTTCTGCCTGGGTGACAAGTCAGTCAGCACATTTGTTACTCTCTCGATAGGCATGTCGATGAACAACAGACCAGTTCCGGTTGAACAGTTCGTGGATATTCGTTACTATGGGGTTGAGCACCATGGAGCGGTTGGGCGAGGAAGAGATGATCTTATGCACCGCAAGCAAATCCACTTCCAGTTCTAAGCAGTGGAAGCCTAGGCTTCAGATGAGTGAGAGTCCTATAAAAACTCCCTAGAGTTCGACAGACAACAGAGTGCACCATCCTAGATCCTAAGTGAATCCTCCAAGCCAATTACTATTACTATCTCATATGAGGTCACCTGCTGTAGCCAAGAATTTGGAGCGATTGCTTGCTCCATCTGTGTTTAATTTAACCCATTCCGAAGACAGTTTGCTCCAACCAATGAGTTGCTCTTGGTGGGGACGAAATCTGGTGTCAGCGCAGCTTTGCCTCACGGTAGACTTGTGAATTTGATCTGCATAAGACAAAGTGAGAAAAGTAGGTGAGGATGGCCAATTGAAATGATCATCAAAGAGTGACATACTCTTCCACGTCTAGAGAAACCAACAAGTCGTTCCAAAAATAACCGCCCAATCATGGCTCAAAACTCACCGGTGCTGTTGGAGGTTTGTGAGGAGTTATTCTCTAAGTGGCATAGAGAAGAAGTCAGAAGCAGCGAGGTGCATCGATAATGTGTCCCACATTTGGCGAGCCTTGGTGCAGTCTCTCACAGCGTGTAGAGATGATTCTTCGAGGGTACATTGATGATAGGTGCTGTCAGTAGTGAGTTATTTTTGGACTAGTTATTGGTTTGTGAGTAAACGATCTTGCGCTAGTAGCTATAGGAATGAGCGGATTCGCTGCGGTCCTGGCCACTGCCAGATTGCCTCCCAGACCCTAAGAGTCGACTCGTCATCGTGACCCATAAGCATGGAATAAGTTGATGCTATGATGAAGAGACCATTGTCGGAAGCTCCCCTTACCAACTTATTCGGCCTAAGATAATGCTTAGGTGGGAACGTGCCAGCTATTTAACGACAAATCGGCGTTAGGAGCCAAGATTGGAAAGTTGCTCAATTCCAATTGCCAGTAGAAGCCACAAACTGGTGGACACTAAGGTTAAGAGTTGACTCTGGGATTGGGTGTGAAGTGTGAGAAATAAGCGATTCTACTCCCCCGAGCCAAGGGTCGAGCCAGAAGCGTGTCCTGGAGCCATCTCCTATCATCCATTTCATGCCTTGGGAAACGATGTGCCAGGTTGCCTTTATACTTCGCCAAACTACTGATCCCCCTGTGGTATCAAAAGAGGTAGGGATGTGGTTTGTGTCAAAGTTATATTTACCAGAGAGCACTTAGACCTATAAAGCTTTAGGTTTGGCTATCAAGGACCAGCCGAGTTTTGCTAGGAATGCATCGTTTGTTTCACGAATTCGCCAAATGTCAAGACCTCTCAGCTCCTTAGGCTTACAAACGTCCGTCCAGTTGACTAAGTGGATTTTCTTTTTGTCATGAGATGAACCCCACAAAAATTGTCTCATGGTTTTTTTTAGTTCATCACATAGATTGCATGACAAACGGACTGTCTGCATAGTGTATCTCGAGATAGCCATTAAAATCGATTGAGTCAGAGTGATGCGGCTAGCGAACGACAGAAGTTTGGCTAACCATCCTGATAAACGTTGATGGACCCTATCGAGTATGTACTGATACGTATGTTTGCTAACTAGTTAGTGCATAAGAGGAATGCCAAGATAACGACTGAGGTCATTCGTATTGTGAAATCCTAATTCGCTGTTTAAGGATTGACTCGTAACGAGAGGGATATTTCTAGAGAAATAGCATCTCGATTTGGCCATGCTAACGCGTTGTCCAGAAGTAGCACAGAACAAATTCAAAATATCCCAAATGACGATCACTTGATCGATGGATGCTTCTGCGAAGAGGATGAGATTGTTTGCAAAAAATAAATGGGAAAGGGGCGGACCATTCATGCTTAATTTGATGGGCTGTCAGCTTTCATGTGACACAACTTGTGTAATTGCATGGCCAAGCCATTCCATGCATAGGACAAAGAGATAGGGAGAAAGAGGATCCCCTTGATAAATACCTTTGGAGGGAGTAAAAACGTCACTTAAATCCCCATTCCAGTTTACTTGTAAGGAAACAGTTGATATTGTAACATCCCATTACTTGTGGGAGGGTTAGAATAGTAAATGTGAGTGATCTATGAGAGGCTTAAAAATGCTTCTTT
>JAOSBK010000008.1:5855166-5881893 GCA_027568895.1 Erythroxylum shatona
CAACGTTGGCAACGGATTTCTTAACCGTCGCAAATTTTCTTTCTTTCACCGACGGATTAGGGAGTCCCGTCGCAATTTACATACGATTAACGTTCCGTCGGTATATTTCCGTCGCTATTTAACAATTTCCTTGTAGTGTAATGAAATTGAACATGGAGTGACCACAAAAAAAATAGCAATAAGAAGGTCTCAAAGAGAAAGAAGACTAACTATTATGGTGACTATATAACATATCTATATGAGTCTAAAAATGGCTTAGGAATTGAGAATAAGGCAATAACTTTTCCACAAGCAATGAATAGTGAAAATTTTGATAAGTAGTTAGAAGCTATGAAGGATGAGTTCAAATATATGGCACAGAATCATGTCTGGGATCTTATAAAATTGTCAAAATTGTATAAGAAAATTGATTAAAATGGGTCTTTAAGATGAAACGTGATTGTAATGGTAAACTAAAATGTTACGCAACCAAATTAATAGCTTAGGACATAAGAAAATAGAATCAATTTATTATGCATCTATAGTTGGGAGCCTAACATATGCTCAAACATGTACAAGACCAGATATAAGTTTTGCATTAAAAATGTTGGGGAGATATCAAAATAATCTCAGTATGGATTACTGAAAGCTGCAAAAAGAGTTCTTAAATATTTGTTGAGAATTAAAGAACACATGTTTACTTTTAGTAGGTTTGATCACCTTGAGGTTGGATACTCAAATTCAGACATTATTGGTTGTGTAGGTATAAGAAATATACTTCAGGCTACATTCATGTGTTAGTTGGAGGAGTTATCTTATGGAAGAGTGTGAAGCAGTCTATAATTGTTACATCTACTATAGAGGTTGAGTTAAGGCATGCTTTAAGGTCATGATTCATGCTAAATGGCTATGGAACTTTTTTTCGAGACTTGTGATTGTTGACAGTATAGTCAAACCATTGAAAATTTATTATGATATTTTTGCAACAGTCTTATACTTTATCATTAAAAAGGAGGTTTATAAGTGTAGAATATTAATAGAGCATATTAGCACCGATCTTATATTAATTAGCTGATCATTTGACAAAGGGTTACCACCCAAAATATTTTATAGTCATGTAAAGAAAATAGGTATTATATGTTCTAATGAGTATTAGATAGTACTGTTGTATTGGCTCTTATTATATATTTAACACTCTTTGCACATTAACAAATGTATTATTTTTGAATTTTCTATTTTCTCGTCTTTATGTATTTAATTGCAATGCATGTTATTGAAAGCAGAACTAAATGGCAAATCACATTATGCAATTTCTATTTATAATCATGGTTAAGTAGAAAGGCTAGTATCGTGGTATATGGAAGGGCGTGTGTTGACTTATTAATGTATAAGCGTCATGACCCTTAGTAGTCTTATAATTTACTATGATTATTGAAGATACTGTATCTAAATGATGACAATTATGCATTATAATTGTTTAAATTATTAACCTAATAGATTGCATAAAAGTTACATGAGTCAAGTGGGAAAATATTAGAAATTAATCCTTTAAATAACTCATGTGTTAAAAGGTAGTTAGAGGATTCAATAATTTATTAAAGGGCCTTTAGGGTTTTAACCCATTATATAATGTGGAGCTTTAAAATTGATTGATAGTTGTCATTTTTTAAAGTATATTAGAGTTCTATCTTTGTCTAATTAATTATTTTTTGTCACAATTTACACTTTTTAGTTACAGAGGAGTAACCTTATCAGTTACTCCATAATTCATCTTCAAAAAGTGAGATACAAAGTTCAAAAAAAAAGAGAAATTAAGTAAGAAATTTATTGTGAACCAATTCCACATTACTAAGTAGTAGAGAAAGGTTAGTATTTGAAAACTTTATCTTTGAATAAGAATAAAATTCTGAAAATTACTGAATATTTGTGATTTCCACAATTTTTAGATTCTATTACATTTTAAAAATATATATATGCTTACACATTTGTCACATTAAAGGGTCTCTAGGATAGGACAAAGGAACATTTATCCCGAAGTTGGCTCTAAAATGAGTATCACTGTGTTAGGGTGGTCAGTATATCGCATTTAATCCTTTAAAGTTATGATATTTCAATCTCTTTAGCTTATAGACAACACTGACCTCGTAAGGGCCTAAATAACTAGAACCAAGTTCATCATCTAATTCATAATCCTAACTATCGGACATTAAACAGTTGAAGTTTTGGTAAGTTCCCTCTTTCTTGACTTTTTAGGCTTAACAATCAACCCAAACGCATGGGCAACCAAACGAAAAACAGTGAGTAAATTTCCTTTGCGAAGGCTACTTTCAACACACATTATGATTCAATGGTTGAAATAAAAAGCTACTGAAGCATAAAGAAAAGAGTGAAGTCATATGGAAAATGTCAAGTCATCAGGAATTCTCACCAAATCAATCAAAGATTTTCACTTTTCCCCCTTTTAGCGTTTTGGTGATGTGGTGTGGTCAAAATTACAATTACAAGCATTGCACATTCCATTCACACAAGAACGAAAAATGTACATGAACAGAATTTGTTGCTTAACTGACACAGCTATCAAAATTCGGTCAATCTAATATTGCTTTCAGCAAAACTCGTCTCTCAACACTCAATACTCCTAACTGCCTTTTCTCTTTCCTTGTCAAAGGCACATAAATACGGGGCGGGTTCGTCGCCCCCTCACTATTCTAAAGTAAGCATTCATGCTATTACAGCTAAAATACAAACTTCTCCTCCTCCGTCCCAACTGGGAGAATTCTATCTTTCACTTCAGTGAGAGCAGCAGCTGCTGAGTCACTTATGCCTAACAAGTATTGAAGACGGGACAGCTTTTCGGGTGCCGGATCAGTCCTCGAATAAACAGTATATAAATCAGCCAACTCTTCTGGCACCTCCCATGTCAATGGCTGCGCAGGCACAGCTTTGTCGCAGGCCAGCAGGTCATTAAGAGTGGAAACCTGAAAACAGAGAAAAACGATCAAACATGGCACACACACAAATACAAATATTTGAAAGTTCCCATATTCAAAGCACTATTTATGAAGTCGGATACACTAAGTTAATGATCAAAGCAAAGCATTAACAAAATTCATACCACTCCTTGATGATTTCTCTGCCTCAGAAGTGCAACTGCCTGTATCAGTGAGTTTGAAAGCCTACTCCTTGCAAGCTCATGAACAACACCTTTGGCCTTTTCAGCATTTATGTTAAGATCTGCTGGCATTTTCGTATACACCTCCTCCTCATTGAACTCTCCAGTTCCTGATGAGAAAATTTCATGCACTGTTTTTTTGAAAAGGTTCTCTCTCAAGCTCTCAGATATCATGCTATCCAACTCAACATTTGCCTCTTTTAATTCTCTTATCTGTGTTATGTTAAGTCTCCCACGGTTGATGGCAGTTTCAAGTGCAGCTGACATTTTTGTTGTTGTGATGCTCTTTATTACCTTTTGAGCATACTCTGGGGGTAGACCAACTTGCTTTTGCAACTCTGTAAGCTGTTCAACCCTGGCTTTCGTCAATTGTCCATCAGCTAAAATCACCTCGGCCTGCTGCCTGAAAGCCTGCTCAGCAAGGCCCCTGTGGACTTCCACAATTTCCTTGGAAGATAAACCAAGAATACCACCTAGCTGATTCAATAAAAGGAACTCTGAATCATCCTTCTTCGTTGTAATCTGAGCCCCAAATGGGATCCTGGTGACTTCCCCAGTCAGGCAATAAAGCAAAAAAGTTTTATATAGGTCGCTCCTGTCTCTTTCAGAAAGATCATCTTTGAGATTTATTTCTGTCTGACCTGGTTTCCGCTTTTTTTCAGCAACTTCCTCACTAGGTCTTATTTTCTTAAGCGTCTCAATGGATGCCCACTCCTCATCGTCCCACTCCTCATCCTCTTGATTTTGTTTCTCCCCCTGCTTTATAGGTTCTTCAACTGGAGTATCAGTAGATTCACCTTTAATGTCGGCCACTAATTCTGTAACAACCAATGTATTGAATGCAATCATTTTCTTTAGTTCTTTTGCAGTCTCATTGCGGCTGCCAGCTGCCCTTGCTCGCTTTATATAATTTATGAAAATCTTTCGGACCTGGAGATTAAGAAAAATAACATCAAAACAAAGAAAGCAATCTCAGTATGTAGTTATACCTTGTCCATAAGTTACAGTATATACACACCGCCTTGCTGGCAATAGACATAGCAGCTTCCCGTGTTAATCGTAAACCATGTGCAGCCTTTCTAACAGCTTGCTTGACATCTATATCATAACCATCAACACCTGAAGCAATAGCCTCTTTAACCACCTGAAATGACAACCATGTTAATCACATGAAGTCAGCGTAGAAGCCAGCAGGTGTATAGCAGCATGCAAAGTAATCTAACAGCACCTCTTGAACATCTTAGTCCATATATACCGGAAAAGCAAAGAGGAAAAGGAACGCAGTGCTCCGACACATGTCAGATTATATATGACAAAATAAAAGCATTAATATTAAAGACTATAAACCCAAATCAAGAATCAACATTGCGAATTATATGAAGATGAAGTTTCTGTACCCTGCAGTGCAGGTTTAATGGTCATCTAAATGATATTTCAATTTCCAAAACTGTGTCAGAGAGAAAAAATTAGAACACACAAAGCAATACTTCTTAAGAAGATATATTCATATGATATTTAAAATCCTGACTCCATGAACAACTAACACTTTAAAACCATAATCAATGTTGGTGTCCCCTGCTCCATAAATAGCATAGAACTGCACAAGCAGTCATGTGAACCTTTTTTGGTTATAGTTCATTAAAGCATAGACGTTCCATGCTTCCTTGTTTAACAAATTGTCTAGTTGCAATCAATTTGTAGCTATTTATGTCAATTTTTATGAAGTGGCCCCATATCAGGATCTTAGCATCTGTCTAAGCACTAGAAACTCCTAATACCCACAAAACAGAATGACAGAAATTTTATTGCAATGGCATTTTTGCTTGATCTGTTCTCAAAAATGCCCCAGCAACCACGCTTATATACTCCTAAGTCCTTGTAACACGTGATCGTCAATTAATCAGGAAACTCCTATAATCAGGTGGAAGATAACCATTGAAAAGGCAATCCATTGATCCAATCAACATTAAGGTATAAAAAGATTGTCAAAAGAATAAACATGGATGTACTACATACCTTTTCAAATAAACCACCACAGACTTCAGAGTGAACTACATCAATAGTTTGCTGAGGAATACAAAGCATGACTCGCAAACGGGTCAGAGCAGTAACATCTTGTTCACTCAGCTCTCCATCTGATACACATTGCTGAAGCTTTTGCCGGTAAATTTCTATAAACCAAAGAGATGTATTCATCACTTTCTCAACCAATGAGAACAATCACAACAAGCCACAATAAATTCTACAGCTGACAGTTCGTTTAACAGTCACAGGCTTACTCATTATTATGCATTACCTTCATGAATCTCCGTGGCTTTTTGAGGATCAAAGTACAACTCCTCACACAGATTTTGTAGAAAGGCAGCTTTACTATCTGCCATTTCCAAATCACCACTAGAAACAGCTTGTGCAAGCCGTTTACGATATACCTTTGAGGTAACATCAAGTGTGATAGTTTCTGCCTCCCTTTTACCTAAACCAAATATGTTCCTCAATTGGTTCAAAGCAGCCACCTACAATCGAAGAAAATACAGAAAGGTCAACTCACATGCAGCATGAAGACTGCAGATTCTCCAATAACAACAGTAAACACCGATAGAACAAACTTCATCTATGTCATAGCTAAAAGTTGATAACAGTCAAATTCAGACGTAAACTTCTACGTAGAAGACTCAATAAACTGTTGTTCCGAACTAGAACAATCATATGGACAGAATATTTAAAGATAGGGGGTGTTAGGACAAAGCCCGTTGTCTTTCCAAACGTTCTTTCCTAAGTTCATACCTAAGAGGCCCAGTTGATGTTCTATGCAAACAAGCACCAAGGAAAAGAGGGTGCTTGAACAAATATAATCAGTTCATTTTAATTTCCTCATTACATCAAGGAAAAACAAGAATAAAATCGATGATCATACACTAATAACCAACTAGCTCTTTCACATTTTAGCATCTCCTGTAAACTCCAAATCTCTAACTATGCCTAGCATTAACCCACAACAAATTCACAGTAAGGCAGATTCTTAACTCTCTCCTGTCATTAGGATCAAGCATGATTCAATGTTGTACAGTCTGGGCCTAGGCAATCTAGACATTAGGCCCCACACAAATAGTTTTCTTAGCCTAATCGAATATCCAGAAAACAGGTAGAGAAGGTGCTGCAGGTACCATAAGCCAGGGGACTATACACGTTGTAGCTTTCTATCCACTGACAATGCAAGTATATGAAAAATGACTTAATAACAGGTTAAAATGACAGTTTTGTCAGCCAAGTCAAGTCAAGTACAAATAGAACAACATTCCAGCCTAGCTTCCACATAATGTTCACAAACACAAAGAAAGGAAAAGTGAACATCTTTACTACTGTTTCCAGATCAAGGCCACATCCTTCTTTCATCCATCAAAACATAAGAGGATAATATAATACACACAGTTATTTTTCAAACAAATCAGGGTAAGACTAGCAATTGGTCACCTTATTCTCCAGCATACGACCACCAGATAAGGCATCTGTTACATACGCTCTATATAGTAGCTTCAATTCATCCATCTTTCTCTCGTTATCGTATTCACCGCCTAAGAAACATTCCAGCATGTTTTGAAAACATCAAAGGAGCTTTGTACACAACATGAAACAAAAGTATGTTTTATCCAAACCTAGCAAAGATATGGGACCGGTCCCACGGGCAAAGGAATCTGCATCTGCATGGTTCATCAGTGAAATAAGCTTGCTGTTGAATGCCAATATCTTATCAAGCTCTTCCACAGCTTGTGTGATACCGTTTCTGTAAAACCAAACTATATTAATAATTCAATGTTTTTTTCTCTTTTCAAGAGGCCTTGACTTATAATCAAATGCATTTGCGCAGAAGTGTTATTAGTCATACACTGCTCTTGTCCTTGATTTAAGTACATCAAGTGCTGCCGAAACATTTTGCTCTATCAAAGTTCTTGTATGTTGCCTAAATAGGTCTTCTGCAAGCTGTTAGAAACAAATCATTCCATGTCAAAACCAATTAAAAGAAAACACCAAAAATTTATCCAATGTCAGTTTTGATTTCTAGGAGAGGTACCTGATCAGAAAGTCGATACTTAAGTTGCAATTGCCTAAGATTAAGAAGTTGTTCCACGCCAAGATCTATTTGAAAACAAAATATTAGAACATAAGGTAAAGGGACCACTAGAATTAAGGAATTTACAACTTGCGTACTAAAATTATTAAAGAAAGCTTTCATGTCTAACTGTCTAACAGCAACAAGATGGAAGTCAAGGCAGAGATCAACACATATTGTCACTTCTCCGTGCTAAGAATTTGGGCCAATTGTTTTGCCTCAACCTACATTCCTTTCACTTCCTAACCCCTTTTATGCATTACTATTACAGATTTACACCTATAACATATAATACATCAGCAAAAGCCAATGGATTAGTAAATATTGATGCTAAAGAAATATGCAGCATTGCACTGAGCAATAACGAAACCCTAAAAAGAGAAGTCGGTTAACAAAGGAAAAGCACCGGATTCTAGTTTAGCCAACTCTACATCCTAATCTGCTTAGTATCATCAGCCTCTAATGTAGATAGGTTGCTAACAAAGAAGAACAGTAATATTAAAGACCTTAAGTCAGATTGCATTTACCTCGGCCAACTGATTTCAACATTGAAGCATATAGCCTCTGAGCATTATCGCGGATTGCAATCTCAACCTGTCACAAATCAGAATCAAGCAGGAAGAAAAGTTGTTAAGACCAAGTCCATTCTTAGTACTGATATACTACATACATAAATGTAGCCTTATGGTAACAAAGCTGTATTTTTACCAGCAAAAATAAGATTGAATGCATTAGAAATAGATATTATTGATAAAACAGATACCTGAGAATCAGTGACCTTGAAAACACGCTTCCAAGGCAGAAGAAATGATGACGCTTCTCCAAATACTAGATTTGAAGCATAGACCAATTTCTGAAATGCCTGCACTGGAGGATCAGTACTATGGTCAAGCAACATGCCTCAGTTTAAAAGCTTCCATAAGCCACTCAAGGAGTAGTAGAATCACAAATAATTTACCCGACGCTGCTCCACACCGCCATCAAGATCTCCGGTTTCAAGCCTTTGCCTGAAAATCCGTCTACCAATCTAAAATCCAACATATAAAGATCAGCATTTTGTATTTTTTCTAGTAAGAAAATACTCACTCTTCAAGCATTTTGTATGTTTTATTGTAATATCAGCATTTTGCATGCTTTCTTGTAAGAAAATACTCACTCTCTTAAGGAGTTACATGTGTGCATATACATAGCCTAATATTACCTCCATGTGCATTGCAGCTGCATCCGGATCATCAATGCCCAAAGCATTTTTGAAGTTGATTATCGTTTCAACTTCATTCCCTTTAAGATCTTCTCCGCCGGGAGGGAGAACAGAGGTCACAAACCTAAGTGGAAGAAACAAAATATACAAACAATTTGGGAGACTAAATGAATCACAAAATGAAAACAGAAATAAAAACTCAAAAAGAATACGAATCAACAAGTTTTGCAGGAAAATAACCAAAAATCCATGCCCGGTAATCTAAAACCAGAGCTTAACATTGTTGCAAGATACAACCACTAGCAAAGAATAAAGGGAGTGAAAAACAGTTGAATTAAACTCACCGACAGTATAAATCACAAAGCTCTTCGTTAAAGGCAGAATCTTGCTTACTCACTCCATATCTGAAAGAGCAAACGATTCAGAACTATTAAGAAATCACGCATCATTATTCACAACAACTCTGAACCCAAATAAAATAAAATAAACAAAAAGTAAAAAGAATACTTTCTAGCGATTTCTTCAACATCCTCTTTTTTAATCTCTTTTGGATCGTCGAACCCAGCCACATAATTATGTAAACTAGCAGCCGCAACCTCTGGCACACACGCATTCAAAGCATACACCATGGCGCCGCCGGCGGCTCCAGCCACTGCAGCACCGCCCAAGGCCAAATTCCGAGAACCGCCAAACCTAAGCCCCAACCCGTAGCCAGCAGCCAACGCGCCGGCAAGAATTACGGCGGAGCCGGCGACTCTGACAGACGGTGAAAGGTTGTCGACCAAAGGCTGAAGCCCAGTGAGTTCCCTCTTGCCTCCAAAGACATCAGAAGTAGACGGCGACAATGATGATGGATTAGAGACCTCATCGGAGGGTGGTTCCGCTACGGAGGAGGAGGCCGAGACTCTAAACCGGTGGCGTTTATGGAGGGAGAGAGAGGATGGGGTTGAAGTGAAATGAAAGAGAAACGGACGAGAGGAAGTGGAAGGGACTGAGATGAGGGAAGGATTCATGGAGGTCGTTTACAAACACAGCAGTTGAAGATTAAAAAGGAAAATTGGCTATAGGGTTTAACAACGAAGAAGAAGAAGAGATGAGGATAAAGAGAGAGATCAGATCGGGAGAGGAGAAGCGTTGACAATCGAACGACGACGTTTTCAGGTTTTGTTTGTTTATGTATCTACATTCATTCTCCTTGGGCTCCAATACTCATTAAAACAAAACAGATCCAACAACCTTATAGCCCAACATATAAACTTCTTCTACTCGACACAAATGGACTTATAGACCCATATCAACAAAATGTGTATATATGCACTTAAATATTAAAATAAAAGAAAATAATAGAATATTAATTTAAATATGTATTAAAATAAACATAAAAATAATAAGTTTTTCTTTCTTCGAATGTGATATGAAGTCCAATCTACGTAAGTTATGACGACATGTTGGAAGGATTGAGTTGAAGAATTCTTGGCTCTCATATGTTGGATCCATCAGTGACAATGATGGCCACAAAAGGACTGCAATCAACTAACAGCTACTAATCAAACGGAATCAGATCTTCCGTCTGTATTATTTTGTTTTAACTTTGTTTATATCTTTAGCCCACGGCGCAGGTGAGTTGGTAAAGAATTTTTTTGATTTAAGTGAGGTCACAGATTCGAATCGTCCTCATGTATGTAGTCGTTTAAAACTTTGGGACCAGAGCTTTGTCTCTCGCAAAAAACCTACCCTGTTCGAACGACAATTAGTCTAAGTGTGGATGGTTTAAAGACGCCTTTCTATAATTGAGATCCTCTTAAGGCACCTCGTGGGTAACAAAAAAAAAACGATATCATTTTATATATAAATAAATTTAAAATAAAATCGTTTTGAAACCAAAATAAGATTAGATCAGATTAACAAGTACCGAGGATCTAAACCTCTAATTATATATAGGCCTAAGTTAGGGTTCCACCTTCTTCTTCTTTGGTTTTAAGGTTGAGAGAAATCGCACGTGTGAGAAGCAAGTTTTGCTTCAAAATTTTTGAGCTTGACATGCTTGAAAATGTTGTCTTGAAAGAGATTGCCGTCAAATCCTTAGCCGCACTTTGTTGAATCTAAACTTCCATTCCACATCTAACATTCTTGGGCAACTAGGTAGGCATATAATCCACTCTTATCATATTTAATTAATGTTTTGTCAAGGGTTTCACAATTAAATCAGATTAAGTCTTCGCTTAAGCACAGTTAGATGTTCGACTTTTGCTTGTGTATGCAGTAGTGTTAAATATTCGATAATAATACTAAGCTGCTTCTCAAAGTTTGACAAGATACAAGAGGGGATTAATCTGAGTGTAATAATAACTTAAAAGTGTTACCGACAATTCGGATCACCAAGAATATCTCGTGAGGTAACTCGAAAAAAAAAAGTGAGCCAAAATAATTTTAATATATCCAGTATGTTTGAGATTGATTATAAGATTATCTACTCAAGAAATTACTTCCAACGCTGTTTTGCTGAAATAACAAAAAGACCATCTGCCATGAAAATTTCAGATATATCAAAACTCAAAATTTAACGAGGCGAAGAAGATAAAGATGAAACGTCACCTTCTTATCAAGCCATAGGTCCAACGACAATCCATACTGTATGGATAATTAAGAAAAGGCATTAACCGTCAGCACTCTTTTCAATCTCCTTTCTAATTGAGAATGGTTTTGAAACCGAATACGAATTGAAAGGAAGTGATCATGCGAACTGTAAGCCAAAAGCGATGTGCCTGAAATCACCCAAGAGACTTTACATCCACACCCGTCGCCATTGATGACGGGCAAGAACCATAAATTTCGATACTTCACCACCAAAACTAATTACGTCGTACTATAAGTCAGCATCGTCACCTATATGTCAGCCTACCTTGAGCATGCTTGTAACTGCCTGAGCTATTAGTTGTGCTGAATTCTTTCAGTAATATGTGGCACATATTTTGTCCAGAAAATGCCGGGGTAGCAGTCGGCAACCCTCATACATTAGAATTGTAGTTCAAATTAATTGTAGGTTTAGTTCGGTACAATATTTAAGTGAGCAATTACTACAACAAACTAGGCTTTTTTTTTTCGGGCGTTCTAAAAATTATTGCTATAAGTGACCATATTGCGATGATTTTTAAAATCGTCATTAAAATTAAATCTTTAGTGACTAATTATAAAAATGTCACAAAAGAATTAACATTTGGTAACAAATGACAAAAATTGTCCTCAAATAGTGAATATTTAGTGACGATTCTCTAAAATTGTCACAAAACGGTCCACATTGAGTGACAATTTTAGACATTCGTCACTAAATGAACTTTTGGTGACATCACCATAATTTGGTAAATATTTGGTAATCAATTTCTGAAATCACCAACAAACGATTCACAATTAGTGACGATTATGTAAAATCGTCACTAAAAAGATGTTTGGTGATAATTTTAAGAAATCGCCACCAAAGGCGTGTTTTTGCTACGTTTTTGATATTGTCGCTAAAAGTAATCATTTGGTGGCGTTATTTGAAAGCATAATCAAATGATCAATATTTGATGACAAATGGTTTACATTCAGTGACGATATATAAAAATCGTCACCAAATGGTCCACATTTAGTGAAGATTTTTAGAAATCGTCACCAAATATTCCAAAGTAATTTGCAATACATTTGATGACCATTTGCCAAAATTGTCATCAAATGGTTCACATTTTTCAAAATTGTTAAACTAACATTTTTATAATCTATCATAGTTAAGATATGTTTTATTGGAGATTTGTGTTTACAGTGCATTGCTGAAAAAACACACATAGCATACTTTTAAGTGTTAAATAATAGTATTAATTAATCTTTAATATTTACCAACAGTGCAAAAATTAGTAATAAAAATTTCAATAATTGTATTAATATAATAATATGATATATAGAGTAGTGCGAACTTTGAATTAGAAGGTTAACAATTCTTACAGTCATAGAACAAGAACAATAGCAATCAACACTCAATAGTACGCAGTTTGAATCCTAACTAGTAGAGAGGTTGTTTGACAAATTCTTATAGATACAACAATAAATCAACTTTAAAGTTAAGCCCAGTTGATCGCATCGATAAATGACAACGATATAATTATTTTTTTAGATTCGAAGTAACATAAGAGTCGGTAAAGGTGAATAAGTTTCCGATGTCTGAATTCCTTAGAAGGATTCTTGCACGTTCGAAGGCACCAATTGAAATAGTGATAGTTCTTCCCTCAGGTGTAGAGTTTTTCGCACCCTCTTGCAATAACGTTTCTGCTATAGATAAACTTGTAGAGGATACAGTGAATGAGTCACCAGATTTAGTATGAAAGATAAATTCTCTAGATGAACTGCCAGTACGAAAAGAATTACCTAAAATACAATCAGTATAGAACTTAGATATTATCAGATTAGTAAACCGTTAAACGAATCAAATTTGGAGTGACATGCATACGTGAATGATTAGACGAAGTTTGTGGAATTAACGATTTTTTCAAAACAACCGATTTCCTTAACCCTTTACTAACCGTTGTGACTTCGCTCCCGCCTTTATGGACATACGTGTTATCTTTGAGATTCAATAAAACTTAAAACAACGTATAGTATATACCATCAAATGTGAATATATATAATAGCTTCATAAAAAGAAATGAGATGTACATAATAAGGAAACCGACATTGTTTGGATGATACTAAACACCTTGAAGCAAAAGATCGTCCACAGAAGGCAAACGATCATTAATGTATGAAGTAGAGATTTTTTCTGCATTGTTTATTTCTTTTGTAAGGACAATTTTGCCACATTCCTCCCAACGGAATGAATTAGTACCAACCGAAACTAATTACTATGTTGACATTCCTTGATTAATAATGTTAGGAGGTATATTCTGCAAATGTAGATTTAGAATAAAATGATTATATGTTCAACTCCAATTTCAATTATAAGTGAAAGTAGTCAAGTTTAGTACTTATACATCTTCAATGTGCCTAATGACATGAAAGTTACCCTTACTAAAATTTCATAAATCTATTATGTAGTTTGTATCGCATGCTAAATTTAGAATTTAAAGTAGATTAGACATGATTGTACAGAAATATAATATTATCCATATTGGGCTATATTATTATTAATGGAAATAAATAAAGTAAAATACTCTTGAAGACCTTTCATCAAATTGTTACGAAGTTTTGATGAGGGAAGCATTAATTAAAGGTCTTTTGGAAAAGCCAACTCATATATAAATAACAAAGACAGACGGTAGATCATCTTCGAAGCATAGCCATAAACACAACTCATACATCAAATGCATAATTAAGAACTCAAAATAAATACCTAAAGGTACAGATTAAACCTAGCACAACTTCGTTTGTTTATAAAATATAACAAAAGAGCAATACCGATTTAGTTAATGATGATTTTTCGTTGGTGATGACCACAGTACAAAACCCAAACAAAAGAGAGGAGACAGTGGTTTGCAGGTTGGAGAATTCTGAGAAATGTTGACGTCTTGAATGAGAATGGAGTAGTCTTTTTTATGGTTGCGGTTGAAAACCTAATACAAAATGACGTAATTTTTCTTGTTTAATGGCATAGTAGTCGTTTCTTGTTTAATGTAGTTGTTTGGAAGTACTATTAATTAATTTGCTACGATCTATTGTAATTCTTTGACAAACATCAGATGTAGCGACTAATACATGATTCGTCACCAAAGCCTGCGGGTTCATAAATTATTTTTTATAAATTTATTTTCCTATTCCAAATAAAACATAATTTGAGTTAAAAATTAAATTATTCAATTGAAAAATATTTCCAAATTAATTTGTTAAGAAAGTAAGGAGATTGCTTCGGTTTTGGGCGATGATGTGGAAATTTGGTAGCAAATTGTCTACCATTTGTGATTAAACTTACTTCGTCACAAAAACTCTCATGTATTTAAAATAAATATATCTTTTATACAAATAATAAGATTAATGGTGGATTAAGGGCTAAATGGTCTTTTGCAATTAAACTTACTTCGTCACAAAAACTCTCATGTATTTAAATTAAATATATCTTTTATACAAATAATAAGATTAATGGTGGATTAAGGGCTAAATGGTATATGTTATCATGTTAGTGATGAATTTGGTAAAAATGAAATGTGGTTTGCATTCCTTAATAATTCAACTAATAACAAAAAGATGAAACAAAATTTTAAAACTTTCCCAATTTTTTTTATCTACCAAATTAAAATTAAAGATTAGTAATTTCCAAAAAAGAAGCAAATCAAGAACAATTGCATATATAAGTTTAAAAGACAAAATTTCCATTTTGTTATTTATAATAGGAATACCTCATATATGTTAATAAATTAAGAAAATTAAGAGTGTAAAGAAAATGAAGACGAAATCATTGACTTCTATGGTGTCACCTGTGAAATAATAGATTTGCACTATATCAAGGACAAAAAGGTTGTTCTACTTCAATGCAAATGGTTTGATCTAACTTACATGAAAGTTCACGGGCATATTACTAGCATAAATGTTAGTCAGACATGGTATGATAATGATCATTTTGTCCTTACAAGTCAAGTCAAACAAGTTTTCTACTTCAATGATACTGTATTGGGTAATAATTAGAAGGTTGTCCAAAAGTTTCAACAAAGGAATGTCTTTAGTTTTTATGAAAGGGATATTGGTCAACTAGATGAGGATGCAGATGAAGTCTATCAAGAAATTGGGTTGGAGTTCAATAATGAAGGCATTCCAGTAGAAGATGTAGATATATCATCATTCCATAGGAGAGATATCGATCATAACATAGTTCAACTAAATGAAGTTCAAGCCCATCTTATCTTACAAGCAGATGAAGACTATACTCAGGATGACTTAAATGACATTGATGATACTTGTTCAAATATTAGTGATGAAGAATCCAATGATAATGTACTTAATGATGATGATTTTCAAAATCTTAATCATGATGATTGAATGCAAATAAATTATTTGTATTGTTTGAAATGTTATGTTTATAATTGCCTTATGTTGTTGATGTTTTACTTATGTTAATTTACAATGACTAGATGCATATTTTTAATGTTTCACCTATGTTTATGTAGAATGTTAATGTTGAATGTTTAGTATTTGACTACTAATCTCCTTATATTCATGTGAAATATTGATGTTTGAGTTAAGATTATACGTTATCTTCATATTTCGTTTTAGTTGTTCAATATAATGGCATATGGTATAAACAAGTGAAGAGGGTGGCAATGACCGAAGAAGTTCCTCCCTCACAACAACCAACTTAATCTGACCCCATTATTCATCAACCAACAATTGCATCCTTGAATGAAGATAATCAACAACAACCTTTATCAACGCGTCTATTAGTGCTGAGGGATCTTCAGGTATGCTACTGTTAACTAAACATATTTACATTAATGCTGAAATTATTCATTACATGTTTAATACGTTTTTTCTTATTATGATTTTTTTTGTTTTCAGGTTCCAATGCTGGCGTTAGAAAACGAGGAAGACGTATCACAAAAGGAGCTGAGTTGCAAAAAATGAATGTTGCAATGAATAACAAGTTGTTTGTGACCATTGACCCCACGCAACGTCAACCTTTGGATAAGATCTAATATGCAAAATTGTCCAGTAAGTTGGGCATCGTTGTGAGAAATGAATTGCCTTACCTTTAACATGCCAGGCAGTTGAAGGAAGACAACTTGCTTCAAAATGCTTTAGACTTGACAAAAATAGTAAGTTAACTTATACATATTCTTCACAAATGAAGTTCAATATTGTTGATATCGACAAACATGAGGTTTCAAGCTATATTAGTTCACTGTTGAAACAAAGGGCGAAGGCTCATTGATATAGACTTCATAAATATTACTAGTCTTTCTCGTCTGATGAAGAGGCAATGAGACATATTCTGGAACAAGTGACTCTAGTAAATTGGAGTGAAATGTGTGATTATTGAGCCTCTACGAAAATTTAGGTTTGTTTTATTTTTTTCTTCATATTTCCTTCCATTAATTTTGTTTATATATTTCATGATTTATTCTCTTAATTTAGAAAAGGTATGAAAAAGTCAAAACAAACAAAGCAAAAATGAAGACTCCTCGTAGCCATGAAAGTGAAGTTGAGATTTGGGTTTTACAGCGACTAGCTACATAATTGTGCAAAATTTCAACAAGAAAGAGACAGGTTTGGACCGTTGAAAACTCTTACGATTATTGCAAAAAGAGCAACCTCACTTTTGACTTCACGTTGCCACGAGGTTTGGACGTAATTATAAAATGAAGACATATAACCTCAAAAAATAGAGAGACCTAAATAGAACTTTAAGCTAAGTAGGGCTCATAAATTACGTCTTGTAAGTTATAAGTATGCCTGCGATTTCTTAGTACACTTAATTTGAACTGAAATACAGATTGGACGTACGCATGACATACTTCATGTGATAAGTTATGATACTATCCCTCAAACTCTTTTTCTATATATAAAAAAAATTCCTCAAACTCTTAAAAGTTAAAACCAAAACTAAGAAACTGGAGTTCCGTGACCAACGTGAAGGAATTCGCAAAGAATTACTTGTTTACGGAAGTAGGGGAAGTAATAATAGACACGAGTGAGGTTACAGGTTCGAACCGTTTTCATGTATGTAACTGTTTAAAATTTGAGACCAGAATTTTACCTTTTATAAGAGACCTACCTGGCTTGAACAAAAATTAATCTGAATATAAATGACTTAAAGATACTTTTTTATAATTGAGATTCTCCTAAAATATCTCATAGATAAAAAAAAATCCACAAGTTGCGATTGCTGAACCAGCGATGCATTTGGAACCTGGGTCACGAATACGAGACAAGATCCTCTGTCTAATTTTACTCTGTCTTATTTTGTCCCATAAAATTTCAGCCATTTATTTTGTAGGATCTACGTGGGATCCACACACAATTTATGCAGGACCTATATAAATAAATGGCTGAGATTCATTAGACAGAATAAAACACCATAATATTAAACAGAAAATCTGGACTCCACGAATACGTCTACCTTAGGCATGTCCTAAAATTCTATGTCAGATTTTAGCATGAACCCACGTTACGGCATTACTTGGGACGTGTAAAGCAGGCAGCTCTTGTAGAAGTGCGTCACACTTGCATCACGAGTGAAGTCATCAGTACAAGTAAGTTGCTCCCTACGTCTGTCTTTTCGACATTACAGGTTGTGTGGGGCGGCTGGTGCCCTCTTTAGAATTAGATATCTAACTGTAAAATTGAAGCATGAAGGTAGCTAGACTTAAATCTTTTCCTATGTTTTTTTAATGCACTAGGTACGTGTTGGATTTCTAAACCACGACGGGGCTCAGAAGTCACATGGTTGGGCATGGCATGAGGCTTCAGGAAATTGACAATTCCTTCATTCGGACTGACTAGGCTCTTTCCACCATTCTCTGTTAGATATATATGTATGTATATCTTGTTATGGGATTGTAAATTAATAATCACTCCTTCATTTCACTGTATGGGCTCTCTGTTGTTTCGTCCTGAAATTTCCAGATCACCTCTTTTTTTTTTTTGGTTACAAAAGAATAAACAACACATTAATGACTAAACAAAATCTCTTCATAATAAACAACACATTAATGACTAAACAAAATCTCTTACGTATCAGCACACAGGTTATAACTGAGATCAGGAGAGGGAGTAAGCTAGATACACTTTACAGGTGTGCCTGTGAAACCTAAATGAGCTAAAAAGTCCACACATTAATTTTCCTCTTGAAAGACACAAGTAAGTATGTAATGAGTAATCCTGATTAGAAAGGATCTGATATCTAAAATGAAATGAGCCAAATGATGGAAGGCCAAAACGTCCAAATCACCTCTCTATCCTTTAAGCATCGTTGAAATGACCGAATTATTTGAAAATATATATTGTCAAAAGGTTTTGATGATTATGACATATCTTTGTGCGGTCTGAAATAGAAATGCTCCAGGGGTGGCCGCTGGGTGCATGCGCATAAAATTGAAGAGTGAGTCTAAAGGATAAGCGCAGATATTTTGCCAAAACTATAGTAAGAATGTGAATGCATGGAAGAACTCTTTTAAGTAGGTTAAGTGTACGTCAGTTTTAACTTTTGGAGGATTTATCGTAAAAATTATTTTTAAGAAAAATAAATATTTGAGTGTAAAATTTAAAAATATTTTTTTATAGAAATAATTTTTTGAAAGCTAAGATACAGCTTTTTGGAAAACTCAAATTTGGAGCTTAAAAAAAAAATACTTTTCAGGTAGATTTTTTAGATCAATTAATTAGTCTATTTTTTAGTCCTCTTTACTCTTATGTTTTTACGTATAATTTGTACAATACTCACAAACAAATCTTCACGTTTATTTTAATATTTATATAATGTTATTTAATTTTTTATATGTTTAATATTTATTTTTATATTAGTTTTACTTGTATCATAATTCATATAAAAGATTTGGTTAAGTATATTTTTATTTATGTTTCGTATGGTTTAAAATTATATAATAATTAATATATTGTGTTTTACATATTGTTTAATATATTCTAAATAATTTTTATATGCATAAATAATTTTTATTACAAAATAAAATATAGTTAAAATTAAAAGTACTTTTATTTTTATGTTGTCAAACAGTCTAATGTATAAAACTCTTTCAAAAAAATTGTTTTTTAAATGACAATCAAACAGTTAATAGACTTCTTAAAAAAGTTCTACTGACAAAAACTCTACTAAAAAAAGCTCGAATGATATAAGCCCATCCAAATAAGCATTAAGATAAACTTCAATATTGTTTATTATTTATGTGTCCATACAAGGAATTCAGTGTAGTGGTTGAAGACGTAAGTATTCCCCACAATAAGTGAATCTCTTCTCTTTAGTTGGTATTAAGTTAAATGTAAAAGCCAGAATTTAGAGTGATTTCTCGTATTTTCTTTTTCATGCAATTTTGGCAAACATCTCGTCTTCTGATTTATTCTGGCTCACATTAATTTGAACATGGCCATCAAGTTCAACATCAAAATTAGACGCCATAATTGTGGTAGATCTAACCTAATGCGTTAGGGACGATCTCCATATCTATATCTTGTACGTAGCACAAGATTTCCAGAATACATACATGTTATTTGCTTATTATTTGTCATTGTCATGATAATGTCCTCAACAACTTGAACATGCCCTTTATATTTATAAGAAAAATCTGTTTTTTACCACCTTAATTTTAGCATTCCAATTCGTACAGGATAGGTAATTTGTTAGTACTAACACAATGTATTACATGGGATATTTATTATAATTAGCTGAAAGTAATTAAGAATTCGCATAATTAAGAAGAAGAGTTATCTCATTACTGCTTCATAAGAGCAATAATTATGTCTCTGTAATTATGTGTAGGATCTGTTGTATACACGTGTCAAGTTATTATTAGTGCCTGAAACATAAGACGAAGTAATCACGTCTTTACAAGATCAGACTATACCAAGGCCTCTTTTTTGTTTCCTATCTTTTTCGATTTTTCCTATCTTACCGAGTAGACAGCATAACCTGGAAAGCTGCCACTTTTGTATTCTGCTCGCCAGTTCTCGGTCTTTATGATTTCTGAGAAGCGTAGAACTTTTGCATGCGACGGTGAAGGATTAAGGCAAGAAGGGTCCCAAGGTAACAAAGCGAACCCCAAGTTATGAAAGTAGTTTTGTAGCACTGCAACCCCATGCACTTGCCATTTCCATTCTCTTCCTTGTGATAAAGGCCAGCAGCTAAGTATCCAAAAATGAAGGACCCGATTGGGATATTGGCCACGACGATGTTGTGGTTCACTGAAAATTTCTTGGTGCCGAAGAGCTCGGTGGTTGTAGACACGGCAACGGAAGTAATTGCCCCTGTGGATACTCCTATAACTGCGGTACTAATGTAGAGGGACGTGTCAGTTGGACTCAGCAGCAAAAAGAAAGCACCTGCCATTGGTGCCATTAATGCAGCAATAAAGGCCGGCCTTGAAATCACATACCCTCTCCTGAAAAATATTGAGATTGGAGCCTTTATGTCTTATAACAGCAAATAATTGAAGCGTAGAAATGTGTCACAAGGTGGCCATAATTAGATCTGCAGTGTTCTAGATTTGGAAATCTATCAGGATGGTTGTTGAAGCAATTACAAAGTTGTTGTTTCGGGTTTATTAAATTCACCGATTTGTTGATATGTGTGCCTTGCGATCACAAGTATGCTAAAGAAGGTATAGAAGGATATGGTTACCTGGAAAGTAGGAAGTCCATGAGAGATGGGATGATACGTCCAAAGAAGCCAAATGAAGAAGACAACGAAACAAGAGAAGAAATTCCTGGACACGACCGAGATTCGGCAATTTGTCCCAAGTTGTTCAAGTAAACCAGACCAAGTGTTGCTCCGAAGAAGTAGACAAAGAAATACAACCAGAAATCAACTCTTTTTAGCATTAACATCACTCCAATTTCCTCCTTTACATAGCTGACGCCCACTTCAGGAGTATCGTTTCCATTTTCTCCTTCTCCTTCTTTTACCGAAATCTCCCTCATGTCAACGCCGATATTCTCCTCCGTCGTGAAGTCATGAACTTTTGTCTCTCTATTGTCCACTGAAATGTATCTGATCACTTCTTTGAAAGGAACCAATAATGGCGCTGCTAGGAAAACTGAAATACCAATAGCATTACTCAATGGTGACAGGCCCGGAAACAACGATTTCAAACTGCCGAGAACGGCGTAGATTCCAGTACATATTGTTATGACAAATATAATTACGAACCCAAATTTCAGGCTCTTTCCATCTGTAACGTTGATTTCTCTGACGAAAACTGTAGTCACAAGAGAAACTAGTAACGGTACTAGAGAGTTGAGAAGGAGGTAGGCTCTAGCTCTGTGTGTAGGGAAAGACGAGAATAGGACATCAACCATAGTTGTATAGATCATAGCGCTGAGTCCCTGATAACTAGTGCTCAGTCCTACTGCAACTTGACGATCGCAAGGAAAATTACGGATAGCGATAACGTAGCAAACTGTGTTAATCCAACAAACGCTGTTTCCTGCTATAACAGTGAGCAGGAAAAGATGGACATACGACAAGGAGTGTATGTAATTTGATACGAAAAGAAACTGAAGTCCATATCCGATCAAACCTAGAGTTGAACCAATCAAGAGAACCAACCACAAGGGAAGGTGAAGAGCTGCAATGCCTGAAATGAAACCGAATAACTTCCCAGCATCAGAGGCGAACGCAAGACTGTTGAGTTGAAGTTGAGACATGGAGAGAAGTTGCTTGAGTTGGGAAGAATAAGCAGGAAAATTGGTGTTTGTTCCACTTACGGACTGAAGCCAAATGATCCCCACAAGGCTTAGCCATTGAAGGGCAGTCCGAGCCATGGCAAGAGCAGTTTTTTTTTTCGGTATGTAAAACTGGAGTTGCTTTTTTACCTTATATAATGATTGGTCTGAAGACTATATGAAGAAAGATAGAAGAGCGTGTGATAGAGTATCGAGAATTTTTGGCGAAATGGACGGTGACATAATATAAGGTGGCTCTAAAAGAAATATGTGGTCTTATGCAGACCACCATCACCATTACATTAATGGCTGCTGTATTGTGAAACAGGTTTGGTAGTAGTTACAGTAAGAGACATCAAGAGATGGAACACCAGTGAAGGAAAGATAAATTTGAAGGACGTAACATCGCGAAAGGAAACATGTGGCTGTTGGGACTGGCACTCCTCCAAGGGCTCAGCTTTAACACATCCTTCGTGGACACATCGATACGTCTACGACTGGGACTTCCAAAGAAGCACGTCTGTGTTCTTCCAAGGCAAGTGTCTATGTGATTTTAGTATTGCACAATAAAAGATATCATTTTTTGGGTACCATATTTTTTTTTGTCCAATTTTATGATATTTTATTGTATCTTATAAATTTCAGTCATTTATTTATATAAGGCTTGCATTTATTTATACGGGATCTACACGGAACTCACATAAATAAATGGTTGAGATTTATAAGACAAAATAAGATACTATAAAATTAGGCAGACCATCCATAACTCTATTTTCTTATTAGTGTAAAATTAGTTTAAGTACCAAATGTTTACTTCATGCAGTATGTCCCATCACATGATCCCGTGTCCTTTTTTTTTACCAACTTTATCCTATTTTATTTTAACCGTCTATTTTTGTGAGATCTATATAAATAAATAGTTGATATGAAATAAATAAATAGTTGATATGAAATAAGACAAAATTAGGATAAAAAACATGAGACAGAAGATCTGAGAGGAGCCCACCCCAATGTGAGTTGTAACGAGACTTGGTGTGATTAAAATTTTCCAAAAATTGATTTGAGAAAAGTTTTTGCCATATTTTATTGATATTTAATTATTTTTAACTAAAAATAACATAATATTAAAAATTATTAATAAAAATAAATAACAGAATATAACAGGATAATTATATAATTGCTAACAATTTTTTTAAAAATAAAATCAAACTAGAAATAGTTAAGCCTATATTTCCTTTAAGCAGTCCAGTTAGCAACTTTCCACGGTGATGTAACCCAAAAACAAAAGCCAAACTTCATTCATCGTTCAGGCAAAAAGAAACGGACACTTTTCGAATGTACACAGAATGTTGTAGGAATAGGAAGGTAGGTGCAGCCTTCCGTTCACTTCGCAAAGGAATTCCTTATCTCTACATGTTAGCAGCAGACACTCAAAGGGATATTGGGCGTGAAATTTTATGTACTCAAATTTGTGTACCAACTTTGTCTCATTAGATTCAAATCATTTATTTATATAAGTCTCACACAAATAAATGACTTGAATCTAATGGAATAGAATTGGTACATAAATTTAGAGACAGAGAATCTGTCCCTGGGATATTGAGACTTCCTTGTGATAACGTTCAGTGTCTTGTATCAGATTCAGCTAGTTCAAAAAAGATTGTACTTTCCTTGCATTCAAGAGATGAAATCGTCCATCTTAAACACCTCTACACCTCAGCTTGACAGAGTTGTGAGGGGGGTAAAGATTGTACTTTCCTGTTCCTATCAAAAGAAGGTATCACATGACACAAACAAACCGTATTAAGACAAATGAACATAGGTCTGTGTACAGGTGTTGAACGTGTACCGATCTAGAAGTTACGTGCTTTTCGGGCTGAAAATGGGAACTTCCAAAACTTTGACTGCTTACAATTTGCTTTCGGTCCTCTATCCTTGTAATAATGAAGCCCAGCACTTATGACTTTGTTTGGAAAAAACACTTGTGACATCATGTATATGATTCGTCTAATTGTAGGCTCAAATGCGTCAACTGTCCAGCACGCTTCCGGCATTTTAGGCTTGGATGATTCGTCTAATTGTAGGAACAAAGCCCTTTAAAAATATCTCAATGTTTGTACGTTGAAGACAAGTTGAAAACATTTAAGGAGAAACCAAACAGGTTGATATGAGTAGTTCAGCACTCTCATCTTTTAATTAGAGATCTGGAGTTCGAGTTCTAGAAATGGAAAAATCTGTTTGGCCAGCACTTTATCCCTTACGGGCTGACTCGGTGTGAGCGGGGATTAGTCTGAGAGTAAATGGCTTAAAAGCGTCTTCCCATAATTGAGACCCTCTTAGAATATCTCGTGGGCTAACAAAAAAAAACATTTAAGAAGAAGGCATTGATATGGTAAAATTTATAAAATTAACTGAATTAAATTATTAAATACTTTACTTAAAATACATATCTTATTTAAAATATATTATAAAATATAATTTATTTAATATACATTTAAAGAATAACAATTTCTAAAGAAATGATTGTCATTGTCTTTCTTGTCAATTTAATTAATTAATTAATTAATTAATTAAAATAACTATAATTTTAATAAGTTTGACTAAAAATTTAAGTACAATTTAGTTCCAAATCAATTGATAAAATTTACTTTAGACTAAAATCATAATTATACAAATTTTCTAATCTAAAATTTAATCAAATTAATTGTCAAGCCTCTTAAAGTCTATCTAAAATGAATGGATTAAAGGCATAAGTAACATAAGAATCATCTTTAAAATTGCATGTTGATGAACCAAAATTACCTCATTAATGTACACCATAATTCCTATGCGTTGAAAACATGTTGTGTTCCAATATCCGATGCAAATGAACGGCGATCATGGGGATTAATTTAAATGTTAATAGTTTAAAGATGTCATCTTAAAATTGGGATTTTCCTAAGATACTTGTTGATTAAAACAAAAAAAAAACAATTATGTTATTCTAAGATTAAAAAGAATTGGAATGCACATTTCTTTTTATGTTCTATACCATATTTTCATTGTGATAATTACTCATGTTATATTTAAAGTCATGGAATGAATTGTTTATAAGTTTTTCAATTCTTAATAACCAAACATTAAAGACATAAATCATATATGAATGATGAATTATACATAAATCATTCGTATTCATTCAGAGCTTGAATGTAATAATAATTACATAATTGAAATAAATAAATTACTTACCTTAAGCAAAATTCGTCGTGACGTAGAGATAAAACTTTTATCGATTATGAACTAGTTTTTTTCTCTTAACCTTCTTTTTATATGGTAGCTTGATAGATAACTTAATATACAAATACGTTATTTCTGTATTTGTTTTTTTGTACTTCATTAGGGTAGCGAGAGGACTTTATATACATTTTTTTGTTGACATTAAATCAAGTATTAAATTAACAGTTAAGATTTAATATATTATTAAACTAAGAAAATCCTAAACTAAGTTTAATATGAGCTTATAGAAAATTTGGACTACAGCATCTGGCCATATTTCTTACGTTGTTGATTTTAATTTAATGTAGAGAGTAATGTAAACTTTGTCACTGTTATTATCATTCAACTACATCCCACTATTGTTACGACGTATACGAAAAGCCTAATGCTCTTAATTACAACATGAAATTCCAAAACTTTGACTGCAGAGAGTAATGTAACTTTGTCACTGTTATTATCATTCAACTACATCCCACCATTGTTACGGCGTATACGAAAAGCCTAATGCTCTTAATTACAACATGAAATTCCAAAACTTTGACTGCAGAGAGTAATGTAAACTTTGTCACTGTCATTATCATTCAACTACATCCCAGTGATCCCCACTATTGTTACGGCGTATACGAAAAGCCTAAAGCTCTTAATTACAACATGAAATTCCAAAACTTTGACTGCTTACAATTTGTTTTTTGTCCACTATCCTCGTAATAATGAAGCCCAGCGCTTACGACTTTGTTTGGAAAAAAGCACTTGTGACATCATATATATGATTCGTCTAATTGTAGGCTCAAATTCGTCTACTATCCGGCACGCTTTCGGCTTTTTAGGCTTAGATGATTCGTCTAATTGTAGGAACAAAACCCTTTAAAACTATCTCAATGTTTGTACGTTCAAGACAAGTTGAAAACCTTGAAGAAGAAGACATTGATACGTTAAAATTTATAAAAATTATTTGAATTAAATTATTAAATAATTTACATAAAATACATAACTTATTTGAAATATGTAATTTAAATACATTATAAATTATAATTTATTTAATATACATTTAAAGAATAACAATTTCTAAAGAAATAATTGTCATTGTCTTTCTTATTAATTAAATTAATATATGTATATATTAAAATAATCATATTTTTAATAAGTTTGACTAAAAATTTAAGTACAATTTAGTTCGAAATCAATTGATAAAATTTACTTTAGACTAAAATCATAATTATACAAAATTTCTAATCTAAAATTTAATGGAATTAATTGTCAAGCCTCTTAAAGTCTATCTAAAATGAATGGATTAAAGGCACAAGTAATATAAGAATCATCTTAAAAATTGCAAATCTCATGGCGTCGGCATTGTTTAGAATTTCGTGCCGTACCGGCCGGTATATACCGTTTCGGTCGAAAACCGGTACCGGTACGGGTGTAGGTGGTACCGGTGAAAAATACCGGTCGGTACCGGTCAATTTCGGCTATACCAGCCGGTATTCAAAATATCGGTCAAATATCAGCTAGTACCGAAAATTTTAAAAAATTGGGGGACTCTTTTGTAAAATTTTCAAATTTTCCCTCCCTCCTACCTCTCATTCCCTCCTTTTTTTTCAAAGTTTTTAAAATAATAATAAATATTTTATTACTAATAATAATTGTAAATTAAATAAAACTTAAAAA
>JAOSBK010000008.1:5890777-5904729 GCA_027568895.1 Erythroxylum shatona
TGGATCTTGGCAAGCTTTTAAATGGGCTGATGGAGGGGACAAGGACTTGGTGTTTAGAGTGCAAAGGACATTGAATAGCTTCACTAGAACTGAGCTAGAGGTCTTTCTTGTGGGAGAAACTGCTGAGGAGCCAGTGGCCGACTTTAAAGTGATAGGTTTTCCATTCCAAAGATCTTGTACCATATATAGAGGCAATTCTATTCTTGCCCAGGTACTCCCAATGATCACTTGTATCTCAAGTATGGTATAATAACTATATTGTCTCTGTTAAAAAAGTGAAGTGTTTGCCTTATATTTGTTCCTTACAACCACCAGGTATCCTTTTCAATAGCTACTATGCTTTCATTGCATGAAAAGCTTTTGCAGTATTCTTCGAGTATAATAATTGTTCTTTTGCTTCAAGGTATTCTTACAATGACTTGATAGATTGCAATAGCTTGTACTAGATTTCAGATTTTCATAGCTAAATGAAATTGTTGACTGTTATCTACGTTGAGTTGATTAAAGTCTTCTTTTCTCGTATACACTCATTTATAGCACCTGTTAAAGTTTTTGTATTCTAGCCTTTTTCTTCATCTCCTTGCTATTTTCAATATAATTCAAGAAAGATTGCATAATTGTGCACAAAAATGGTTACTTCATTGTCTTCAGTACTCATTTCCTTATTGGAGGCTGACGTGAAAATCTGCTTAGGAAGTCTCACCTAAAGTTTTGAACTTGTTTATTCCTTCTTTGAAGTGATTAAGGAAAAAAAGCCCTTATCGAATGTACAATCAGGAACATACATACTAGTTTGTGATGCATTAAATTATATCTGGTTCACAATTTAAGCTTTGGAGATGTTCCAAGAGTCCATACCAGTTTACTGTGAGACCTCATCTGACGCTGAAACTCTTATCTATGTTTGTTTCATCATAATTTGCTCTTTTCATATCTGACAACAAACGGCCAACTTACTTCACAGTTGGTGCATATGTTTTGACGCCTAGCTTTACAGCTCTTGCAAAATCATGCGATTATATTACTTCTGAAATTGTGTCAAACATGTTTTCCTTGCCAAATCAGTTTCCAGAATGTTATTTTTCATGTGCACTTTAGTTTAATTGGCTTGTAAACATTGAAGAGACTTTATTTGTTACATTTGATGCAGACCAGTCTCATGTACAAGCTTCACCAGATTTTTGTTGGGAGGAGTAAATTCCGATTAACCATATTTCCTGCTGTTGTGGATACTAGATTGATTGTGGCTTTGACAGTAATATTCTTGAATTCATGAATATGGTTCAACTAATATTCCATTAATGCTCAAACTTTATTGAAGTTGTGTCTACACCTAATTTCTATGTTGTCTTCCCTTTTTCTGCTTGTGATATTGAAAGCATATGTGCTTTCTTCTTGTTATTAATTTTATGCTTTCCCTTGTTTGCATGAGTTCAAGCTTGTTTGAAGTAGTCTCTATGAACTTGCAACTATCAACTATTGTTTTGCTCTAAGCTTTTCATATTTACAGGAATTAAGAATTTTCAATGATGTGAATTTTTAATGGTTTTTATTGAATTGAAACACAAGATAATTTAATGCAAAAATTGAATCAACTTTCATTGGTTTATAACAAAATATGTGAATCTTCTGGTATTATATCCATAATAAAAGCTTATTATATGCTAACTTTTGGCACTAATCTTAATCTTTGTTTTCTAGATCAAAACTAGACAGCCACAGCCTCCAAAAAGAAATTGCGTAGTTAATTAAAAGTTTAATGTTTGCAAAGGATAGTAATGGGTCGAACATTCTAAAAATTAGGCATACGATGCAAGCCCGAGCTCGATCAGACTTGGACATTTTAAAATTCAGTCAAATCAGGCAAAAAATTAGACACACGACTCAAGTCTAGTTCGAGTTTGATTAGGTTTGAGCAACCTGAAACTTGATCGGGTTCAAATTTAACTTGGTTATTTTTTATATAATATTTAAAAATAATATTGTTTTTGCTTAGAATAACATTATTTTTATTAAATTTGCAAGTTTTAGTTCAAGTTAAGTGGGATAATCAAAACTAAGCCCGAACTTTGGTTGAAATAAGTTGGGTTTTAATTGCCAACCCTATCTATTTACAATAAAAATATATGTTTATCATATAAAATTGCATGAGTTATTTGGCGTAATTAATCTTCTTAGGCTGAGGTAGCCAAGTTCCAGAGAGTATAATGTTTAAATAGCAGGAGGTCAAACTGAACAAATCGTTATTATCGTTTTATTTTTAAAAATAGCTAATCTAGATAATGTAAAAATTATAATATATTTTATACATTATATTAGTGAACCTTGATAATGATAAATAATAGTAAAATTGTAATTAAAAATTTTATAAATTGTAAATTGTAAAATTTAAATTTTATTGCTACAAGTTTCTCAAATAATTATTAAATAACAATAATAAAATGTAAAAAATTTAGCGTCACATTAAATTAATCAAATGTTACTAACATAGCAATTCAACTTAATTCTTAAACTAAATCACGTTAATTAAATTAAATTTATATTAATAATTTAAAATAATTATAATAAATTATTAATTTGAGTTTGATTTAATTAATTTAGATAAATAATATCTAATGAGTCTATATATTTTTTTATTTTTATTTTTATTTTTATCTAAAAATAATTTTTTTTGAAAAAGACTTTTTAAAAATTCTTACAACGTGGTTACTTCAATGTCCGAAATTTATTTACGGAACTCAAATAATTCAGGCATGAATGTGGCCGACCCATATCCTTCATGGAAATCACGCATCGGGCCTTAACACCAAATTACGTGGCGGTTTCTAACTCGCGACTCCACTTGACTATACTGGTCTCTCCTGTACCCAAAACCTAACCTTCTCCACCGTCAAGCTCTGATCACTGCGGAGAAGAGGATACGAAATTAGGGTTTGTTTTGTGCAGTTAGGGTTTAGGTTTTTTGAAGAAGAGCCAACAGGAAAACGTCGTGTCATTGCGGTAACGAGCGCTAACAAGAATGGGGAGACCGAAGGGAGAAGGTGGCAGGAGCAAGTCACGACCTTCAAGCAGTAGGTAGCGTCTATGTCCTTAAATTCTCCCTGTTTTTTGTTTTTGTTTAATGTTTCAATTTCAACGATTGAAAATGGAAATTGATCTGGGCGTTAACTTGTGAGATGTTTTGTGTTGTATAGCCTCGCCGCTTCTTTGTTGCCATCGGGTTCTGTGGCCACCGCTGGGTTCGGTGGCTACGTGGGTGGCTCCCGGATTGAGACATGTCTCGCTCGCGAAGAATCCGCTCCCTTCTTGGTGAACCTGCATGATATTTTCTCCTGATTTTCTGATTTTTAATTGATAATTTAGTTATTATTGTAACTACTGCTACTACTAAATTGGAGTATTATAAGTGGCACGAGACTGCATGATGGATTATGGAGCTTTCTTACTCATTGGGTGCTGTCTTTTGGTTTTTGAAAATTTTAGGACATAGACAGTGAAGTGGCGCAGCACTTGAAGAGGTTGGCCAGGAAGGATCCTGTTACCAAGGTTTATTCTTTCTTTTTTTATTTTTCTGATCTTTAGTTAGTTACAAGTACTTAAATAGGTTGTGGTTGTTTGTTTCTAATTCTCTTTAAGGCCTTTTAACAGCTTAAAGCTCTCCAATCTTTATCTCTTCTGTTCAAGGAAAAGCCTGCAAAGGACATAGTGCTAGTTATTCCTCAATGGGTATGCTCCATATGTTTTAACTTGTGCTTTCAAGTCTTTCTACAAATGTTGGGCGATGTATATGCGTTTTATTAAGCAGAGAAAAGATTGACAAAGAGAGGGCTTTTAGTATTGCCTAATATTGTAGACATAGGTCATCTCTAATCTTTCCTGTCATATAATTGCTATGATACTTGCAGCAGGGGTTTATTAATTTGGTTAATGATAGTGCTTGAATCAGGAAGAAGCAAAACTAGGATGACCCAAAAACAAAAAGGGACTTGATGCGCCAAAAAACTTGTCATTATTTATACTCTATTTTTGTTTATCTCCAGAGATTCCTAAATTGTCATTGGCAAGGTTTATGGGTTGTCTGTTTTCATATCTTAGTTTAAACTTCTTTAAGGTCATGTATCTTTAAGTATAGAATTCATTGAGATTCATTTTGTATTAGATACAGAATCTAACTTCCAGATATATTTAGAGGCAAAGAACATTCAAGCTGAACTTAGCCTCTGTTATTCATTGTTTCTGGTAGAAAATGACTTCACATGAACGTAACAATTGGAGCTTCTGTGTTGCTTCATTTTTTGAAATTATGCTTCAGACTTGTTTAGGACTTGACTATCATTGTTATGGCTTGTTATGTACAATCTCATTGAATAATTAACCTGTTGCCTTTTCTATGTAAATTATACAAATTTTCTTCTTTAATTCATTTATCGGTTTTTGATTCCCTTTTCAGGCCTTTGAGTACCGAAGGCTATTATTGGACTATAACAGAGATGTTCGCCGAGCCACTCATGAAACGATGACCAATCTTGTAATGTCTGTTGGGTATGATAATTCCTTCTCTATCAAATTATACTTTTTTTATTCAACATCGTCAAAACATAATGCCCTGGAAATACAACCAAATGACAATCTTGAGCTGTAAGTTGACAAGAAAAACGCTAAAGCCTTTAGTCTACTAGCTGTTTTGCAGCTTGTCAGTTTGTTTTGGCTTTTATTTTCTCCAATTCTTGTTCTTATTGTTATTGAATTCATAAACTTTATTGTTGCTACATTCATAGTGGAAAATATGTTATGCAGAAGAGATTTAGCTCCACATCTGAAATCTTTGGTGGGACCTTGGTGGTTTTCTCAGTTCGATCCAGTTTCTGAAATTGCTCTAGCTGCAAAGCAATCATTACAGGTGCCATTACTCTTTAGCATTGGGGATTTCGCTATTTATCACCTAACACAATAGATTGAGTTCTGAGGGACTGAATATAGTTGCTGTTAGTTTCAACTTAACGTCATCTACGCTAACTTGAATAACCTGTAATTTTTCCTTAATATGGAAATGTCTGGAAACTAAATTGCTCATGGGAGTAACTTCATGAAAATTAAATAATTGAGTTGATCGAGAGTTATATAATCTAGAGCCAATCTTCTTGATTGCTTCCTATGGAATTCCCTTTGTTGCTTAAAACTCCCCTACTACCTTCATCTCCGACACAGAAAAAATAATGAAGAGAAACTATGAAAAATAATTTAGAAGTGTGTAGTTCTGTAGGTATTGTTACACAATTTAGCATTTTAATGCTTCTATTCAATGAATTTTGTGTGTAATGGTCTACTTGTGAATATAGTAACGGTCATATATGTTTTGTGTTCAACAGGTAGCATTTCCATCACAGGAGAAAAGATTAGATGCTCTCATTTTATGTGCATCTGAGATCTTTGTGTATTTGGAAGAAAATCTGAAGCTCACACCAGAAGGTATGTCAGACAAGACAGCTCCTTCAGATGAGCTGGAAGAGATGCATCGGCAGGTCTGTTGTGGTCGAGTAATCATGGCCAATTTGCAAAAGTGTACTTCATAGTTAATAATTTCTAGTTCCATCGAGGGAAAACACACCTAACTTAACTGTTTTATCACACTGAGTTAATATCCAGTGTCTTAAAAAATGTGTCCAATCTTCTATATATTAAAGAATGACGGTTTCAAACTATCAATTACTCTTTTAATGACTTAGAGGAGAGAAATTTTTTTTTTTTGGAAAAGGTTGGATTATAACGTGTAGAATCATGGAAATGAAGAGAGGTTAAACTTTGCTATTGTTTTGTCACGAGAGATAACAGAAGGAGTAGCTGGGTATCATAGTTGGCAACAGTCCCTATTCTTCTTCTTAAGAATTTCTGTGGTTTTAGGGCAAGATTTTTTTAAAAACCTTTTGCTTCATGTAGATGCTTGCACTTGATGTCTCTTTTATTTTAATTTTCATAATTTTTTTAGCTATGGTTACATGTATGACAAAGTTCTCATGGAGCCATTACCCATATTTAATTTGGAATTCACCCTGTAACTTTTAGCATTTTTATCATTTCCCAGTTGTCTGCCACTGAAATATGTTGGATGGATTAGATTCATTTTAAGGATTACTTTTATTTTCCTTTTCTTTCTAACAAATTGATACTCTTTCAAATTTGTTTGAAGAATCCTTGGTTTTATTGGTTATGCATGGATTGTACCATTCTTTTGGCAGTTTTGGCTGTCATTGCTGAGTCTGGCTTAGGCGTTAGTTATATATGGCCCTATTGGAGCAGTTATGGCTAATTGCTCTCTGAGATGTAGATAGATTGCCCCCAAGTTTCTTTTTCTTTTGACAAGACTTAGCTGTTTTGAATCTGCAAAAAAATCATCTACTAATTGCTCTTGTAAAACATGCCCTACGAGAAGACATACAATAGATCCTTTTCATGTATTTTGTACTTCAAATTTCAGTTATTAGCATTGAGTATATCTTAACTTCTGGAAATATTCATATTATAACTGACAGAATTCCTTAATTTTGATCCTACCATGCCACAAAAGTATCACACTAAATAATACAGTCCAGTCTTTGTTTTTTCATGACCTTTTTGGAGCCACTCTGAATATTTTGTATAGTAAGCTTTTTGTTTATCTGACGAAGTCCCCATTTCTGGTTGTTTCTTTGTTTTTAGGTGATATCCTCATCATTACTGGCATTGTCAACTCTTCTTGATGTTTTGATACAACCTCAGAGGCCTGGTTTTGAGAAGATAGCTACAGAACCAAAGAATGCTTCTAAAGCTAGGACGACTGCTGTTTCTTTTGCTGAAAAATTATTCTCGTCACCTAAATATTTTATTGATTTTCTAAAGTCCCAAAGCCCTGCAATCCGGTCAGCTACGTATTCTGTGTTAAAGAGCTTTATTAAAAGCATTCCTTATGCTTTCGATGAAGGGACTATCAAAATAGTTGCTACTGCCGTCCTTGGTGCTTTTCAGGAAAAAGATCCTGCTTGCCATTCATCAATGTGGGAGGCAGTATTATTATTTTCAAAACAATTTCCTGAAAGTTGGAATTTACTGAATGTTCAGAAAGTTGTACTTGGTCGGTTATGGAATTTTCTTAAGAATGGGTGCTTTGGGTCTCAGCAGATCTCATATCCAGCTTTAATTTTATTTCTAAACATCATTCCCCCAAAAACAGTTGCAGTGGAGAAGTTTTTTCATGATTTTTTCCATAATCTATGGGAAGGAAGGAACCTGGCATATTCAGCAAGTGCTGATTATCTAGCTCTCTTTCAGGCCTTGAAGGAGTGCTTTCTTTGGGGACTACGGAATGCATCTAGGTGCTCGGTTGTTCTCTTCAACAGTCTCTTATTTTGTATTCAGTTGCTCTCATATTACTTTTTGGCTGTCTGGTTTTCTAATTAGCTTTCTTGGTGCCAGATATTTTGATGATCTGGATTCAATACATCAATTTCAATTTACTCTTGTTCAAAGTATCCTTGTGAAGCTTTTATGGAAAGAATACCTATTTTGCATCTACTTGAGGAATTCTGAAAAAGAGCCCTTCGACACCTCTGGTGATTACTCAAATTACAGATTACAACAAAAGACAGTAACGTCTATGAATGTGAAGTACTCTATGGGTTTTGTGCAAGAGCTGGGAAAGTGTATCATTGGAATGCTCTCTGGAATTAATTTGATTGACATTAATCTGCTCTCTAATGTATGTGTAGCGTTCAAGGATGACATCGTAGGTTTCTTTCAGCAAAGTGAGAACTCAGAAAGAAGTACTGAAATAGAACAACTAATTAGACTTTTGCCATTGTTAGAACAACATGCAGCACAAACAGGTGAAGCGTGGCCTGTGGATTATCTCATTGGACCAGTCTTGGCTGAATCTTTCCCATTAATAAGATCTACTGTAAGTTACTTTAACTATTTGTACTATGAGCACCATTATTTTTTATTTAAAATCAGCTTCATAATAGGCTACTACTGAATTTGTTAGTTATTTTGGTGAAAGAAGATAATCGAGTTTTTTGGTTGGTTGGAGGTAGATGCATTGGGAAATGTAAATATTGAGAAATGTTCTCTTGTTTATGCGTCCTTAGCCTCAGCTTTAGGGTAAATTGGAGTTGGATAAATGTTTAAGGATTATATGCACTTAGATTAATTGTACTGGAGTTAAGATTTTGGGTACTTGCGGCCTTTATTCCAGTAGTTAACTTGTATCTATTTGATTTCAGGATAACCCAGATGGTGCGAGACTTCTGTCAGTTGCAGTTACATTATTTGGAGCACGCAAGATTATCCACAATCTTTCAATCTCTAATGAAGAACATCCCTTTTCTCTTCCCAAGAACAGAGATAAAGAATTGAAAGCCGAGAATTTCATTCAAGTATTTAAACAGACATTTGTTCCGTGGTGTATGATTGGATATAATTGCTCTACCAGCTATAGACTTGACCTGTTGCTTGCATTGCTTGATGATGATGAATGTTTCGCTGAGCAGTGGTGTACAGTTATATCCTTTGCTACTGCTCAAGAAAGTTCTAGAGCTCAGAATGAGTCCCCAGAATTTGACCACTTAATTCCTTTGGCAATGCTGCTAGAGAAAGTAAGAGTTGAAATTACTAGGAGGAAAGTGACAAAAGATTCTAAAGGTGAACACTGGTCTAACCCTGAACACTGGCATTGCCAGCCTCTTGAAGCAGTTTCTATTGCCTGTTTATCTTTCCCGTCCAGAACTGCTGCTCAGCTTCTATGGTATGTGGTTGGAGTGTTTTTAGTGATTAAATTCTAGAGGAAAGTAATTAGAACAATTGTATTATTGAAGCATTTACATTAGATGCAGTTTATCCATGTAAGAATATATAACCAACATTTTGATGCTCATATTGGAAGTTTTGATTTAAGTTAATTATGTGGTTTTAAGTTTCCATGGTGTAGGAAGTATATTGTGTTTTATTAGAGAACTTAATTTGCAAGTATATATCCTTGGTAATTCCTCGGTTGTTCTGTTTGCCACCATAGGCCTGCTATGGGCGGTCTTAAGGTTGGGTCTCTCTTGTTGCATGTTTCACTTTTTCTGCTCCTTCATCTAGTGTTTCTAGAAATTTTTTTGAAGTGTTTGTGCTTGGCAATATGTTCTTTTTGCATGCAAAAGATGTCTTGACACTCCTTGGGATCTAACATTATTACTCTTAGTGTGCCAAAAGTTCACTTATCTTTCAGTAATGATTACATAGCTTGGTTGGTTGTCTGATCCTTTTACTGCATGAATTAATATGTTTTTGTATCTGAACTGAATGGGAATTACTTATGCATATATAACATCCTATTTCCTATACCAGAAAGGGCTAAGTTGGCTTTAGCCTTTTGTTCTGATTTCTAGGTTGTGATAACTTTTAATGTCTGAATATGCAGTTCTGTTTTTGGTGATTCAAAAGGAGATCAATTTTCATTTGTGTCCAGAAAGACAACAGTTCTGATATTTAAAGAGTTTTTCAAAATGTTGCTTGGTTTTATTTATGAATCCTCCTTCAGTTCAGTCAGGGATTCGGGTTCTTTGTTATTTGATGGACCATGCCCCTTCACTACAAACAGCAACAGCTCTGTCACTACAGCTGAGATGGCTCAGTTTGCTCTTGAAGTACTTGGCTGTAGCATATTTTCCTTAAACACACTCAGTGAGGATACTGTGCTGGTTTCAGGTATCCTGGCTTCAGTATTTATTATAGACTGGGAGTACAGCATGACGACAATAGATAATATGCTTGATGAAGAATCAGAGGAACAAGTAAAGGGTAGGTTAAATTTTGGTGAATCTGTACATGGTTTCCGTTGTACAATAACTGAAGAATTCTGGAAGGGTCTCGACATTGAAAATCGGAAGAGGTTGGGGAGTATCTTAGTTAATTTCATTAGGTCTGTTATCTTTAAGGATCCTAAGCTTAATGCAAATAAGATCACAGTTTTGTGCTGTTCATGGATGCTTGATATTCTAGCATGTCTGTGTCATGATCAAAATGAGGAGCAGAATCTATTGGAACAGCTACTAAGCAATGATGATGGGTGGCCATCATGGATCGTTCCTGATTTCAACACCTCAAACAGTTCTGCCACTATATTTTCTGAAGACGATTCTGTTGCTGGATGTGTGAGTGACTCTCTGGTTATTATTTCCTTTATCATTTGTTAATTTGGATTCTGGTGCTGCATCTTGTTTCAGATTCTTCTTGTTTTCTGTGCTCCATTTGTCTCCTTGCTTTTCGTTTCTAGCCTTAATTCCGCCTACAACTAGAAAGTCAATTTGGGCTGCATCCTGAGCACGGACATTTTAGGCTAACTTGTTCATGGAATAGTTATGGATAAGTTCGGGAGCTAGCGGTACAAAGTTACTCTCATCCAACCCAATTTCATAACAAACTGTGTGCAATTTATGAAAGCTTCTTCATGAAATTATGACACAGAAGGGATCTTTTCATTTGTGCTTTAACATAGGAAAGAAGGTTCGCGAAGTTAGGGGATAAAATGTTATGACCTGTTGTCTTGATAGTAGGAACAACTGTTAGATCAGTCAATTTTAGGTCAAATGAGAAATGTAAAATGTTCAATAGCAATGTGTCACATCTAAACCTTTCCATAATAAATATGCCCATATAGCACATACATCAAAATCCCTTGTCCAGAGGGCAGTTTTGGGTATTCATTGTGTGGCATTCTTATGTTCTTGCATTGAATTCCCTCTGCCTGTTGAAAATGGTACGTTTGATACTTTTGTGATGCTAAATTTAGGGACTACATTCAATATTATCATCAAGTATTAACTTGAAGTAATGACTCACAAATTGCAATTAAATTCCAAGTGCAGGCATCTGGAAACCTCAAGCTTGTTTCAGTGATTGACAAGCTAATCTCAAAGATTGGGATTCAGAGAATTATTGCTGGTATTGTTGAACAAGGTGCTTCTCTTCCTGATGACCTGACAAATGAAAATTTCGCTTGTCGACCCTGGCTTGCAGCTGAAATATTATGTTCATGGAAATGGCCTGGTGGAAGTGCTATTGGTTCTTTCTTGCCCCAACTGGTTGTCTTTGCTAAGAAAGAGATTTATTCTTTCAAAAAAAGCTTCCTAGATTCTGTCTTCAACATCTTACTTAATGGTGCACTTGTTCATGGAGAATGTAATACGAGAAGTCCATTTGTTCTATGTCCTGCTTTGGGCGAGGGATTGGAAAGCATTGAAGACCCATTCTTGAGAGGTCTTCTATCTCTTCTTATAACTTTGTTGAAAGACAATATATGGGATGCAGTAAAAGCTGAGGAGATCTTTAAAATGCTCACTGATAAGCTTTACATAGGTGAAGCAATAAGTCGGAACTGTTTGAGAATTCTTCCTCCGATTATCTATATTCTTATGCAAACAATATGCCAGAAAAGCTCCACAGCCGGTGAATCTACTGTAGATAGGGAACTTGATTATTTGGGAGAAAATCTTATACAAGATATTGTTGAGCGATGGCTGCAAAGAATTCTGTCATTCCCACCTTTAGTTTTATGGCAAGCAGGGCAAGGTACGGACATGCTTTGTGTGCAACAATCATGCTGCATTTATAGTGTTTTCCTCTTAATCTAGACAATCATATTATCAGGATTGAAACTGAATCAACTGCAGGCCTGTTCGTTTTAGGCTTTTTTTTTTCTCTTTCCCCTTTGGGCATGCCACTCTGCATTACTGTTGAACAGATGTATTGATTTTTTTCATTTCCCTTCTCATTTTGACTTATGTACATATGCCTTAGTTGGAGGTGGGACAGGCTGCGGAGTTTTATTTGGGTTCATTGAGCATCCTCTGCTTTGTCACCCCCCTTTATCTTATAGGGATCTTTTGTTATTCTTCATATTTAGTGGTACTTTTTTTCCTCCGCTTATGATCGTGCTTCTGTATTGATTTTTTGTTTCTTTGTCGTCACAGAGATGGAAGAGTGGTTCTGGCTGGTTGCTATGTGTTATCCCTTGAGTGCATCAAGTGGAACAAGATCAGTGAAGCTTGAGAGAAGTATAAGCCACGAAGAGAAAGTACTCATTCTTGAGTTATTCCGAAAGCAAAGACAAATTGCTTGTGCATCACTGACAACTAGTCAGTTGATGCTGTCAAAGTTGATGGTAATTTCTGTTGGTTATTGCTGGAAAGAATTTGGTGAGGAAGATTGGGAGTTTTTTTTCGCGCAATCGAGGTCTTGGATTCAGTCAACTGTTGTAGTGATGGAGGAATTCACAGAGAACGTGAATGATATTATTGGCAGCAGCTCTGCTTCTGGAAGTTTTGAAATTCATAAGATCCTAGAGCAGAATGTTTTGACCTCAGACCTTTCTGTCCTTGTTGCTATCAATGCCTTAGAGTCATTTTCTTTGCTTAGTGGAGTTATGGGGTTCGAAGAATCAGCTGTTATTGATGTGGAGCCTCAAGGAAGAGGGAGATGGGATTCAACGAGAGATCGAATACTAGAAGGTATTCTTCGCTTGTTCTTTTGCACAGGCATTGCTGAAGCCATAGCAAGCTCCTATGGTCATGAAGCAGCATCTCTTGTGGCCACATCTCGCCTTGATAATCAGTATTTCTGGGAGTTGGTTGCTTCACATCTTATTCAGTCAGCACCACATTGTAGAGATAGAGCCGTTAAATCAGTTGAATTTTGGGGTTTAAGTAAAGGGGCGACCAGCTCTTTGTATGCAGTTCTGTTTTCCTCAGTTCCAATTCCATCATTACAGTTTGCTGCTTATGTTATTCTCTCATCTGAACCATTTTCCCAGCGGGCTATCTTTGAAGAAGAAGCTACAGGTTCTATGAATAATAATAGTCGTAGTGACCAGGAGACTTGTGGTCTTGAATTGCAATCAGAAAAAAATGTCCATTTGAAGGAGGAATTGTTGGGAATGATCGAAAAGTTACCTCATGAGATTCTTGAAATGGATTTTGTGGCAAGAGAGCAGGTGAATATGCCTGATTAGTACTGGTACATTTTAATGCTTTATATGTTGCAGCCTTCTTTTTCTAATGCCAATGTCCTCAAAATCTCAGGTGAATGTCTTTCTTGCTTGGTCGTTGTTGCTATCACACTTATGGTCATTGCCATCATTATCACCTGAAAGGGAGCGATTGGTCCAGTATGTGCAAGATTCTGCTTGCCCACTAATATTAGATTGCATCTTACAACATATTCCTTTAGAATTATGCATGGTACATGTTTCAAAAAAGAAAGATATGGCGCTTCTAGATGGTGTGCCAGAAGCTGCAAGTGCAGCAACACGTGCCATCAAAACAGGCTCATTGTTGTTTGCTGTGGAATCTCTTTGGCCTATTGAATTGCAAAAGATGTCTTCTCTTGCTGGAGCATTATTTGGTTTGATGCTTCAAGTTCTTCCTGCTTATGTTCGAGAGTGGTTCACTGAAATACGTGACCGCTCCAAATCATCTCAAATTGAGTCATTTACAAGGATGTGGTGCAGCCTCCCTCTAATCGTGAATGAACTCTCTCAGGTTTGTTTAAACTGGAAGTATTTATCGAATTGGTGTTTTCACTTGTATATATTGTACTTCTAAATGGCAATTGCCATGTTCCAGTATCCCTGATCCCCAGATCCTGATTTTCACTTGGACATGAAATTAAATGCTTCTCAGTATATTGCAATCGAGTTGCTATTGGAAGTTTGTGTGAACCGTCTTTCTGGCACCCATATTTGTTTCAGTCAATTATATACATATGTCTCTTAGTAGTTTTACCCTTTCAGTCTGTGATTATAAGAGTGCTAAAGCAAAACCAGCTTGGCGTTCTTTGTAGTGATTGTATTGAAGCAGTGACATTTTGTTCTTGATGCAGATAAAAAATGCCAATTTTGCTGATGAGAACTTTTCAGTGAGTGTAAGCAAGTCAGCAAA
>JAOSBK010000008.1:5907501-5920443 GCA_027568895.1 Erythroxylum shatona
CTCGTTATGCATCATAGACCTAAAAGCATTTACCTGCGGAAGATGAAAAACAACAGATATGTTGCATATGAACTGACTTCCATCAAGGTGGCATTATTAGCAAAATAAACAACTGAATTATGAATGAGGAGCAGGGAATCAAATCTCAGAAGGTTAACTCCTTGGAAGATAAGAATGTGCATTAATTCAACCAATGTTGCAAATAATTATGTTATCATACAGACAATTGACACAATGACAAGAATGAATTATAATGCAGAATTTGAAGCTAACCATTGCAAGTTCTCTAGCATGGATTGGTCGGCAAGATTTCATGGTTACTGGCTCCTCGTGCTTACTGAATGTAAACCAGCTATTATACTGGACAGATAACAGCTTGGAGTAAGTCAAGGGATATTTCAAAACAAAAACAACAGGACCCTAAATTATAGCATGTTCTAACTGCTAAATATGCAATACAAGTATTTAAATTGAAGCAAAACTCTTACTTGGTCAATTGCAATAAGCACAGGTACGTCTTTCACAAGTGACAACTCCTTCCTCAAGCGAACAAGGACTCCAACAGCTGCTTGTGTGTACTTGATTCCTATTTGGATGAGGTCATATAAAGTTGAACCTTCAGGCACTGGCATGGATTCCACTCCTTTCATCAATCCAACACCAGCACCTTCTCCCAGTGGAACAGGATCAACTATATGGCATTGTAATTGCATCAAGCGGGACTCGTTGTATTTCAAAAAGTCCTGGGTTGAAATATACATCATAAATAAACACAATCCCATGTGTGAATATTCTTATTGTCATTGCATATATGTTAGTAAAAGGACTATTGTAAGATACTCCTACATAGTATAATGAACTAGGAAACCAAGCAAATCAGGATTTTTTTATTTCTTTTGTCATTATATTTATTTCTCCATTTGGTCAATTGAAATGGAACCAATTCATCTGTAAACCAGAATTGGGATTACAACTTCCAGACACATATGAGTAGAGTATAATCACTTAATATCAATTACTAATTCATAAATGAACGGCATAATCTAAATGCCCAAATGAAAGAGGATATAAAGATTGGATAACTTCTTGAGAGAAACAATAACCCATTGAATCATACAATTCTCAAATTGCTTAGAGCTAAAAGAAAGAGCTCAATATTCTTGCCTTAAGAACGTTAAAAGCCTGATCTGGTGTATCCCATAGACCTGTTTGTGGATTCCTATAGAAATATCCTCCATGTGTCCATTCTCGTCCTTGGGGCACATATAAAACTAACCAACCTTCGTCACGAGCCCAATGAACAAACATGGCAAGTGTAATACTCTTTCCACAGCCGACAGGACCATCCAACACAATTTGTTTTCTAACTTTTACGCCTAGAAACATTAAACTGATGAGAAACCAGAAAACCACTAAGCACCACTTGCAATACAACAATAAAGATCCAAGCAAGATGTCATGTCATTAATGATAAAGTAAACAATGCAAATGCCTAACTACACTAAAATGTAGGATAACAGTATAGGGAGCAGTAACAACCATCATCAATCCAAGAAGTTGAAATAACCCCCGTAATGATATTATCCTATCCAACAGTAGTTTCTATCCATTTTACGCTCCAAACCTTAATCCAATATCCCCATCCAACGCCCGATACCCACTCCTAATAGAGAACAGGCATAATAACGATAAGACCAAAATAAGCGGCAACCTAAAACATTCAGCTTCATTTCAGCATTTTCATGATTCAGTTTTGAGCATTCACATTCCATCAGCTATCACTATTATCACTAGAAGTTATAAACACATCCCATATGGCTCCTCCTCTTTATGTGCATAATGAAGAATAATACATAGAATCTTATCTACGCACAGGAACTTTATAATCATAAAAAGAAAATTAAAGAAAGGAAAATTTAGAAACTAAAGTCGAGAAACCAGACCTTTACTGTCAGAAGGCAATAGAGAAGGATCAACTATGCGCTTGAAATTGTCACGAAGATCCAAGAAACTCTTTCGAACAAGCAGAGCACTCCGCATTGATTCGTCAAACTCCACCACCATTCCCTTAGGCAGACCCTCAGGCAATGCAGATTTCAAATCTTTTTCACTTCAACCCAAAATCAATATTTTAATGACAAAAAGGTGAAAGTGCGAATCAGCAATCAGCAATCAGCATATGGATACAATTAGGAAAAATATTCATTCTAACTTTAAAAGATCAAGCCTTATACCGGAATTTGAAGTAAGAACAAGTGTCCTTTTTAGTAAGCAGTGACAGCGAAGGAGTAGAAGTGAACAGAGGAAGTCCATTAGGCCCCACATCAAGAGATGGGCGTTTCTCGTCTTCGACAAGGTGGCGCCGCCGCGAAACTCTATCATCGAAGAACAGTGGGTTATCGAGTTCATCGGCCGTCGTTACGGCGGAAGGTTCACCGGAGTAAGCGGCACCGTTGTTGGACTTCTTGTCAGGCTTCTTCTTTGCTTTGAGGTCCGATGATTTCGCAGACTTCGTAGAATAGCAGAACAGCTGATGATGCTGTTCAAATAACGAGAAAGAGCTTAAAGGGTTTGTTCTGAGGATCCATTGAGGATTTGTTTGATGGGTTCTCCGCATTGCCCCTCTGAAAACGAACTTTAACATCTCTCTGCGTGGTGTTGAGGTTTTGGGTTCTGTTTTTTAAGGTTTCTCTTTGGTGTTTGAGCATTTGGGTCTGAACTGTTCTGTTTTGAACAAAAACATAACTTCTTCCTGCCTTTGTTATTACGACCCTCCATTCCTTCAAAATTACAAAAGAACCACATTTCAACATCCGCTTTAAGCTGTGCCGTTTTAGACACTACGGGTCGTTTGTTGTCCAGAAAACTCCCTACTTGTCACTCTTCTTCTCTGCCGTTTGTCTGCCTTCTCCGAACAATCGTCGCCTGAGCCTTGGCCAGAGTCTTTTGCTGCTTCTTCACTTTCTTCAGCCGTTGTTCGCTATCAAAAGTGATGCTGAAGCAGTCGTTAAAGAATCCAAATTTTGGGGTTTTCCGCTTTCTTTCTCGTCCCCATTTACATAACCCACAGGTACCTTAAGTACTATTCCATCATAACAATAGCCCCCATCAATATTACAGTTTCAGTTCATGACCCATTAAATGTTCACGTGGATTCTTGTTTTGAGTGTTTAATAGTTCGTTTTAATTTTTGACTTTGGCAGAGAGAAATGCATAGTAGAAACAGGAAGGCAATGGAGTACATAGCCAAAGGGTGGAATGCTTTGACGGAAGTGGACAGGGTCATTGATTACTGTGAACGCAACGACAAGCGCCTTATTCCTCTTCTTAGAGTTTGTTTCTCGTCCTCTACATCTTATATACATGTGTCTGTGCGTTTGGTGCTTGTTGGTTGACAGAAGGAAGAATTTAAAGTATTGCTCTTAGTTGGTAGTATGCTTGAAATTGAAAAATAAACAAAATCCATGAGCTGGGATGTCCTCCGTTAGCAAACAGTGGTTTATTGTTTTTTGAAATTGGGCGTTGAATCCATTCTTATTTTTCCTTTTTGTTTATGGGCTTCACATCAGACAGCAAAGGAGAACTTTGAGTTGGCCTTGGAGGCTGACAATTCAAATACCCATGCCAGATATTGGTTGTCCAGATTACATTTGAAATACCATGTTCCTGGAGCTTGCAAAGCTGTGTGAGTTAACCTGGAGCTGACCCTTTTTTCTTTTTGATTTTCTTGTTCCATTTTAACATTATCTATGTGTTTTGGGTTATGCATACTTCTGAATCTTACTAGGTGGATCTCAACTCTGGTTGATCAATGAGATATTTTCTTCTCTGTATTCTCATTGAAATACTCTCTTACTTTTAGGACTAGATATAGATCAGTTTGGTTCTATAGAGGCATTTTTAGGTTACGAATTCTATCAACTGATATTTACAGTTTTTAGATCCAGAAAGCAATTGTGAATTCCGGATGCTGGATTATCTTCTGTACCTTTTGAAATGGCACGAAGGCAATATATAGATCGGATACTTGTTTTCATGGATTCCGTTTATTTTTCTTTGTTTTATCCTGCAGTCACAACATGCATAACTATTTTTCTGCTATCGATAATACTGGATACAGCTAGCATTGATGCTGTTTTCATCTCCTCTTTTCATGGACAGAGGAGCTGCGTTGTTAGTGGAAGCTGCAGATATGGGTGACCCCGATGCACAGTATGAATTAGGTTGTCGACTGAGAGTTGACGTGAGAATTGCTAACACTTTGACCTCTGCAAGTTTTTGAGCTGCTTTTGCATGGAACTACTCTTAACATGCCCTGTTCTTCATCTTCTTATTTGCAAGTCATGAAGCTTGCATCAAAAGAGATGCTTACAAGTCATGAAGCCTGAAAATTTACCGTGAACTCTGAGCTTGACATTATATATCAGGGCCAATCTAAACAGCTTAAGTTATATGCATCTGGAAGCTGCAATGATCTAGACTACCTTTAACCTAGCTTTCCCACATTTTCACTAACAACATTATTAGCTTGAAATTTCCAACTATTTTATGCTACTGCTGTTTTTTATGTTCTTGCAGTTTAATTTTGTTTATCCTGTCTTTGAATAGAATGACTATGTTCAGTCAGATCAACAAGCTTTTTATTATTTGGAGAAGGCTGTGGATCAGGTGTGTGTCTCTAGATAAAAGTGTAATACTGATGGTTTGGAAGGATGGCCCTTCATTCTCACCTGGACATGCTACATTTTAGTTGCATGCAGGTGCCCTTTACCTTCTCGGTGCTGTATATTTGACTGGGGATTGCGTGAGGAAGGATATTGCATCAGCTTTATGGTGTTTCCACAGAGCATCGGAGAAGGTAGTTGAAATTTGAAAGTTTCCCTTTGCTAAAAGCAAGTGTGCTGTTGAACATGGGAATTAATGACCACGCCTGTGTCTACATTGGAAAAGAGTGTAAGGGGATACTAGCAGAAAATTATTGTAGATATGTAATCAATGGGTTCAAAGAATAGGCACAAGCAGATAGGCTTTTTGTCAAACGCTGGACTCATGTTTGATATTTAGTGTTACTGCCAGACTGTTTCAGTGAAGGTTGTAGGTTTGCTCTTTCCAGGGTAGTTTATACGACTTACTTTCCAGTTCATCTTCCTATGGTGAAAACAAAGTTCAGTAAACTGACTAAGTTATAGTAATATATTCTACAATCATGGTGCTTTTCTTTAATGGTGTCTAAGAATATGTGATCTCAGTGCTGTTGTGGTTTTACTCGGTACTTTGTACAGAACAAACTAGAATGTGTGGTTAAAATTATCGGCTGATCTGTGTGGAAATCACACTAAACCTATGACAGAAAATTGATCCTTTCACTTTCTGATAAATGAAAAATCCATGTAGTTATGGCATTTATATCATAATGTTAGTTTGATGCTATTTATGAATTATGTCCTTACTCTTAGGATTAGTGCAGGGACATGCTGGTGCAGCTATAGCATATGGCTCTCTCCTTCTTAGAGGTTAAATGCCCCACCCTTTTCTTTTCTTTTTTTGCTATTACGTTGAAATTGGGAGAATTCAAGTTCTTCTCTCCCATTTTTGATTCATGCCACAGACTTATGTCTGCATAACATGCAACCAATTCAAAAATTAGAATGATGTGTGTCTGCGTGACGTGCCGCATGATGTGTGTCTCAGGTGCTCAAGTTCCAGAGGAAATAACAAGGTACAATTTGAAGAAGGGTTCATCTTCTAAAAAGGCAAAGAGTGTAGAAAGCGGGATGATGAATCCAGTGGAGATGGCAAAAAAGCAGTTCGAAGTTGCAGCAAAAGCTGGGTGCGATCTTGGATTTAAATGGTTGGAAAGACTTGATGAAGAGGAGAAACGACTGCTTGAGGAGAATAGCTAGCTCTAGAAATACTTACTGACAGAGTGAGTGACTTGTATGCCTGAGTTCAAATTCAACTTCAAAGATAGATTTGAACTTTTTCAGACAAAAATATAAAACTAACAATACTTGTTGCTGAAACGATTTTCATTGATGGTGTGTTATGTAGTTCTAAATTATTATGAAACAATCAGAGACTAGGCTTAGAAGGTAGCGGATTTGCTAGTGATGTTATACTGGATGTAAATGTAATAACCAGTACCTTCTTTTTTCCAAGTATCAGTAGATTTCTTGCTAGACCTTGTATATTTTTGGACCTCTCCAGACTTTGCGTTCAACACAAATTTTATTAGAATGTCGTTGTAAATTTCTTGCTAGAGTGCATGTCATTGCCATTCATTTAGATGAGCCTTGGATGATGAGAAGGTCTTCCTTATCTTTTCCTTGGGGACCAAGAAAATGCCAAATGTTTTGGTTGTGGGAGAAGTTCTTGATAAATGAGGAAATGCCCCACCAGAAGATTTGAATAGCTTGCCGGGGAAAGGAAATCCATGGCGTATCGTTAAGAAACCATTGTTGATGTCCAAATCAAACTGGACATGCTATTTTCCTGAATAGTGAAGCATGCTAAGCACTTTCTTCATCAATATTAATTACCTTGATCGACCCTTTCAAAACTAGGCTAATCAATGACGTAAGAAGGCATTCTTTGTACAGAATTCTGTGCATGTTTCCTGTAGTTAACTTAACTAATCTGAGTTTGAAACATCAGATTAATTCTCTTTACCTTAGAATTCCTTCCTTTCTTTTTTTTTTTTCACGAGGTGTTTTAGGAGGATTTCAATTATAAGAAAGCACATTTAAGCTATTTATACCTAGACTAATTAGGAGGTATTTTATATTTATTTATTTATTATTATTATTATGCTTTATTGATTTTTTAAATTTATGTTTATATATTCAAAATACTAATTAATTGATTAAATTATTTTTTCTATTTATTTTATTTTAATTTATTAGTCAATTTTGTCATTTATTTTGTACTATTATCTTGTCACATATACATGTGGGTCAATTGAAAACAACCTCTCTATAATGTAGGAGTAAGGCTGCGTACTATCAGCTCTCTCCAGATCCTGCTTCATTGCGGGACTTCAGGATATGATGATGATGATGATGATAATACCTAGACTAATCCCTGCTCAAGCCGGGTAGATCTCTTATGGAAGACAAAGCTCTTATTCCAAAATTTTAAACAACTACATATATAAGAACGGTTCAAACCTACAACCTCACTTGCGAGACTTCAGGATATGATGATGATGATGATGATAATACCTAGACTAATCCCTGCTCGAGCCGGGTAGATCTCTTATAGAAGACAAAGCTCTTATTCCAAAATTTTAAACAACTACGTATATAAGAACGATTCAAACCTACAACCTCACTTAAGCCAAAAAAATTCCTCACCAACTCACAGCTTGGAACTCATTTTCCTCCTTGCCGAGAAGTGTGGAGGACGTGTCTCTGGAAGCATGCATTCGTCAATGATTAAAGAAAAGTTACAGCCACGGAAGAAATTTTGGAAAATCGTACGGACAACGGACCATTTGGCCCATTTAGCAAGTTAGGGAAACAGAGCTATCTTCTAGAATGATATTTAATAAATCATTTTGACTTTAGATTCCTGACACCCGATTGCTTTGGAAGTAAGCCAAGTTAAAATTACCTCAAATACAGGCTTCATTAGAAATACCCATACATGTTGGTTAAAGTCGGCAATACTTGAGTAGAGGCACAAAGAATGCAATTATTTACATTCCTCCATATGTATCTCAATTCTAGTTAACTCTTTACTAATGTTTTTTAAAGATTAAAGAGTTTAAAATATAATTGAAAAAAATGTACATCCATAAAAAATTTTGATATTTTATTAAAAATTATTAAATAAAAATTGATTGATTCATAGGAATTTATTAATTTATGAAAACTTACTAATTACTTAATAAATTTATCAAATTTTAAAACGAGAGTTATTAAAGTAAATTAATCTGAAAAGATAAAAACCAAATTAAAATGTTGAAATATTCAAAATTTTTAGAATTAAATCGAAATCTTATAAATTTTTATAATGAAATTATGAGGTAATGTCTTTTGAAAAACATGGAGAAATAAATGATAAAATTTTGATATTGATTGTTAATATTATGTAAATTTAATGACACATAAATTTAAATAAATTAAAAATGTACTTAACTTTGTTTATTTGAAATGATTTTTCTTTTTCATTCCTCATCCAAGATCTTTAAAATCAAATTTAATTTTAATCTGTTGTTTTCCAGTAATTATTTGCAAATTGAAAATGAAATGTAATTTTTAAATTTTAATTTAAGCAATATTTATTATAGAGTAGAACCTGTACATCAGATATTCCGTTATACGTAACACAAATGTTACGAACCAAAAGGAGCAAGATCTGGATAAATGTACAAACGTACAATGTACGTAAGTATCTTAGTGTCAGCCACCGGTCAGTCAAATCCGACGATTTTGACCTGGCCTTAAAATGAAAAATACAAATATTGTTTATTATTAAAATATTGTTTAAAAATAACTACTCCTGTCTAAAATAAGTGTCATTTTAGAGAGATGTACACTTATTAAGAAAGCTAGTGAAATATTTGATATATCCTTATTAATTGTATGTTAATTGTCATGAAAATGTAATCTGTATAATTAGAATATGAAATAAATTAAAGGGTAATTTTAGAAATAAAATTATAAACATGCATGAAAAATTGTGAACAACACTTATTTTTAATAATTAAAATTTCTCTAAAATAACACTTATTTTGAATAAGAGGAAGTATTTAATAAAAAAAATACATTTATGAAATTAGTATTACATTAAAAATAACGAAAAGATAATACCTTACTAATAAAAAAACATTTAACTACAGTTTAAAATAAGGATAATATTATACATAAAATAGAAAATAGAAAACAGAAAATTCAACGGTCAAACTTCTCCATGTCTCCTTCCTAGAACGTCCCCTGCAATATCAAAACCTTGCCCAATACGGGACCTTCCCCTCTACTTCCCTCACAGCCATCAACAAAAACAACAAGACCCTCATCTTCTGTTGAAAAGCTTAACACTTTCTTCTTTACTCTCTCTCTCTCTCTCTCTCTCTCTATCTATCTATCTCCATGGCCTCACCTTCTGGGAGCTTAGATACCTCTGCTAACTCACACCCACCACCTCAAAGTTTCAGTTTTTCCAAAAACCCTGCTTTCATGGCCTCAGCTACGACCTCTTTCTCCGACCTCCTTGCCTTTGGTGATGTTGAACTCAAAAACAACATGGTATCTGGTAATAATCAGAGACTTGGACTGTGCGAACGAATTGCAGAGAGAAGTGGAAGTGGTGTTCCTAAGTTCAAGTCTATTCCTCCACCTTCTCTTCCCATCTCTCCTCCTGCTGTTTCTCCTTCTACTTACTTTGCTATCCCACCTGGGTTAAGCCCTGCTGAGCTGTTAGACTCTCCTGTCCTGTTGAATCCTTCTTATAACGTAAGTGGTTTTTATTTGTTGTAGATATGTACCTTTCAGGAAGGCATTTGAGAGAGAGCTGATTAGTTGTCTCATCTTTTTTGCTTTGGTTTGTATATTTTGGGAAACAGAAAGATTCTATTTTTAGGTGTCTGATGTTTGGATCGAAACCTTTGATTGATGGAGTTTCATTTGCTTCTGTTTTTTTAACAGATTTTACCATCTCCAACAACTGGGAGATATGCTGCTCAAGCTTTCAATTGGATGAGGGATTCTGATCAGAACCAACAAAGTCTCAAGCGAGATAAAAAACTTACCTCTGATTTCTCTTTCCAGCAACCCACTACCTCGTCAGCAATGTTGCGATCTTCAAATATAGCACTGCAATCCGTAAGTGTACAAATTCTGGTGTAAATAGCCACTGAAGTTGTATCCCACATGATTTTCTGTATTCTCTATTGTTCTGTTTCAACACCCTCTGAACTTTTTATTCTATTTTTTCTTGGCACAGCAACAACCATGGAGTTTCCAAGAACCTAGCAAGCAAGGTGATTTTTCCTCGGGAAAAAGTGTAATTAAGCACGAATGGTCCTCGATGCAGAGCTTCTCCCCTGAGATTTCTGCAATCCAAACGCACACTCAAGCCAACGACGGTTTCCAATCTGATTATGGGAACCAGCAGCAACAATATATGTCTGTTAGGGAGCAGAAGAGATCAGATGACGGATACAATTGGAGAAAATATGGTCAGAAACAAGTAAAAGGAAGTGAAAACCCAAGAAGCTATTACAAATGCACATATCCCAATTGCCCAACAAGGAAGAAAGTTGAGAGATCTTTAGATGGACAGATTACTGAAATAGTTTACAAGGGTAGCCACAACCATCCAAAGCCAAAGTCCACTAGGAGATCATCCTCATCAGCTTCTTCTCGTTATGCAATTCAAGCTCCTACTTCTTCGATGAATGAGATTCAAGATCAGTCATTTGCCTCTCATGGTAGTGGACAAATGGACTCTGTTGCAACACCTGAGAACTCTTCTATGTCAATAGGGGATGATGAGTTTGATTCACAAAAGAGCAAATCAGGAGGTGACGACTTTGATGAAGATGAACCTGAGCCCAAAAAATGGTAGGTTCATCAATCGTAGCACGTGATGCTTTTCTGGTTTAATCAGCGCTACGGGTCTTAAATTCTTGATTTGTTTGCATCAGGAAAACAGAGGGTGAGAATGAAGGGATGTCAGCAGCAGGAAGCAAAACAGTGAGAGAGCCAAGAGTAGTGGTTCAAACCACCAGTGACATTGACATTCTTGATGATGGCTATAGATGGAGGAAATATGGGCAGAAAGTGGTGAAGGGAAATCCTAATCCAAGGTAAAAGCCACTTGCCTTTTCATCCTGCATTTCCTTTTTTCTTTCATGTAAAGTTCTATGAATAACACCTTACTTTCCCAACAAAACCATATATATTAAGGGGCTTTGCCAATGTCCCTCTTTCATCGATAGTGTTGCGTGTATAATGATGGAATCCCAGTTCTAGATCTTTTGTTTCTTTTGGTCTTGTAGTTACGTAAACATAGTTATACCTTATCCTCTAACCGTGGCAATAATTTATTACATTGTAGGAGTTACTACAAGTGTACATATGTGGGATGTCCTGTTAGAAAACATGTTGAAAGAGCATCCCACGATTTGAGGGCAGTGATCACAACCTACGAAGGGAAGCACAACCATGATGTTCCAGCCGCTCGTGGCAGTGGCAGTGGCAGTCACTCTGTCAATAGGCCATTGCCTGAAAACAATAACAGTAACAGCATCGGTAAGAGCAATAGCTCCACAGCAGCCATGGCAATAAGGCCAGCAGCTATCCATCCTCATTCTAACACTTCCATGGCTAACCCTCTTCAGAATATGAGACCACCAACAACCTCTGAGGAGGAGACAGCATTTACATTTGATATGCTGCTTAGCCCTGGGAGTTTTGGCTTCTCAGGATTTGGGAACCCACTGGAATCGTATGGGAGTAAATCTAGTACAGACAACGTTTCATACAGGGCCAAAGAAGAGCCAAGAGATGACATGTTGCTCCAACCATTACGATGCTGAATACGCACAATTGCACTTGGATAGGAGCAGAAGAATAAAAAGGTCGTCAAGGTTCATTAGATTAATTGAAATCAAATAGCATTGCCTTTGCTGTTTTTTTGTTTGATGTAAATTACCTTGCAAGGAAAATTTGGTCTTGTATATTCCAAAATTTCTATTGTAAATGGTATATATATATAGATATTGACTACGTTGTTAATCATTTAAGGGTTAATTTTTTTCCAATTCAATTTTTGTATAAACTCTTGTAATGCAATTATTGTATGTTGATTTATTTATTGGATTATAAATGAAGGTGAACTTTTTTTAACTTTTTGGTGCATAAAGGTTTAATTAAAATCAACATCATCTTTTTTTTCAAGCATTTAAAAACATGAATGACAGTTCATTTAGAAGTTTAGAGTTTAGATCTTTTCTTAATTTTATGATATCCAACTCTTTCTATGTTATTGTTTTGACTATTAAACATGAAACGACGTTTTAGGCACTAGACAATCGGAGATTATAAAATTGGAAAATAATAGTTTGGGGTGGTGAGTGTTAAAAGGCACGCAGAGACTAACTCAAGGAATGGCAAGGTTGAAAGAGTCAAAGAAGAGGTGCTGGATAGCTTAGTGAACAAGTTAGTCAAAGTCAACTTCTAGACATTTTTATTTAATATATTATTGTCTTTGTGGCCTTGGCCAACTGAAACTGACTGCTCTTCGGGGGCTCCGGCCGCTTTTAACTTTTGTGTGGAAAATGTGAAGGGCAAAATGGATGAGACATAAAGGACTAATCTTACACATAATGGGAAAGCGAAAGTAATAATATCGGAGATGGACGTTTGCTTGATGCATACGGCAGTCTGTCAGCCAATGGGTAATGGGTTTCCCACCAGCCCTAAACAAACCCATGGCATGTGGAGCCATGAAGAAGAAGAGGCTTGAATGGCGTCATAGTGATAGCTGTGTTGTCTCTTTAGTCTTCACACGCGGTGAAATGAAACTTGGAAGCAGTTTTTTGAAAACTGGATCGAACCGGTTAGTCAGATCAAAAAATCGGTGAATCGGAGCATGAAACGGTCCAATTTAACCCGTATTTTTTGTGAGTGATTGATCCATTTATTTTACGATCGGACCGGTAAATATCGCTGAACCGGTGAGAAAAAACCGACCAACCTATTTAAAATACCTTAATTTTGATGATTTCAACTTGAATAAATATTATGATTAGTGATTTTTTTTTATCTTTTCGATGAAATATGACTAGTAAGCTTTATTATCTTACTTTGTATAGTATTAGTAAACTTAAATTTTTTTTTGTATATTTTGATATTTGAATATTTAAGTTAAGTTTACAATTAGATAAATAATTAAATAGTATGTTTAAAAATTATCTTATATATAATATATAAAATA
>JAOSBK010000008.1:5957311-5969125 GCA_027568895.1 Erythroxylum shatona
AAATCTTATGTTTTTTTTTATCAAAATTATATTTAAAATCTGTAAAATTTATCTTATAAATAAAACCCATGTTTGGCATGTTACCAAAGATCAAGCTCTTCCAACAATAAGAGCTTTTCTGACAATATCAATGGCAAATATCATCACCACTATGATTTTGTTGCTCCTTCTCATTTCAACATTCTCTTATGCAACCTGCCGTGACACAACACCAAAGTTCTCAGCTATTCTTGTCTTCGGCGACTCTACGGTGGACTCTGGCAACAACAATTATATCAACACATGGCTGAAAGCTGATTTTCGCCCTTATGGTCAGGACTTTCCAGGTCATCTACCAACAGGAAGATTCTCAAACGGGAAACTCACATCTGACCTTGTTGCTACAAAGTTGGGGATTAAAGACACTGTTCCTGCTTTCTTGGATCCAAACCTAGACGACAAAGAACTCATCACGGGCGTTAACTTTGCGTCGGCTGGTTCAGGATACGATGATTCGACCACACTTACAACAAATGTGATTCCATTTTCAAGGCAAATGGAATCCTTTAAGAAGTATATAGCAAGAGTTAAACGAGTTGTTGGAGAAAAGGAGGCTGCGAATATCATTGCTGCTGCCTTAGTGTATGTCAGTGCTGGAACTAACGACTGGATTTTCAATTTCTATGATCTTCCCTTAAGGAGGCTTCAGTTTGACGTAAATGGGTATCAATATTTTTTACAGAACAGGATCGAATTCTTCATTAAGGCGAGTAGCTCGCATCTTCTACTTCTTTTCTCTTATTCTTTTACATATATACACATATATATGATTCCAAAGAAGATGGTTCGTATTTGAGTGCTTTTAACGTGCATGACACCGTGGAAATAAAATATAATATGAATTACACCACAGAAAAAAAAAAGTTGACAATGTTATCCATTTGATATTTTTAAATATTTAATCACTTCTGTTTGAAATAAAATTTATTTGATATATTCGGTACATAATTAACTTATTTTGTGAGAGTACGTAACAGGAATTATATGATCTCGGTTGCCGTACAATAATAGTAAATGGCCTGCCTCCAATTGGTTGCATCCCAGTCCAAATCGAATTCAAACTGAAGAATCCAGAGAAGTTTGGAAAGTGTTTACAGGATCAGAACTCAGACGCTCAATCTTACAACGTGAAGCTTGAAAAGCTGTTGCTCCAGTTACAGCCAAATCTTCCAGGGAGTAAACTTCTCTACGCTGACTTCTACAACTTACTTTTCGACATTATCAATAATCCCAACAAATACGGTAAGTTCATAACATGGTTGTCGGTTGCTATGCTTACGATGTTATAGAATTGCTAAGGTTGTTATATGATTCCAGGCTTTGTGGACTCAAAGCAAGGGTGCTGTGGCGGTACTAAATCTGGAGCGTCGATTTTGTGCACCCGAGATGGACCACCATGTCAAAATGTTTCTCAGTTTGTATTTTGGGATTGCATTCATCCAACACAAGCAGTATATGAGATGCAGGCCAATTTCTTAGAAAAAACAATCTTTCCCAAGTTGTAGTAATACTTGCTGAACCTTACTTCATCATCTGTTAGGGAAAATTTGTGATTGTTAGGGCATGTTCCATTTATCAGAAGTGAAATTACTGGTGAAGCTTTTTCAACGGTGCCATGTATTGGAAAGCTATCCCCGATCATTATCTTGCTCGTGGCATTGAAAAGCTTTTATGTCTCTTTTATTTCTTGTACTCAATGATCAGATGCAGTACTTGTCTGTCTTAAAGTGTAATTTTGTTTGGCATAAATATCTCCTCCCTTATTTCCTCACCACTTACGACCTAATTTTTGAAAAATTGTCATTCAACAACATATTTATAAAGAAATAAAGATAATTTCAGTGATCTAACAGCTTTTATTTTTGAATTAAGCAATTAAGGATAATTTTTAATTACTAACGGAAATAAATCCGTCTGTATTTTTTCGTAAAAATTTACCAACGGTATCGTTGGTTAATTCCCACCAAATATACCGACGACCCCGTTGGTATATTCTTGTCAACTATACTGATGGATCGTCGGTATATAAATACCGATCGCTTTATCCTATTATTGGTAAAGGATATCGACCATTGTCACACCGACGTTTTACCCCGTAACATAATTCTGTCAATAATAAACTTACTGACGGAATTACTTCATTTTTCACCAGTAATTTTTGTCAGAAATCATCTTTTGTAACGATTGATGTTTTCTAATCAACAAAAGACACTGTTCAGTCTTGTCTCTTTAAGTTCCTCGGTGGTACAGAGCAATCAATTGGTGAATTATTAGTTAAATAATTAATGACCTATCCAGATGGATTGGTAATGATATTGAGAGTAGTCCCCATCCTACCTTAATTCACAAGACTGCAGCGTCTGTACAATGCCTAAATATATATGAAGAACAAGTCGTCACTCGCCAAAAGTGCCTCAAAACTCAAAAGAAACACGCCTTCAAATCTTGGAAGCTGGAATAGGAAGTGACAAGCCCCGGTCATCGTTCCAACTGAAAACTTGTCGAGAATTTAATTTGCATAAAAATATAGGCCATTTTGACAATTAATAAATTGTATTAGTTAAGTTAACTAAAAAATTTACTTTATTGTAAAAAAATTTATCACTGTAGAATACATGCATAATTTTTTTGATAAATCAGATAATAAATTAATGAGCAAAAAATATATACAAAAGGTTCACAGTCAAAGTATAATTTTTAGTTTAAATTATCCATAATATCATTGTAGCATAATTAACATAATTCAAAACTTATAAAAATAGTGTATAATTGGTTTTTTATCTATTAATTTTTGGCTGAACATAAAAAACATTCATCTTATAGAGCTTTTCTAAAATTAGCTTATTGGGATTAAATAAGCTAAATCAACCATTTACTAAACACATTCACTAGCTTTTTAAAATAGTAAAACAATTAACTTGTGTCTATCAGCTAAAAAAATAGCTGATAAGTCGTTTGCCAAACGGAGTCCATAGTTTAGGAATGATAGTTAGAACAAAATAATAACATATTTTTATAAAGTAACAACCTAATGCTTAAATTTTTTTAATGTTATAGAAATGAATAATATAACTCTTACCTAAGTAGATTTGTTCATAAATTTTTCAAAATTTTATTATGTAATATTTAATATATAATTTAAAACTTTAATTGAATATTCTTAAATTATGAATGCATAATTGACATCTGTTAAAAAAATATTTAACAAAATAAAAATTTAAATTAATTGATATATTTGGTTTAAATAGTTGACAAAAAATTCTTAACAAAAAATAAACTGAAATCTTTCGACAAGAAATTTTAGGAGTTCTTTAAATTCATAATCTCAAATTTTAAAGATAAAAAAGTACTTAAATCTAATATGTTATATAATTATATACATGATACCTTTTTCAATTTTTAAAGATTAAATAAATATTCTAAAATGATGCAACATTTTTTTATTATTAGAGAAACATTTTCTGCTATCCATACTTACTTGCAACCACTTTTCTTCTTGTTCTACTGTGTCGGTTCCGATCTTCTACTTGAATTCGACATGAGCCACTCCTCGACTGTAGTTATAGGTTAATGACCTTGTTGGCCTCTTCCTTTCCACAACATATGATACTTTTTCATAATTGAGTAAATAGAAGTAAGCTGTTGGCTTCGTAGAGAACTTTAAACATAGCCGATAGTGTTGAATGCCATGATTGTTTAGCAGCTTTGTGTCTCATCTCAACGTCTCGTGATGTTTTGTTTACCCTTTATAAGACTGTCATCGTCTCCCAAGTCAATCTGGTTAGTTGCATTCATCGTCTCTATTTTGAGGCTTAGCTAAACTGTACGTGTCAAATTGCTACATATGATAAAGCACACTTTACCTTTAGGTACGACCTTTTGTTCAATAACATAACGATTTGAGTTGATGTTGATGTTGAGTAGAGAATTGAACTTCCCGATTCAATTGTTCGGTCGACTTCGATGCTCTTTGTTGTTTTTTTTGACTTTTCAATGTTGTTTGACAAAGTGCATGATCAATTGAGCCACTCGAAAGACAAACGATAGAAGTGTTTTTAGAATATGACAAGTAATGATGATAACAAATACTCCTTTATATCTAAAATAAGTGTCGTTTTAGAGAATTTTAATTATTCAAAATAAGTGTCATTCACGATTTTTCATGCATGTTTATAATTTTATTTCCAAAATTACTTTTTAATTTCTCTCACATCTTAATTATACAGATTACATTTTCAAGGCAATTAATCATGCAATTAATAAGGGTATATCAAATATTTCACTAACTTTCTTAATAAGTATGCATCTCTCTAAAACGACACTTATTTTAAATAGGAAAAAGTATATTTAAAAATTGGATTTAAAGTTTAACTGGACTTAAATTGTGCACTCAAGATTCGATCAAAGTCTGAAGGCCCTGAACCGCCCCACCTTAGCTTTATGCTTCGATCTATGATCCAAATTGCCTAACGCTTCTTATTCGTTTTTAGACTTTGATCCCTCTCCAACCTCTCCTCTAGTCGCCGGGGAGGCGGGGACTATTACCCATCTCTAATGCCATCACCTGTCTCTATTGTCATTGTTCACTAAAATCACCAGATACAGAATGAGCATTGTCAAGCGTTGAAAGAAAAAAGCCGATAAGGCTTAGCTTCTTCCTTGTATTTAGCGACAGTAAAAAGGATATATATATAAGTTTTAGAGTGAATTGAACTTGTAGAACTCAAGTTCAAACACGATATTTTTAATTTGAAAATTAAAAAAATATTTTGATTCAAAATTTGATCAATTTACATTAAATATAATGATTTTGGATCAAATCAGACTTAGCCATATTAATTTTGAACTGTGTTGCTAAACTTAATAACATGATCTAACTTAATTATGATCATAAGATTCATAATTTAGAAAGATAAAAAGTAAAAACATTTTAATTCTATATTAACTCATTTCACAAATTATTTGCAAAAAGTGTGAGCATATTATTTAAACATATATGTATACATAAATTAAGGAATATAATATACACCATTAAAAATCTTTAACTATTATTCGTTTGACGTATCCATATTAAGGAATTAAGTATTAATAACATATTTTATCAGCCTAGTTTACAGTGACACTCAGTTTTGCAACGATAGATTGCATCTGTCCAAGTTATTGAATAGATAAATTTCCATAGAATAGAATAATGGGATAGGTGATCTGATAATCACGGTGATAACTAACACTTGTCCTGCTACTCAGGAATGATTTTTATTTCTCTTATATTTGGGAGTATTGAGTAATTCTTAAACGTCGGATATAAAAATAATGTTCCTGCAATGATAATATTTAACTAATATCCTGTTTTTCATTCCTTACATAATGATTCTCAAACTCTTTACCCCCTAACATTTTATCTAATCTTTATCTTTAATAAAACTAGCATTAATAATACTCAAAGATCATCATCAAACTCAGTTCAAAGTTTCACATCAAATTGTCGTACTTTTCAACACAATAGCTACTGTTAACATAAAAAAATAAAAAAAATAGATGAAGAGTCTAAATGATCGGAACAATTTGTTACAATGATTCATTAAGTTAAGATGAATTATAAACTTCTTCTTTCTTAAAAATGACCTCTTAGTGTCTCTCTAAGGTCTCATTCTTCTCTAACTGCCAACCCTAATTATAAAAATAAAATAATGAAAAAACTCCTTTTAAGTAGGGCTTTTACGTGTATATATTAGGAATTTCGGTCGCAAAAATGGTCTAGGAGACAAACTGTGTCTTGAGTCGTGTCTCTCACCGCTTCTCATATGGAATGTTATACAAGCACATGCACGTCAGTTTCTGCAACCATGTTTTTCACAGTATCTTCTATGCACATAGACACATGCAGTGTGATATGCATAGGTCACTATTTATCTCAACTCAGATTTTTAAGAGATTAGATGGGCACAGACTATAAACGTTTAAGGACCTTGTATCATTGGCCGTTAATGTGTATTCCAAACCAACTGTATGTGGTCTACAGCCTATTGTGCTAAGTTATAGTGGGTCTACCAACTCTGCTCGATAGGATGCAACAGGTCAAGCTCATCACCGGTTCAATTCAGCCCGGCCTTCAAAAAGAAAAATTAGATGGGAGGTTGCTCTGAGTAAAGAAATAATAAAAACAAGTGATTTATTCCTTAAATATATAACTACGAGTCTGATTTGAATATTGATTCGACCTAACTCATATAGCTTGATATTATAGAATTGATTCAACTTTAACCCCAGGATGCAGGTGAGTTAGTAAGAAGCTCTCCTAGTTTAAGTGAAATCGTGGGTTCGAACTTCCCTCATGTATGCAATTGTTTAAAATTTGATACTAAAATTTTATCTTCCACAAGAGATCTAACCGGCTCAAGCGGAAATTAATCTAAATGTAAATAACTTAAATGTGTCTTTTCATAATTGAAACTTTCCTAAAATACACCGTGATTAACCAAAAAAAAAATCAATTTAACTTTAACTGACTTGAAAGTCAAATTTAAAGTGTCCAACTTGTAATTATACCAATTCGATTTCTCATCCTGTCAAACTTCAATCCTTTCTTCAATCAACCTGACAACGCTCCATCATCCACGGACTCAATACTGTCTTTCCCTCTTTCCACGATTATCCAACTAAATACACACCTGAAGAACAAATAATAAGAAAACAGGCAATGGGCATCAATCGTTAAATAAATGAGCATCAGTCACTCGTATCCTGAATCGCTTCTCGTCTGATGAAGTTGGCTTTTAAAATTTCAAAATAAATGGTTTTCACTTGAAAAGAGGAGCGAAGTGACCGAACCTTGCAACAAATAAGAGGTGTATGGGCTAAGGATACAAGGATTAACGATAGATATAAGAATCACCAATAGGTAAGAGGGAGGTGGCGGTGAAGAAAAAAGGAGATGGTTATAATGATAGAAGGGAAAGAGCTAACTCTAATTTTGCGAAAACTCTTCAAAGGTGGAGTTCTTTTACTCGTTTTATGCTCTGGTTCATAACGTTTTGCTTGGTTTTTAAATGTGGGCATGGGTTTTACCTTCCTTATAGCTACCCCGACAGGTACGTTGTGGGTGACCTTTTATGGGAGATAGGATAGTGCTGAAAATCTTGGTTAGCTTCTTATGGGAGATAGGATTAAGAACTCTCCATATAGGCTTAAGATGTATACAAATGAGAGTGAGAGTTTTTTGTTTCAATATGAGTCGTTATGGATTGATGACTTTAAGCTTTTGTAGAAGAGAATTTATAAGATTTATCAGGTGAATTTGATACTTGATGATTTTCCTACTATAAGTAGGGTCAGCGCTGGACAAGGACAGAGTGAGCGTCTACCCAAGGCTTATCTTAATAAATGATAAAATAGTGTCTATTTTTATCTTTATAAAAATAAAATGAAACAAAATATGATCTACTTTTGACCTAAACAACAAAAATGACCTATATTTTATTTATTTTTATTCTATATATGGGCCAAAAATAAGCAAAAATAATTTTTTTTTAACTTTGCTCGGGCCTATAAAATATTAAGAACAGCCCTGGCTATAAGGTACCAACAAAGAGGTTTCTTTTTGAGGTGGACGGGGTATCCTATTGGAATAAATGTTCTGGATGGGATGCATGTTATATATTCGAACATCTGAAGTTTACAGTTCTGGTTCATAAATATGAAGAGGCCAATATGGCACGGGTGATGGGTATAGGAGATGCAACTGAGGTGATTCCCACCGTTGGAAATGGGGGACCTGATGTTCCTGGTTACATGGTTCTGAGCTTTTGAAATGGTTCCTTGTAGCATCTTGCATAATACCAAACCAGTGAAGGACTTGAAAATGTATAATAAATATTCTTCTTCAGATCATGTGTGATTCTACCACTGTGGCTATGCCAATTAAGGAGAAGGATACAATTGTTTTTACCTGTGAGTTTATGTTTGAGGAGAGTAATATCATGTGGCCCTCTAGATGGGATGCATATTTAAAGATGGAGGGATCAAACCAATCATGTTTGCCATCTTATTTGAACACCCATCATACTCAAAAATCGTCAAATAACCGCAAAACTAATAAAAAATCACTATCTTTCTTGTGAAAATCATGTAACATGCACAATCACCCTAACTTGGAAATTACTAAAAATAAAGATTAGATAATTATAGTTGGTTAGATATATGGAGATATTCCAGCCCAAGCCAACATAGCTATTTTTAGTAATTTCATACTTAGGGTGATTGTACAGATAACATGACTTTTGACAAGAAGAGATAAAATAGTGGTATTTTATAAGTTTTGTGGGTTTTGTGTATTTTTGAAGAAGAAAAGTCTAATGGGTGTTCAACAACATGCTTGATTTGCTGATCAGAGCTTACCCAAAATGTTGATGTTAGATATAAGAGGTTGAGAATCGTTAAACCTCTAAGTAGTTATGTAAGATATGTTTGACTGCAGCTGGCCGAGCTGGTTGGTTCAAGTATCACCAGGCAGTAAGTCAATACAGCTGCATACATTTAACAATGGCACAAAACCAGCTCTTTACCGTGGGAGCTCAAGCAGTGCAAGATAGATGGAGCCATACATAGATAACTCACCGAGCCCTTTGAATGTTTTAAGAAGGTAACTACAAAGAAAAAGGAAAATAAAAGCACTGTAGGTTTAGTGAATCAGATGTTGCTAAACTTAACTTTCCCCTTTTACATCTTGATCTTGTTTCAGGCATGTTATTTGATTAGTGGTGACTAGTGTTACCCGATATCCTAGTCTCTATAGCCTTCTCCAAAAAAGAGTTCTAGTTTTAGTAAATCAAATACTACTAAATTTTAACTTTTTCCTACGTTTTTCCTTTTACATCTCAATCTTGTTTCAGGCGTGGTATTTGATTATTGGTGGCTAGTGTTACTTGACGTCCAATAGTCCATATAGCCTTCTCCATAATGTGTTTTTGTTTGATCATGTTCCACTGTTTCTATAAGAACCTGAGAACACATTAAACAGGTTTTAAATGGAAATATACCAATCAACTAACAGTACTCTATTGTGGGCTCTGTAATGTTTGATGACATAGATGACATAGATGACATTGCAGTATTGAATAGAGCTTCAACTTCCAAGATTTCATAATCAACTACAAACATCAGCATCGTAGCAGATTAGGAAAATTGGGCTGGTAAGTTGCTCTATGCAACTTATGTAGGTATTGATATCTTCTTGATAAATATTTATAAATCTATGTTCATTCGTTGTATTATCAAGTCTAACTATCTATCTATGTATTGACATTGTTTATTATACGATAAGCAATATATGACTCTTAAGTATAAAGTACATTTCCTCTATATAAAATTTTTAAATGTGAATGAAAGAGTATTTCATAAAGATAAGTGATTGACCTTCTTACATAGGCAAACAATTCTAATATCTATAGGATGAGGCAAGTTTAAAGCTTATTATCCTTAAAAATAAAAATAAAATAAAATTGATTTAGATTGATTAAATGGTCATCATATATGTCCTAAGTTTCCATACACAATTCTAAAAGTATGAATTTTAAGATAGACTAGTGAACTTAGTTTAGACATTAAGTATGTATGAATAAACATGTGTAAGGTGTTGCATGAGTAGAAGGCACTCTAAATGAAAACGAGTTATTACTGTAACACATGACTCTTACTATTAGTGTAAAATTGATTATAAAAATGGTTTAATGTAAGTAAAATGATCTCAACTTACATTGCGTAAGACCTTAAAGATTATATGAGCCTTATAATATGACCCTCATAAGACTCATCTAATTATTAAGAATTAGATTTATCATTTGTTAATTTAGGTTATTATAAAAGATTATATGTGATGCAATCTTATGGAATAATTCTAATAAAGTAAATTAAATTTAATTAAGAGAATTCAGAATAGATGCAGATCAGTTTGATTAATAACTCACATCAAAATATATTTAAAAATAACTATTGAAATAATTGAATGCAATACAACATAATAAAATAAATGATATTAAAAGAATAAGGATAAGATATATGACCTAAGTATAATATGCAAAATCCTTTTAACGACCAATTTGTGAGTGTAGATGTCATATATTTTATAGTAAATACAACTATTCTTTTATACAAATCTCTTTCTCATATAAAGTAAATCTATATATCATAGAGACAAAGAAGTGAAACGGATCTCGTTAACATCTCGGTCCATTTCAAGGCCTCACTCAAGTTGTTGTTCTCTATTGTACAATTCAATCGTTATCGTCTAGATTCAACTGTTAAATTTTGGATCTCTTCAAAACACGAACGTGAAGAAAATAGGAGATCTTTATCAACTTTCTAGTACGATTATGAGTTTCTTGCATTTTTTCAAAAGCCAGATCGACCCTTCTGATCTTTCTGATTTTATTTTTAAGTATTTTATTTCCAATTTCCCTTTGTTGGAGTTGATATTTACAGCTGATCACATCCCCTGATTTTGAGGACTAAATCCACAATTTTGTTTTTTTTTCTTATTTTCTTTGCATTGCAGAAATTGGGATCTTATAGGAAAAGTGAATTGTATGATTTGAGTATCTTTGAATGGACGATGATAGGAAATGTGACTTTTTCAACCATGAACCTTGTGTTAAGCCAATCAGGGTACTATGGTCTCCAAGGATGGATTGATTTAACTTTTTGAAAGACGTGTCCATTGGCAATTCAGAAATTTATCCTACCTGAGAATAAACCGATTGCTTGATTACCTCTCTCTCAGCTGCATATGGTTTTCCTTACTGTGATTTTCTTGTGTCCAATTGAAACATAGTTGACTTACCGTTTGCTAATTCACCTTTTAGGTTCTCATTCCAACGTTTGTCTATCTAAGTGATGAATTTTGTATTCAGCCTCAGTTTGGCTGTATGCATGTTGTTACTAGTCTTGTAAAATAACTTTAAGCTATCTCTTTGATTGAGAACCAAAATCAAAGAAGCCTAAAGTTTTGCTTGAATCAGATGCTTGTTTGTTTGTGTTTTTAATATCTTGAGACCATGTGATGTTGTGAGTGGTTGGAGAGAGAGAAAGAGATTGTGTTATGTTTACTTTTGTAAAAGAAAGAATTTGTCCTTGCTTCAAGCTATGTTTCCATATTTAAGTCTCTATTCCACTTCATGATCATCCTATCTTTTATGCTCTAAGTTTTAAAATATGAGTCATTTGTTCTTTGTTGTAGACTCCACTTAACATTGATTATAATAGCTACTGTCCGCTGTTGGATGATGTAAGTTTGCTTTCCATTTCCTTATGTAACTATTTGGTTTTGTATGTACTGAGATCTCATCAATTTGCAAGCTTCCGATTTGAGATATTTCTGTGATGAAGCTCTATTCAAGCTTCCATAGTTTAGAAGAGGGGGGCTGAGTAAAGAAAGTTGTGAATTGCCAAACATGAACTATTACTTATTCAATTGACGTTGACTATCCAAAAGGAAAAAACTGGTTTATGTATGGTTCTGCCGGATTCTAGTGGAACGGAACGTTACCGTTTGGATCCATGGAGTCGATTGCTTGCTGCGGGAACTTCGACGTGAATATCCCTGCAAAACAAAGAAGGCACGTCGGGGGTTGTGATCCGATTAGCCCCTCCAACGCTCAAGTCAGTCTTTTGGTGAAGGTGAGGCAGCTAAATGCAGAGAAAACTAGGTTATGATTGCGTACCTGAATCAAGGCAGAACATTACCTTATATATGGGATGGATATTAGGTTTAGGTCTTTA
>JAOSBK010000008.1:5988144-6018827 GCA_027568895.1 Erythroxylum shatona
TTGCGGGATTAATGAGGTATCCTTTATGCCTTCTCTTCCTTTTAATGACTATTTTCTCTTGGAATTGTCAAGGGTCGGGTAAGCTCCAATTTGTGAGAACTCTGAACTGTTTCATCTAGAAACATAATCTTCATGTTGTTATTATTCTTGAGTCGAGAATCAGTGGACCAAACCTTTTATTCCCCTAGCAGCGGTTATGTCTCAAACCTCCGGCAACAGGTTGAGCTCCTACGATCACACCTTCTCTTGCAAACATAGCACTAGATGGAACGTATGCTTCATCGACCTCGTTTAACACCATGCTTCCTCCTTAAAGCTGATAGATATATTAGTAGAATTGGTCTCCCTTTTTCTCATCGGGTTGAAGCAATTGGCTTTTTTAGGGATATCTGGATTCTTTGGGATGATTTTTATGAAATTGAGATAGTGCTCAGTAATCAACAATTTGTTCTCTTCTCGGTCTCTCATAATAATAAGTTTTTATTCTTTCTACCTGCTGTTTATGGGCATCCTACTCCATCTTGTTGTGCTAAGTTATGGGAGCATCTTCTTCATCTCAATACTGCTATGTCCTTCCCTTGGGTTCTGATTGGTGATTTCAACGCCATTCTTTATTCTCATGAGAAGAAAGGGGTCTCCTAATCGAACCGGAGTATGTTGATAGTTCTCTAATTGATTTCAAGACACTAATATGATTGATTTGGGGTACAAAGGTTCTGATTACACTTAGCAAAGAGGTGGTATTCGAGAGAGACTGGATAGAGGTATTTGTAACTCTCACTAGAGGTTGGCATTTCCGGAAGCTGTTGTGACCTATCTCCCTCGTATTCACTCTGATCATTGTCCTTTACTTTTGCAGACTTGCAGCTTTTCTACTGCTTTGGCAAACAAACCTTTCTGGTTTGTTGCGGCTTTGTTAACTCATGCTGATTTTGGTGAATTTGTGAAGAATAGTTGGGAGTCCCATTCTCAGCTGTCTTATTCTCTCTCAAAATTGACCGATAAACTGAAAGTCTGAAATTCTGAAGTGGTTAGGAATATTTTTAGAATTAAGAGCAAGTTGTTAAATAGGATTGCTAATGTGGAACGTGCAATGGATACACGCCCATCAATTGCTCTGATGAATACTTATAATTAGCTCACAACTGACCTGGATATCATTCTTCACAGGGAGGAGCTCCTTTGGATGCAAAAGTCTCGTAGCAATTGGATCAAATGGGGAGATCGCAACACTACCTTCTTTCACATGAAAATTGTTAAAAGGAGGAAGCGAAATCGGATTGAACTACTCAAGGATGAGGAGGGGAACTGGGTGAGTGACCAGGAGGCTCTTCAGAATATTGCTTTGCAGTTCTTTAGTAGGTTGTATAGAGATGATGTAGCACTCCAGCAGGCTTATCCTATCAGAGGGAGTTTCCCTGTTTGCGATCATAATACCGTGGAATTTCTTAACAAACCTATTGGCGACGAGGATATTAGAAGAGCTCTTTTCGATATGAAGCTTTGGAAAGCACCAGGTATTGATGGGTACCAAGCAGGTTTTTATCAATCCCAATGGCATATTATAGGTAGGGATGTGTGCAATGAAGTCAAAAAAAATTTTGCCGCAAGAGATATTGATTTCAATATTAATAAGACCTTGTTATATCTTATTCCTAAAGTGGAGGTTCCTAAGTAAATTGATCAGTTCAAGCCAATTGCTTTGTGCACAGTAATGTATAAATTAATCACTAAGACCATTGCTCATAAAATCAAGAAGATCATGCCTCAGGTGATTGGGCCTGCTCAAACTATCTTCGTTCCAGGAAGACACACTAATGATAATATTGTGGTTTCTCAGGAAGTTATTCACTCTATGAGAAACATGAGTACGATAAGGGGTTTTATGGCAATAAAAGTTGATCTTGAAAAAGCGTATGGTAGAATTCGATAGGAATTTTTTCTTGATACCCTTCATGAGGTAGGACTACCCCAGGCCCTCATAAATACTATCATGAAGTGTGTTTCTGGTAACTCTATGCAACTTTTATGAAATGGTAGCATCACGGATCACATTCTACCGACTCGAGATCTGTGCCAAGGGTGTCCCCTGTCTCCTTACCTCTTTGTGTTATGCCTGGAAAGACTATCCCATGGCATTTGTAAATCTGTTGATGAAGGGAATTGGAAACCTATCAAGCTTAGCACAGACGGTGCTTTACTTACTCATCTTTTCTTTGCGGATGACCTTATCCTTTTTGCTAAAGCTGATAATTCTCAAGTTGATATTGTTAAAGGGGTCCTCCAAGACTTCTGTGCTTGTTCAGGTCAACGAGTCAATTCTCAGAAAACTCGAGTCTTTTTTTCAAAAAATGTTCCTGCTCCTACAAGATGATCCTTAAGGGCTACTCTGGAGTTTCATGAAACTAATGACTTAGGGAAATAACTAGGAGTCCCTCTCCTCCATTCTCGGGTTACTAAGAAGAGCTATGGGTATATCCTTGATAAAATGAAGCCCAAAATTTTGAGTTGAAATTCTAGTCGTCTTTCACTTGCAAGCCGTGTTACTTTGGAGCATTCATCTTTGTTTTCAATGTTGTCCTTTGCCATGCAAACTTCTAAGATCCCTGTTACTATTTGTGATGAGATGGAAAAAATCAGCAGGAGTTTCATATGGACAAAGGAAGATGACAAAAGGAGTCTGTCTCTTGTTGCTTGGGATAAAGTCCAGCATTCTAAAGGATCTGGAGGGTTGGGTTTGAGGAACCTTCGTGTAGTTAACTCATCATATGCTATGAAAGTTGGCTGGCACATCTTGACATATTCTACCAGTCTATGGACTAAAGTGCTTCGGTCCAAATACAAGTTTAACATTGATATCCCACATAATCTTATTGCTCCTGCTTCTTGTACTCCTCATGGTGTTTGGTCATTGCAAATTGGGATGCTATGATTTCTAACGCCTTCTGGGCATTAGGTGATGGATGCATGGTCAAATTTTGGAAACATAGATGGTTGTCAGGTGTCTCAGAGACTTTGCAGCATATTGCTAGTGGGCCAATTCCAGAGAATGTGATTGATAAAACTGTCTCTTTTTTTTACCACTGATGATGGGGATTGGAGATGGGAGTTTTTTTTCTCAATTGCTTCCCTCTTCAATTTGCTCCTATATTGCTGCTACACTTGTGCCCTCTGATACTTGTGGTAAGGATTCCCTTCTTTGGGGTTTGTCTTCTTCAGGAGACTTTACTTTGCGGTTAGCGTATGATTTTCTTTCTATGAACTATACTCTTTCTCATAACTTTCCTTGGAATCTGATTTGGAAGTGGCAAGGCCCTCAAAAAATCAGAATGTTTTTTTGGCTAGCCCTTAATAATAGCATCTTAACCAATGATGAAAGAAAACGTAGACACTTAAGTGACTATGGGATTTGTGATATCTGCCACGATGAGCCTGAAACCATTCTACACATTCTCCATGATTGTCATGTTGTTGTTCAATTCTGGCATCTCTTTACTGATTTTAATAATTTGAGCTCCTTCTGGAATGTTAATCTGGAAGATTGGTTGTTATTGAATCTGAAAAGCTCTCATCTCTCTCATGATCATCTCAGTTGGCCTACTCTTTTTGGCTTAGGTTGTTGGAACCTTTGGAAACGAAGGAATGACAGAGTTTTTAATTCTGGTGCTTCTTCTATTTTTAATCTCTTGCAGTGTACTATTTCTGAAGCTCAATTGTTTAAGGACACCTTCAACAAGTTGTCTGCGGAGAATACTAATCCTTCGTGTTCACGGTTAATTTTTTGGAAATGTCCACATTCCCCTTTTATGAAACTCAACACTGATGTTTCCTTGGTAGCAGTCACGGGGATTGCTGCCGGTGGAGGTTTAATTCGAGATCATAATGGTCGCTGAAAACATGGGTTTGTTTTCAAGACCGGTCGTTGCTCTATTCTTCGTGCTGAACTATGGGCCCTTTATTATGGTATCCAACTCATCTATAACCTTGCCTATTTGGATGTTCTTGTTGAAAGTGATAATGAGATTGTTGTCAAGATGTTGACTGGTGATGTCCAAGCAAATTCAGGTTGTTTGTCTCTTGTTGATAGAATCCTCGCTCTACTGAAGCGCTTCAATAATGTGAAGTTCACTCACATATATAGAGAAGGGAATTTTGCTGCCGACTCCCTCTCCCACCTTGCTTTTGATTTTCCTCCTGACTTTCATGTTTTGAGACAAGTTCCCTCTAATGTTTGTAGATGGCTTGATCATGATTTAATAGGGGTCTCCTATGTTAGGTAATTTTCTGCTTTTGTGAGTGCTACTCACTGTTATTCTACCAAAGAAAATGCTAGGTTAAACTTATCAATGATAAAATATTTATAGTCAAAATAAAAAACGGGGCTAACCACCTAAACCCAAAAAATTAACCAGAACCGAAGCCCAGCCCACCGAAGCCTGTTCTACGATCTCATTCGGTTCAGAGTCTTCCTTTGTTAGAGAATCCGAACATCCAGAGTAGGTTTGTTTCCCATTTCCCTCAGAATAACCGTTACTAGTTACTACTTGCTACTCCCTCACTCCTCGTTTCACGTAGACGAGATTCACCGAAACGGTATCGGAACCCTAAAATGGCATCAAAGTTCGGATTGGCCGGTGGCATACCGGAACGGCGAGTTCGACCAATTTGGGACGCTATCGATTCTCGGCAGTTCAAGACCGCTCTCAAGCTCTCCGCTTCACTCCTTTCCAAATACCCCAATTCTCCTTACGCACTTGTGAGATTCGCTTCCTTTTCTATTGCAACGATTTCTAAGTTTCTTGAGCTGTTATAGCTCTTGAGTTTTGTCATTAGCACATTGAAATCTTTCTAGTTCAAGAACTGAAGCTTTGAAGAGTACACTTTCTTGATTAGGAATTCATGATAATAAATGGTTGTTTTAGCACAGTGGACTTTAGAATCATAGCTGTTGATAATCATTTACATCAGAATAGAAGTTTCTGTCTGTTTTCTTCGTTTGATGTTTTGAGTTTGAGTGCTTATGCAGGCGCTGAAAGCTCTTATTTTGGAAAGGATGAGTAAGGCTGATGAGGCATTGTCCATTTGCTTAAACGCAAAAGAGCTTTTATATGAAAATGACTCTGTATTGATGGATGATCTCACTCTCAGCACACTGCAGATTGTTTTCCAACGGCTTGATCACTGTTAGTATATGATTTCTTACTGGAATAATCTGCCTGAGTGCAGTATGCATATCATTGCTATTTCTCATAGTATTTTCCTTGCTAATCCATTTCAGTGGATTTGGCTACTAGCTGCTATGAGTACGCGTGTGGTAAATTTCCGAACAATTTAGAACTCATGATGGGGCTCTTCAACTGTTTTGTTCGTGAATATTCATTTGTGAAGCAGCAACAGGTTTGTATTTTTCCTACATCTTTGATTTTCATGAATCTTCTGCATTCTGTTTTACGCGAACTATGAGATGACTATTTTATTTTTCTAATTCTGATTTTTATTGCAGACAGCGATCAAAATGTATAAATTTGTTGGAGAAGAAAGGTTTCTGCTGTGGGCCGTATGTAGCATCCAGTTACAGGTTCTAGCAGCCTTCCCTACTCTTTTTCTCTCCATTTTACTTGAGAGTGCATGATTTTATGACACTATTTGAGAATATGTCAGGTGAAAGAAGACAGGAGATTGCTATGAAAAATTTTGCATATTTGGCACAAAAACTTACTTTTTTCTTTTTTAAGTTTCTCACTGTGAAAGTTAAGGACCTTAACTTAAAACCGAAAGCAGAAACTTATCCATACAGGCAGACTCAGAAAACCTGAAAAGGAAATCCAGTAACCAAATGTATAACTTATATCAAACACTTCCTATGATACTCATGTTATATTTGGATCTCATGGAACAATTGGAAGACTAATCATATTTTTTCCCAGTTCATGAATTTTATCCATGCTCTATGTGATCGAACGAAGTAGTGTTCATGTTATTAAGATAGCTATTCTTGTTGGGTACAATATTTGATTTTTACCTACTGCATGTTTTGTTTGGTGTGAACTTCTCCTAGGTGCTTTGTGGCAGTGGAGGGGAGAAATTGTTACAGTTAGCAGAAGGGTTACTTAAGAAGCATGTTGGTTCTCACAGTTTGCACGAGCCTGAGGGTGATTTCTTTTGTCACTGTTGGTTTGCATTTATGTTGAGATGTTTCGTTTCCAGCTTCCTTATTAGCTTTTGAAACCTTTTTGCAGCTCTTATGGTGTATATATCCATATTGGAACAGCAAGCTAGGTATGCCGATGCACTGGAAATTCTCTCAGGAAAATTAGGATCACTTTTGGTGATTGAAGCCGATAAGCTGCGCATACAGGTTCTTTCGGAATCTTTTAGGCTTTTATAGTTATTGAAATGTGAAACACAAACAAACTTCCATAATCATGAATTTCTATCGTGTTTTTAAATGCTTCAAACTTATTCTTATTTTATAAAAAATATATTTTAAAGAAGAGAAAATAAACCAGTATATGACTTCAGAAATTTGAGAAGGAATTGAGTTAATTGCATCATATTGTAGGAACAGAAAAAACTTAATTCCATTTTTGATCTTGCAACAATAGTACATAAGAATTTGCTAATGAATCAAAAAATTAAATGATTAAAATATTCCTACTCAATCTGCTGGTTGATTTGTGTCCTTTCCTTTCTCAGTTTTGTTCCTTTAACTGTGTTGTTTCCAATAATTAATTACATAAATGTTCATTGATTACTTGCAATTCCTTTAATGTGACATTTTGTGTTTCCTTATCAACTTTTCCTCTTTAACTTTAAGTTGACAGGGGAGACTTTTAACAAAGTTAGGTGATTATGTCAGCGGAGCCAATATCTATGAGAAGATTTTAGAAATCTGGTAATTCAATCCTGTGACATTTATCAGCTTTTTTGGGGCTTAAAGCCGTGATTTAGCCATCGGTCAATCAGTCCCTTGCTTCTGTTGAATTCAGAAAGCCATCAGAAATATGTGACGTACTATTGAATTAAACAAAAGCCGCAATATTTTCAATGAAGACACAATCACTTTTCTTTCTTCATTTTTAGTTAATCCTAGTCCATTTTCTGTTAGATAAATTTTTTAGCCATTGTTCTGATTCCATTTGAGATTATGTTTTTGTCATTTTTGGAGCATTAGATGTTGATCTTTTTTCTCCTTTATAATTTTCATTGTCATTGCAAAGGTGTTAAAAGTACAGCAGTGGGTTGAGGAAGTTATATGGTGGGCCTTTAGTTAGGTACAGAGAATATCTTTATGTATCAAATCATGGGCACGTTACTTATAAGTTGCATATAATCTTCAAATTTTCCTTTTTAACAATCGAAGAATTTATTTCTCACTGCTTGCTTAGCCAGACAGACACAAGTTTGATTGGTCCATACCGTCAGTTGATATCTTGAGCCTGATTCCTTATGCCTATTAAGTTGCATCCTTGTGTTTAGGAATTCACTATGTGCTATTTGTTTTCAATTTCCTTTTTCATATATACTTTTTTGTTGTTAATGCTATTTTGTTCATTTGGCAGCCCTGACGACTGGGAATCTTTCCTACATTATTTAGGCTGTTTGATGGAGGATGATAGCAGCTGGAGTAATGAAGCTGATAAAGACTCAATTCATCTCCCTAACTGCAAAGTCACACATTTGTCAGAAGAAATGGTGCATATATATGGCTTCTGCTATTTATTTCTATCTTTCTGTTTTGCGTTCTCCATATTTTTGGCAAATGTATTTTTTACTTATAAAATGTATCACAATCTTTTGACAGTTTAATTTGATGTGCAGTTTGATTCTCGTATATCAATTGCATCAGCTTTTGTGCAAAAGTTACAATTGGACACGGAAAGTCGATCTTTGAGGTGCCCTTACTTAGCTACTCTTGAAATTGAAAGGAGAAAGCAGTTATATGGGAAGGACAATCATGACGAGATGATCAGCGCTTTAATGCATTATTTTCTCAAGTATGATAAGACTTTCCTTTCTTATACTTGGATTGTTAATGTTCTGTCTTTGTAAAACATCTCTAGCTGGTTAGATTTTTGTTATTTTGACAATGATTAAATATTCGAACCGTTTGGTCAGCTTAACCATGGAAAACCTTGAACTAGTCAACTTTTCGGTTTGTTTTTTGACTTTTCGATTCAATTTTCTTTAATAACTTTTGTTGCTAAAAACTATTTAATTTATTACTTAATCGGTCAGTTGTTATAAAATAAAATAAACTAATTAATTTTAATTTAACAGTCCTTTTTTTAATTTAAATTTAAAATTTTCGATGAATAAGGACAATCTTATTTCAAAATTTTCAATTTTATTCAATTTTTAACGGTTTTATGATGGTCTAATACCGCTTGAACCTTTTAAACCTTAAATCTTTTATCTTATAGATTTAAACTCCGGTCCGATTTTTAAAATAATGATTCTCGATAATGATTTGCATCATATAGAGGAAGTGCTATTCTTTTCAAATGGTAGTGGCCATATAAAAGAACAATTAAGTACAATATACTAAATCATTTGATTTCTTCTTCATTTATAATATAGGTTTGGTCACTTAGCCTGCTTCACTTCCGATATTGAGATGTTTCTTCAAGGCTTAAATCCAGATAAAAAAGTGAAATTTCTAGACAAGTTAATAGAAAGTACGAGCTCTGTTACAACAACACCAACTAAAGTGCTTGGGCAATCAATTTCTGTATTCAAAATACAGGAGTTGATCGGCAATGTATACAAGCTTCCCATTCTTGGTGCGTATCTCCTTTAGAAGATCTCTGCATAAAGCTGTAAAAAAATACATGCATATGTTAGCATGCATAATGACGCACACTTATGTCTGTCACTAGTTTCTTTGTGGTTTCACACTTGCAGTATATCTTATTTGGGTACAGCCTTCAGATGTTGTAACACTTTGATGCGGCATTCAATGGAACATTTTGCTCAATAGTGATCCTATTGCTCAGGAATCAGGATGACCATATAGATCTTTACCATATCTAGATTTCTGACTATTTTTGTGTCTTTTACATTGTTATAATTGTTTGTTTGTAGAAGAGTTTTTAATTTGGTTGTCAGTTTCATAGTGAAGTTCTCGTCTTATTTCCCAGAACTAGAACAATCAGCTGTGAAAATGACGGAGATATATTGTAGAAATCTTCCCCTTTCAAAGGACCTTGATCCTCAAGAGAATATGCATGGAGAAGAGTTGCTTTGTATGGTGTGCAATCTACTGGTTCAGGTATTCACTTTTGTGCTTCTACCATGTTTGTGGTTCAAATTTTATGAAATATTTCACAGGTCGTTGTTGATAATAAGTGAACTATTTTGAGAATTGCATCAAGGAGCTACATTGAGTTCTATATCAATGATGCATTTTGGTTTTTTTTGCTAACTATTTAGGGTGTTTAATTCTGCGACTACACATCACCTGTATGCTCATTGTTTTGTAGCCAGTCCCTGTGTCATATGATTCTTGTGTTAGAATCTTATTTTTAGTTCACTTTCTATGTTGTCTAAGTAGAGGATGTGTTGTCCTTAAAACACTCCCTCATATTTTGTTGGTGCCCTTTTTTTCTGTAGTTATTTTATCGAACAAGAAAGCTTGGTTACTTCATGGAGGCAATAATGGTTTTGGAGTTTGGTTTGACTGTCCGTCGGTAGGCATGCTTTTTCCAGTGATACTCAATGTCAGATTCAGGGACTTAATAATATTGGAACTAATTCCGGATGCATGTTAAATAATTGGCAGATATGTGTGGCAGTATAAGATCTTATTGGTACACTTGTATTCACACTTGAGTGCCCTTACGTTAGCTCACGAATGGTAAGTCAATTAGTTGAGTGCAAATTCACATATTTAATTGATTAACTTATGTTGTTTATTTCATGCTAATTACATCCCTTGTACTTGCCCCTGGAACCTAGATGTTTATACTCTCAGGCATATTTTTTTGCCTATGCATAAAGCAGCTCGTACAATCTATTTTGTTAGGTACAAGTCTTTGGACGTGAAGAACATTCTGATGGAAACATTGATGCACAACATTTTGCCACAGATGTTGTCATCCCCACTTTGGGTGGATTTGAGTAATCTGCTAAAAGATTATCTCAGGTTTATGGATGACCACTTCAGAGAATCTGCAGATCTTACATTTCTTGCATATCGCCATAGAAATTACTCAAAGGTGTGTGATGTATCTGTCTGTTATGCTGGTTTAGTTGGGAGTTGAACTAGTTGCCAACTAATTATCCTGATAACTGCTAACTTCTCATGCTGATTTTTCTTGAATGTAATCTCAATTCATAGTCTCCATTTTTCATTTTGTGGCCTTCTGCACTTCTAATTTACTGCTTGTCCACCTTAGTATCTTACTAGTTTTCTTGCTATATTTATGATGCTATAATTTCATTTGGGCTACATCACTACGTCGCATTCAGAACAAATGTGCTTGGTTATTTGGATAACATTTCATTATTTTGCACGACAGGTGATTGAGTTTGTTCAATTTAAGGAGCGATTACAGCGATCAAATCATTATTTGATTTCAAAGATCGAGAAATCCATTCTAGAGTTAAAACAGAAAGCAGATAACATTGAAGAACAAGAGGTGTTTGTTTTTTTGCTTCTATCATTTGATGCCTATATTTTAATGTTTTTGATGACAGATCTGATTAGATTGTCTTTTAGGCCGCTCTTGAGAACTTGAAATGTGGGATTCACTTTGTTGAGCTCTCTAATGAAATTGGGTCAAAAAGTTTAACTGTCAATGAGGATTTGCATTCCCGGCCTTGGTGGACCCCAACTCCTGAGAAAAATCATTTGTTAGGTTTGTATCAAATGCACCTTCCTGTCAATTTCAGGTCAAATGATGAATCTTTGATGAGAGAATTTTTAGTTATGTTCTGGGATTGACGTAGGATGTTTTTTTTGGGAATTTTTGTGCAGAAATGTGATATATTTACTTTAATTAAGTGTTTTAAAGAGCTCAAATTATGTTCAGTTGTTTTGTTAATCTTCATTGCGGGGGATGACATTTTCTGTCCATTTCCTTTGAACTTTCTCTTTACATTTTTTTCTCATTTCCAGGGCCATTTGAGGGCATCTCATATTGTCCCAAAGAGAACTTGGTAAGATGCCTCTTCTTAATTAACATGTTCTCTGTCATATTGGTAATTATATAACCTGTACCTGCTATATTTTTCTATACTTCTCATTCCTTGTACGTATGCTTTTCCCCAAAACATTAACAGAAAAAGAAATGGGAACAAAATATTAGAGGAGTTGTTGAAAGGAGATCCCTTCTTCCTAGATTGATATATCTATCAATTCAAAGTGCATCTGCATCTGTCAAGGAAAATGTTGAAGTCAATGGTTCTTTATCTGCGCCTAAAATCACCACGGAGCTGAAGTTCTTACTTGATCGCTATGCAAAGATTTTGGGATCTTCTTTTGGAGATGCGGTGGAAGTGGTTAAGGGGATTTCTAATGGGGGGATATCTGCTGAGGTATACATTGATTTCAATTTGACTTTTTGTAGTTCTGGCACTTTTTGTAGCAGATAACTAGGCTAACTTTATGTTTTCTTCATTTCCTTTTCTCTCATAATGCATTTGCACTCCTCCATGATGTGCGCTCTCTTATTAAATGTTACCGTATACTGACATTAGATTAACTCTAGTTAAACTAGTTTTCTTGACACTGATACAGGCTTTTGGTTCTGACATTATCGAGTGGATGAACTTTGCTGTATTTTTAAATGCATGGAATTTGCACTCATCTGCACCTTCAGAACCAGGAGGGAATCCATGTTGTACTTGGGAAACTGTTAATACCTTATTGGAGAAATGTATTCTAGAGAAGACCAGATCCATGGATTCTCTCATTTCCTTGCCGTGGGGTATGTTCCCATTAGTGATACAGTTGGTCACGGAGCCATTGTCGTGGCACGTTCTTGTTATTCAATCATGTATCCGATCTTCCCTTCCATCTGGAAAGAAGAAAAAGAAAGGTGGACCCTCAGAGCAGTCCACTTCACTGCTGCTGAATGCAATTCGTGATTCAGTACAGTCTATACATAGTGTACTCAAAGAGGTTACAAATTGGGTAAGCAAACAACTTAATAGGAAAGAGGATGCGTTGGATGTTGTCCTTTCACCTATCAGAAGAAAGGAACAGGATGAAGGGCCTGGGAAGGTGATCCAGATTTTAGAAAATTTGATCACATCAATTGATGAGGTGGAAATTGGTGATCGCATCTCCCAAGCATTGAAATCTTGGGATGTAGTTGATGTTGGGAGAAAGATATTGACCAGCAATTCCACAGTGTTGTATGAGTTTCTTCGTATTTGTGAGTCAAAACTTAAAGCATTGCAGGCGTTGAGGCAGCAGATGACTCAAGTCTGAAGGTCCTTACGGGATCAAAGTTCCGTGTTTTTGATGTGATCAAGTTATTTGTTTCATTTTGGAGCTTGTTGTTGTCTACAGATGCAGCATCACACCCTGCAGAGAGCTTGTTGTGGTCTACAGATGCAGCATCACACCCTGCAGTATGTCACTGTTGTCTCATTTTCATTTTCCATAGTCACATTTAGCCTTGAGGTTTTTTTTCTCCCCCCGTTTCGCTCCTGTGAGGCTGAGTGTGAGCAGTAGGTAGCCATTGTCCTCTGCTGCTTTGAAAGCAGTTCTAGAAGTATCGTGCTATATTAATATACTCAGATGTTACACACTAGAAAAAGCGGTCGTTGGATATTCTTTGTATTCTTTTTAAGCTTTGTACCATGGAATTTTGTAATGAATCAATTGAGACCCTTCGTGAGAACGGGTTTTACTTCCTGCTATTTTTGATCCTGGAGAGGTTTGTGGCGCTTAAATTTCACGGAGTCATCTAAATATTCAATGGCATTGTATACACAGTTAGTGATAACGATCCAAAACAGATGGAGAATATTAATCATAAATGAGTCGTCATATCTGATTTAGGTTGTTCGGAACTTTGTGTTCATAATGATCTTATGCTGTTTTTGGTATACCAAAGAAACAAATCTTGATTCTAGCCTCTACTTTGTCCAATATGCGCAGTATTCTTTTTGATTAATCATCAACTAAATCAATCAAGATCACTTTCTCCTTTGTGCAACAATCATCTGTTGCACAACACTATATGTTAACTATGATTTTTTCTACATTTTATATAGGAACGTAAACTGTAAATAGGGGCGTTAGACTTAAAACAAACCTAATCCAGCAAAGAATATCTTATTCTATTCAATGTTTTAATTATGAGTCGTTGTTTGATGTTTGATGTTTGATGTTGCTATTAAGGTAAACGGTTGTCCCCCACCTTAATTATGGACTATGGAGTAGTCACTTCTTAAAAGAATACGAGGGACTGCATACTATCTGTTTCAATTGTGAAAAATATGGACACAAGCACACTACTTGTCCTCTTAGGGTGACTATGGCAACCAAGGAGAATGAAGCGGCACCTCCCCCAGTTGCTGCTATCGATGCGATACAGGGATGGACCACAGCCACTTAATGACCTTACATCCACGGACATTGATCATGGCGCCAATCTCGGACTAAGTTTATGGATGGTAGTTGAAAAAAATTCAAACGAGTCACGCGTCCCCGACAGATCACTGCTTCTGCCAAAACTAAGCACCAATCTTCGAACCGGTACACCCTTTTGCATGGTAATGACAACGTAACGAGGGAGTTGCCGGTTCTTGCGGACCAAGGTTGTGAATCTAAGAAACAGGCTGAGTGTGTCTTTGAGTTTGATAGTGACAGTGGGCTTAAACGCCTAGCGAGACAAAACATGAAACAGGACAGAAGTCACATGCGCAAACCTGGACCTGGCCCACTTTCAAAGAATAAAATTCAGGCGCATATTGTTACCTATAACGGAGATGGTGGCCTGAATACTAGACCACCTGAGCAGTCCAAAGGAGACACTACCCGAGCTATTCCTCAACGCTCAACACCCGACCCCATCTTGGTCCAGACTGTTGCTTTACAATTTCGTCAGGCTTTTCAAAATTCATCCCCACCTCCAAATTCCACAGCCATTCTTCATCACGGCCCGGGTAACGAACGGCTCCAAGTTATTCAAAGTCATGAACCACCTGACCCTGGACAAACCAACATCCAGGTTGATATGATAGACTCTCATGGAAACTTGGACCCCATTCAGGAAGGTATTTTGGTGAGTAATCCTACTGAAGACAGTGCGGATGTTGATATGGTGCCAAGCAGTCTTGCTTGACTGTTTCGTTCCTCTCTTCTCTTTCAATACTTTAATGATTACTAGCTTAAATATTTTATCTTGGAATTGTCGGGGTGCGGCCCATTCAGATTTTGCTACTTATGTGAAGGATATCAAAAGGCATAGTAAAGTGGATGTGTTAATTATTATTTCTGGTGGGAGGGTAGATAGAGTTTCTCAATCTCTTGGATTTGAGAATGTTGCTAGAATGGAGGCTTCTGGGTTCTCTGGTGGCATATGATGCTTATGGCACTCTTCTATTATTACACTTGAGATTCTGGTTTTACATAAACAATTTATCCACTTCCTTGTCTGTGATGACCGACATCAGGTGTGATTTCTAACAGCGGTGTATGCTAGTCCCCAGGCTTCAGGTAGGGTTGGCTTATGGCGGGAGATAGGTCGTCTTAGCAACTTTATTAACCTTCCATAGGTGCTTATCGGAGACTTTAATGACTATGCATTGCCTAGTGAGAAGCGAGGTGGGAGTTTCTCTAAGAGTAGGGCTGCTTGTTTTCGGAGACATTGGGATGCTTGTAATCTTATGAACCTTGGCTTCAAAGGCTCACCTTTCACCTATCGTCAGCGGCATAATGGTCTTTTTTCTACTTTTGTTCGGCTTGACAGGGTTTTATGTAATGATGCTTGGAGATTTCTATTTCCAGAAGCGTCAGTACACCACCTGTTGTGCACTCATTCTGATCACAACCCGATTCTTCTAAAATTACGTCATTTTGTTCCTTCAGTGAGTTCCAGACCTTTCCATTTTCAGGATGCATGGACACTTCACAAGGATTTCTTTATTGTTATTAACACTACTTGGAACCAAGGACATTCCTCTCTTAGTGAGGCTCTAATTCTAACGTCAAAGCAGCGACTTTAAAATTTAACAAGGATACCTTTGGGAATATTTTCGAACGGAAGCGGCGGATACTAACAAGGATCCAAGGAGTTCAAAATGTCTTAGCATATGACCAAAGTGATGATATCATTTCATTAGAACATGCTCTTATTGTTGAATATAATGACATTCTTCAGCAACAGGAGATTTTTTGGTATCAAAAATCTCACATACAATGGCTGCAGCATGGTGATAGAAACACTCGTTTCTTTCATGCCATGACTATATCTCGTCGAAAAAGGAACCGGATTGAGCAACTTCGGTCCTCAGACGGCTCCTGGATTACTGAGGCGTTAGCTCTCCAATCTGAGGCATTGGAATTTTTTAAAGACCTATTTTGCACTGTTGAGGATGATCCTATGCCTTTCCCTCATCTTCCACATCACCCTTTGATTTCTAAACAGGATGCTTTGGATATTTTGAGACCCGTTATTAAGGATGAGGTATTTGCTGTTGTTCAATCTATGAAGCCTTATAAAGCTCCTGGTCCTGATGGATTTCAACTAGTTTTCTATAAAAAGTACTGGCACCTTGTGGGTGATTGCGTTTTTGATGTGGTGCGGGATGGTTTTTCCACTAAGGTCTGCCCGGATAATCTGACGGATACTATGGTGGTTCTGATTCCAAAGAATAATCAACCTGTCTCTATGACGCATTTTCGCCCTATAAGCTTGTGTAATGTCAGTTACAAAATCCTTACGAAGGTCCTTGTCCAGCGACTAACGCCGTTATTGGATAATCTTATTCTTCCTATGCAAGGAGCCTTTATTCCAGGTAGAACTGCTGCGAAGCATATTATTCAAAATTCTCGAAAAAAAGAGGGTTATCTGGCTATGAAAATTGACCTAGCGAAAGCTTATGATAGAGTAAACTGAAGATTCTTACAACAAACTTTAGTGGATTTTGGACTTCCTTCGCTACTTATTTCTCTTATTATGCCGTGTGTCACTAGTTCACGACTCTCTATCTTATGGAATGATTCTTGCCTCCCTCCTTTTGAACCTAAGCGTGGATTACGCCAGGGTGATCCACTTTCTCCTTTTTTATTTGTGCTTTGTATGGAAAAACTTTCTATGCTCATCTCTACCTGGGTTCATTCCAAACTCTGGCAGCCCATTCAGGTATCTGGTAATGGTCCCCCGGTTTCTCATCTCTTATTTGCCGATGATGTGTTGCTTTTCTCCCATGCATCTGTTCGTAGCTGTAAGGTTATTATGGATACTTTACAGACATTTTGTGATTGCTCGGGAATGCAAATTAACGAGCAAAAATTAAAAAATTTTCTTTCCCATCATATCTCCCGTCATCATAAAGAGACTTTGCAACATCGTTTTAACTTCCACTTTACAATGGATTTGAGAAAGTACTTGGGTGTTCCTCTTATTGGCAAAAATAAGAAAAGTGAGTTCCAGGAGGTCATTGATAAGATTCACACTCGTCTGCAAGGTTGGAAGGCTAATCTCCTGCATAAAGCTGGGCGTTTAACACTAGTGCAGTCTACTCTATCGACAATCCCGATGTACTCCATGCAGACTTGTTGGTTTCCTACTAGTGTTTGCGATACTATTGATAAATGTTGCCGTGATTTCCTTTGGAAATCCAATGAGGGGAAGGGTATTAACCTTTTGAATTGGGAGTCAGTTTGTAGCCCAAAAGCTCTGAGGGGTTTAGGCCTACAAATGGCTCGGGATAATAACATTGCAATGTTGGGTAAGCTGATATGGTCTCTTACGCAGGAGGAGGATAAACTTTGGTCCACTGTACTACGTTGCAAGTACTTGCAGCATTCTCATATTCTTCATCATACTATCTCTTCAGCTGCTTCCCCTTGCTGGAAATCTATACAGCGAGCTGTTCCGTTCCTAAAGGATGGATACTCTTGACGAGTGGGAAATGGTGCGTCTATCTCCTTGTGGAATGATAGATGGGTAGGTGATTTTCCTTTGTGTCACCAAGTTTCCAACATTGATCCTCGGGATAATCAGGTATTCGTGAAGGATCTTTTAAATTATCATGGGCAGTGGGACCTTTCTCGTATATATACAAAGATAGAGGATGACTTACAACATGTTATCCTAGTCGTGCCATTACCGCGAATAACTTCACCCAGTGATTGCTTGATTTTGGAGGGAAAATAGTTCGAGATGCTATTCGATGAAGTCTGGTTTTGAATTTATCTCTCACCTTCTGTATCCTCCAACAACTAGCAAATTTTGGTCGCATATCTGGAAACTTCAAGTTCCTCAAAAACTACGATTTTTCATCTGGCAGATTCATGGGCAATGACTCCCTACGAACCTGTTACGATATAATCGTGGCATGGCCACCTCTCCCTTTTGCCCACGTTGTGGTAAAGATTGGGAGAGTAATGTTCATGCTTTACGTGATTGCTTATGGGCCAAACAGGCATGGACTGCTATTTTGGGCAACTTAACTGCTTCTTTCTTCACTCTTGATATTGATGAATGGATTACCACTCATGTGTTTGATGTATCTTGTTCCCTTGATAATGTTATCAAATTCATTGTGGGAGCTTGGACCATCTGGTGTGCTAGAAACAGTGAGATTTTTCAATGTCAGAAAATGTCTGTTTTTGGACAACATCATAGCTATTTGAAGCTTGTTGATGAGTGTCGGGCATGCCTGAGGGAGGATACATTGATAACAAGGGAGAGTAGGTGGGTCTCATGGAAGGTCCCTTGGTCGACATATATTAAAGTTAATGTTGATGGGAGCTCTCTTGGTAATCCAGGTCCTGCTGGCTTTAGTGGTTTTATTGCGGGATGAGACTGGTCGTTGGATTGTTGGCTTCTCGGGATCTATGGGTTTACTAGTAACCTTCTAGCTGAACTCCAAGCTATTTCTCATGGAATTTTTTTAGCATGGGATCACGGGTATCGGAGGGTTCTTGTAGTGTCGGACTCTCTCGAAGCAATTCGTCCAGTAACTACCAACTGTTCCCACTCACACCCTTACTTGGCTATCATTGATGATGTTAGATCTATGCTAAAGAGAGATTGGGATTGTTCGCTTCTTCACACTCTCAGGGAAGGGAATCAATGCGCCGACTTATTAGTGAAATATGGGTCCACTTCGTTGCATCGTTGGCATATATGGGAGTCTCCAATGCCAGAACTTCATCAGTATTTACAAAATGATGTTCTCTCTGTCATTTTTTTGAGACATTAGATCTCTTTTATCTTTTTTTTTTCATTTCACCAAAAAAAATTCTCAGAACAAATTACACTTATATTGTGCTGTATTCTTGCCTATACAGAAGCTAAAAACCTGCATTTAAAGAACAAGTAGTTTATGGTTTCAGGTTGTAACTTTCAAAGAACACTCATTTTATTACCACGGAACTAATAGGTCATTTTATTTTTTAAAATTAGAGTTTATGAAAGGGAAAAATATATATATCTTCATGAATATCTCTGTCCTTTCTTCATTTCAGGCATTGTAGGGTCTCTCACCATACCTCTTTTAAGACAAGGATTAAGTTTTAGGTCCTTTGTACATGAAATTAGAACCTTCTTGTACTAATTTATAAACACGTAGATGACAGAGAAAACTCCTCTGGTAGTTGTGCGTCGTTATCCATTCCTAAGATTGTTATTGCATGGCTTGTGGAGTTTAAGGTTGCTATCCTAAGAAATTGTAATGATGTTTGATGTACGCAAAGGCAAAAGTGACAAGAAGCAATTAAAAGAAACAGGCAGTAAGGAGATGACAAGGAACAAAAGACTAGGGCCTGTATTATTGTTTTGCTTTGTTTTATTTTGGATTAGAAAAAAGCTCACTTGTCGACTTTAGAAGAGAGTTTTGCGGTCAGCTAATCTGGGAATTGGACTATAGTATCTTTACATTAGCCCCTTCTTGCTCTACCAAACCCAAGAAAAATTTCGACCCGACAAGTGATGGTCATTTTAAGGTATTATTTTTCTGATACAACCGAGGAAGTTGGAACTTAAAAAGTGTGATTAGATGTTGGTTTGTACTTGGATCCGGATCTGTCATGTCATGTTACTGAATTGGTTTACACGAAAAGTGAAACTTTCCTCAGTCAACTTGATAAGAACAGGCTTGCAATCGAGTGGTTGAGCAGAAGATTCACCTTATCCCTTCTCATTATTTGGTAGTGCATCCGTAAACCAACATCATACTTTGTATAATTCACTCGTGGAATCCTTTGCGGCATTTACTTGGTCCGATTGTTTGAACCGCAAACAAAAGCCAGACAATTGCATAAATTGCTCTTTTTGCTATTGTCAAATAGCTGCCCTTTTGACTCTTTTTCTCTGTATGTTGATTTGGGTTGCTGAAGGAAGAAGAAAATACGCCAACTGAGTCGAGGGTCAGCTTTGTTTAATAAACTTCACACTGGAAAGTAATATGATGGTTATGATTATTACTATTTTTTTATACACATCTTTGGTCTTGTCATACTCCGCCTGAAATGGAGACACAGAAAGAAACGGAAATACTCCTCTGGCTCTGAGGTAAAAAGAAACGAGAAGAAGAATTTATCGTATTAACATAGTTGAGAAAAGGCCTTTATGGTTAGATGAAACTCATGACTTTAGATCAATGCCTACGTGATTATTTGGATGAATTTATATTAGTAGAATTTTTGACAGTAGAATTTTTGTTGGTAAAGCTTTTCTTAGAAAAACTTTTACTGTCAATTAAAAAATAATTTTTTTAAAAAAATTTCATACAATGAACTGTTTGGTAACATAAAAATAAAAAAGAATCTTTATTAATTATTTAAAGTATATTAAACAATATGCAAAGTACAATATATTAATTATTATATAATTTTAAACCATATAAAATATAAATGAAAATATATCTAGCTAAATATTTTATATGGATTATAACACGAGTAAAACTAATATAAAAATAAATATTAAATCATATAAAAAGTCAAATAATATTATATAAATCTCAAAATAAATGTGAAGATGAATTTGTAGATGTTGTAAAAATTATGTATAAAACACAAGAGCAAAAGAAATTAAACAATAGACTCATTAATTAATCTGAAAAATTTACCTAAAAAAATACTTTGTTTAGTATCTTCAAATTTGAATTTATTAAAAAGTTGTATTTTATCTGTCAAAAAAAATATATCTACTAAAAAATTACTTTTTTATTTTACAATCAAACATTTATTTTTTAAAAAAAAATTATAATAAAAAAATACTTAATCACCTCCTAAAAGTTTTATCCAACGTGGACTTAACCTGGGTCATGGTCCATAGTCCGATTCAACATTTTAAATCCAAATCTTCAACGAAGTCATAATTAACTTCGATCACAAGAAACAGAATTATAATACCTGAACGCCTCGAAAAAGAATCTCCAACACATATCACATCACACTAAGCCCACTCGAAAAATAGTGGTTTCACATCAACATTTCCCATTCTTTTTCAGTGCATCGGACGAGACTTGTGGTTCCGGACGCCGTGGCCAACGGTTAATCAAAGAGGGGATAACGGAAAAGCTTTGTTTGTTTTGGGGTTGGGGGGATATCATTGGTGCGAAACGACTGCCTCCCAACTCCTCTAGGTTCTGAAACTAACCAATAACTGCCTGTTCCGTAGATGATTGTAGGATCAAATTTAACATAGCCATGATTTGAAAACTTTGGATTTTTCAGTGAACGTACGGAAGTTTATTCTGCCGGATTCTCCAATCCTACAAAAAAAGCTGCCCAACAACTCAGGCAAAAATTAGATGGTGAGCATCACAATATTGGTAAATTTACGACGGCAACTTAATCTTGTAGTAGATGCTTATCTTGTAGTTTCTATGTACAATCAGACGTAGCTTTCACGATCTTCTTTGCCTGCCAATTTGTTTAAATCATTTCCTTTTGGCCAATAATTCAAACATTTATCTTTTTTGTTCAATTCCCTCTATTCTGACGTAAAACAGATATTATATAAAAAAAAAGAAGTTAACTTTGCAAATGAGTATATTCACTGCCCACTAATGACAGAGACATTGAAATCCAATAATTAAGGCAGGTAAAATCTCAAATTCACACACTTCGATAGTCAGTTTTGTATAATATACAAAGAAGCTCTTCAGTGTCGCAATATCTGTACAAATTCCAACTTGGAAAATCCTTGTCTACCTCATTTTCCTGATATGGAGTTTTGGTTAATATATCAAGCTTTGGTTTTCAGTGGCCTGATGTTCTCTGTCGTCACGGTAAATTGTAAAATTCCTCCCATATCTTTAAGGGATACATTAGATTCATCTCCATTTCCACCCAACTTTCTCTTTGGAACTGCCTCGTCTTCTTACCAGGTTTTGTTGCTTTCCCCAAATCAGATCATGCGTCCTGTATATGTATACTCCCCTCCACTTTAATTTGTCCTACCTTTCTGGCAGTTTGAAGGAGCTTATTTGAGTTATGGTAAAGGCCTTAACAACTGGGACATTTTCACTCACCACCCAGGTTAGCTGTTGCCTCAAGGTGTACAGCTTCAATGTCATCCAGTCCAGAAATTTGAGTGTAGCATTGTTTTTTTTCTTTTGGTTTCTTTCAGGTAATATAGTTGATGGATCTACCGGAGACATAGCTGTTGACCACTACCACCGATATCTGGTGACCTACTTCATCCTTCAAGCTTCATTAAATTTCATTGCCTGGCCAAAATTTTCGTTCTAACTATGAAATAGTGATCCTTACAGCGACGATGGATGGGAATTGCATGCGATTGTTAATTCTAAAAAACTGAAGTATAATGCACTTACGATGCAGGTCTTTCAGAAAATAGAATCACATATTGCAATTTGTATTGGTTAAATTGTCTAATCAATAAAGATCTCGGGTATGGACCAAAGTTACTAATTTAGTATCGGATCTAGTTCTGGTACAGTATTATACTGGTACCGATTAATATCGGATATCGTTTTAGGTAGTTTTTTAAATTTATAAAATAGTTCTTAAATTTTTTAAAAAATTACAAAATAGTCTATTGTTATATTGTATAGTTATATTATATATTTTTAACCATGTCTTTAAAATTAAAATAATAAATAATAATAACAAATTTAATTTAATTTATAAAATTAATTTAATAATTATTAATAAATATAATTAAATTTAAAATATATATTTAAAATATATAAATTTCAAATAAATTTTGATTTAATAATTAAAATTTTATAAAATAAATATTAATTTATAAACAATAATTTTATTTTTAAAAAATAAAATATTTTTATTAATACTTTATTAATAAATATTATAGAAAATATTGAAATAAATTTAAATAAAAATATTTTATTTTTAAGTTTTATTTAATTTACAATTATTATTAGTGATAAAAATATTTATTATTAAATTAAAAAAAATTAAAAATTTACAATAATTATAAAGGTTGAAATAAATAAAAACTAATTAAAAACTTAAAAAAAAGGAAAGGAAGGAGATGTAAGAGGGAAGTTAGGAGATTTTAAAATTTTTTAAAGATTTTACAAAAAAGGTCTTCTTATTTTCTAAAATTTTCGGTACCAACATTATTTAACCGTTATTTTAAATACTAGTTGATACTGACCGATACTATCTGAAATGAGTCAATATCGACCGATATTTAAATTTAATATAAACCGAACTTTTATTTCATACTAATTTTAATTCGGTACGGACCTGTATTTATATCAGACAGCTTGTTGCGGGTGCGTACCCCACATTTGATTACCAATTAGATTGCTCTCGTCAGCAAATAATGAACCGTCTATTTTTAATGCCCTTTGAAGGCTTTAATTGGTGTATTGGTGTATCTGTGAAGTTCGTTGTTTTTGCACCTGTGTTTGATTGCATGACCGTGCCAGATTTTAAATTCTGGCAATTCTGTTCTGTGAAGCAGAAGGAAAATTCCGGGGACTCCCATCCCGGCTGCTTCCAATTATTGTTAAAATTTGTCGAAGACATCTGATATGTTTTCTATTTTATTTATTCCCCTAACAATGGAGGCCAAGTATCCATCAATGATCAAATATTGGACAATAATCAAGTTTGTCATGTGTGAAATGCTAAAGCAGGAAGACATAGATCTCATGGACAATATTGGAGTTAATAGCTTTCGTTTCTCCATATCATGGGCAAGAATCCTACCCAGTGAGTTCACCAAATCGATTTCTAACTTGGCTTCACCACAATCCTCGTTATCTGATCTAAACATTTATCCAGAGGGAAGATTTGGAAAAGAGAACGGGGCTGGCATTCGACACTATAACAGGGTCATCAATGCCCTTCTGCGTAAAGGTTGATTCAAATAAATTAATCTTTCTCGGCATGGCCTCAGACCTTGACGCACTAACGTCTACTTCTGGATTCAGGAATCCAACCTTTTGTGACATTGACTCACTATGACATTCCCCAAGAACTAGAAAATAGATATCAAGCGTGGCTAAGTCCTCAAGTACGGTAAGAAGACATTGTCTTTCAGTCCTGACAAACCACATGCCTCTCAGAACGATTCAACTCTTGACACAAATTCAATTTTTCAGGGAGGATTTTGAACACTATGCAAATACATGTTTCAAATATTTTGGAGACAGAGTGAAGTTCTGGACAACTTTCAATGAGCCAAATGTTGTAGCAATTCAGGGTTATCGAACAGGGGTTTTCCCACCATCCCGTTGCTCTGGTTCATTTGGAAACTGTAGCAGAGGCGATTCAGGGAGAGAGCCTTTTATTGCAGCCCATAACATGATCCTGTCTCATGCAGCAGCTGTTAGAGTTTACAGGACTGCGTACCAGGTATTTTAAAGGTTCTTTGGGACACTGTCATTACGTTCCGTACTCATTTTAGAACAAACAGAACTTGATTGTCTTCGGGTGTATACAATTTCAGAGAGAGCAAAATGGCAGCATTGGAATTGTACTCAATGGCATATGGTATGAACCCATCAGTAATTCCTGGGAAGATAAGTTAGCAGCTGAGAGAGCCCAAGCTTTCTACATGAACTGGTAAGCATCTCTATCATTCAGTTCTAACGGAGTTCCTGAATAGATGATGATAAAAAAAATAATTATCAGGTTTCTGGAACCAATTATAGCTGGAAAATATCCAGCAGAAATGCAGGACATTCTACGATCTGATCTGCCTGTGTTTTCAAACAACGAGCTGAAGATGCTGCAGAATGGATTAGACTTCATAGGGATAAACCACTACAGCAGTTTCTACATTAAAGACTGCTTGTTTGCTTCATGTGAGCAGGGACCTGGAGCTTCAAGGACGGAAGGTTTTGCTCTACGTACGCCACTAAAGGATGGTTTGTTGATTGGCGAACCTGTATGCCAACTCAAATAACCTGCACTATTCCACAATTTTCCTATCTTTATCGAGAAATAACTCCTGCTTCGTGCTAATGCAGACTGCAGTTAACTGGCTATATGTTTACCCTCGAGGAATGGAAAATATATTGACCTATTTGAAAGGCAGATACAAAAACATACCAATCTACATCACAGAAAATGGTGAGTGTCGACCCAAGTATAGTACATTCTTCAGTATCTGCGATCGTTCATAATCTCTGGACTACATTATGCTATTCCTATAGGTTTTGGTGAGAACGAAACCAACAATTCCAACCCTGAAGCTCTCAGAAGTGATATCAAGAGACTGGATTACATAAACAGCTACTTGGATGCCCTAGAAACGGCTGTGAGGTGACAACTTCGTTAAGAAGAGCTATAACAAGTGAACTTTTTATATGATTCTTATTGCTTGCATGAATAAAAGAAACAACCTAATACTGTGGTGAACAGGAAAGGCGCAGATGTGCGAGGATACTTTGTCTGGTCGTTGCTTGATAATTTTGAGTGGACTTCAGGATATTCAATACGGTTTGGACTTTGCCATGTTGATTATTCCAGTCTGAATAGAACTCAAAGACTCTCTGCAGGTTGGTACAAAGAGTACATAACTAGTCACAGGGCTCTTGCAACTGTCACCTGAGTCCTCACTTGTTGGACATGTAAACCAGATATGGTATAGAGATTTAGTGTTGAATTTGGCTCTCCAACTGAACTCCTGCCCTATGTCTCATATGATATTTGTCACCCAAGTCCTCCCTACACTCCCACAGTGTCCAAGGGATGTATTGGAGAACAATTTCTACAATTTTCTCTCTTTCTTTTTTCACCTCCCCTATGTTTCTTTAGTCATTATTGAACTGTCAACGCTACGTTTCTAACAGTAAGATTTGAGAATCTCTATGTAAATATAAATATAATGAGTATATAAATAGCCTGTAGGAAATGATTTCTGTATTACCAACAAACATAAGACAGTAAGTTCTGAGTTCTAAAAAAAAAATAAAGATAACATTAAAATGTACATTCACATAATATTTTGGCCATATTTAGAGATCAGTATCAAAAATAGTTCAAATTCAGATATATTTTTTAAAAAAAAACTTAAGAGAGAGTTTACGAGTTTAATGCACTCATGCAGTAGATTTTCATGCATGCAATTAAAGGAATTTAATTGCATTATAATGAACTGTCCAGATTCTAGTGATCGAGTATTTGAATGCAAGTAAAACGGAGCAGTAATGTCTTCAAACACCTGAGAAGACCAAAATGCAGACAATTGAAGACATTAGGATTAACGCAAATAATAGACCACAAAATGTGGGGCTCCAACCAATACTGTAAGTTCTGGATGTTCAATTGAAAAAGGTTATGATGATATCACGTCATGTAAAATTCGTAAAACTAACCCTGCCTTCACAGCTCCATTTGCCTCCAGCTAACAATGTATCATGAAGCCCTCAGGTTCTTGTCTTTAAGTAGATTCCTCTCTGTTGAATCTATGTCAGCGCAATAAATCCCATTTAAGAAAGTTCATTCCAAAGGGACTCTGATCAGCTGCAACAGCAAGTTAAGACCTCTTGTAAACGCAGCAACACGATAGGGCTTTGTCTTCAGTCAAAGATACCCATCTTGTATTAGATCTCAACAGTCCAATATCTAATTTAAGCTATTCCAGATCTCCACCAGGGAGATCCAGCCTCAAAAAAGTGCTTGCCATTATCCCAAGAAATCTGGAAGGCCTGAAGGCCAATACAAACAGTCGGCTCCTTTCCATGCTGAGCAATCCACTCGGTAACAGCCATTTCTTTAGCATCCTCATCAACATAACCCTCTTTATATTTGCCAAACGGGTTAAGCCCAGGACTTGTCAGTTCTGCAATTGCAGCAGGCATGTACATTGAGTCACCCACCAGTGGCGCACCACAGGCAGCCAGCTGAGCTCGAATCTGCAGCATACAATACTAACTATAAAAAGTGACAGGGTAGCAACTAAACTTATATGGTTGATAACAAAATATAATTCTCTTCAATTATACCCTCCTTTTAATATCTTGATAGAAGATCTAACTTAGAATAAGCCCTTGAATCAAGACAAATTTCTGGTACAATTTTCAATATTTCAAGGAAATACCAATTGCTAGCGAGTCTGAGTGAGTTAAGAGGAAGCTGACAAGTATCAATCAAAATGAACTAATGATTTAGAGATATATAAACTCAGCAATTTAACACTTACACTCCCATCCTATACATCATTTATTATAGACTAAATGGGATTCCACTTGTTTCCTTTAGATCAAAGAGTTCCCGAGTTGCAATAGAAGGAAAGTATATCTCAACAACAATGTCATCAAAGTTTAAAAGATCATAGAAAACGGCTGTGATAGGGAAACAAAATGTCCAAGTACAAAGACAAAAATCTACCTGATGTGTCCGACCAGTCAAAAGATTGATTTTACACTCATATGCATAATCTCTTGAGTGCCATCCACAGTCTTCTACACAGTAATCCTCTTTAGTTGCAGCATTTGGCCATGGAATTTGCTTGCACTCCAGGACCTCAAGTTGACACAAATGCCAACTTTCCACAAAGTCTGCTAGTCATAATCTTTCTTCAATCTCTCAACCAGGAAAAATTTGAGTGGATGACATGCAAACAAAAGGTACAAAAATTTTGTAGCTACAGATATTCAAGACAATAAAAGATGAAGATCATGCCCTACTGCCATTCAGAACTGAAACCAATTGAGATGCTCATCTATCAAATCCTTTCCACTTAACTAACAGAATTCCTAAAACAGCATAACTAAAATGCAACCATGGGCGTTATTGATGTGAAGATTTAGTGACACTGGCAGATGAATACAGTAGATAAAATCAAGAAGGTCAAAAAGGAAAAGAGGAAGTGAAGGGGGAGAGAGATTTGATTGGTTCAGGTATCACGACAATCTTGAAGACACTCCTTGAGATTTACATTCCTTAATCCATGCCATGATGACTACCACTGAAGAATATGCAACTGCCTACTGTAACAAACACAAAATTTTACAACTATATGGTGCATGATAGAAAGGGTCACCTTCTGTAACAAGTCGTGGAGCAATATTTACGGGACGCATGTAATGGGTAATCAGTCCAAGTGGCACAGGGGCTGCAGCAAGAGCAAGATAAAGCTTCTTAACATTCTTCTCCTGCAGTAGTAGAAAATAGGGATCAATAATCAACAATATTGAGATACATTTACCGTTAGAAACTAAATCCCCTTATCTAGAATCACAATGCATACTATCCGTGTGAACAGGTTTATCAGCAATCATAGGAAGCATCACTAGGTTCTATAAAGCTTGAATGCAACACCAATTAACCATAGTTATTCAATCAACACCATTATAAGGTAGAGTATCAAAAACTTACTCTAATCTTTTTATGGAAAACTGAGCAGTACTCCTTAGTCCTTGCTAATACAACACTGCAAATTAACCGCTGTCCATCATTACCTTTCTCCATCAGAGACAAACATCAATTATGCAAAAATTTTAAAGACTTAATACCAGCCTTCTGTGCAATTATCTATCTGATGGGTAGTCATCAGTAGTTCAGTTAGTCCCAGAGCACGGGAGGTAAATGTTACACAATTTTCTTCTATGTTGTCTGTAGTACCTCCAACCTAAAAGACATGGAGATTTAAGAAATTCATAAACAATTAGTTAAATAATTACCTGACTAGAACAATAAATTCCACCTGAGATTCTCATGAAAGATGTTGAATTGAGTGCATCTATGACATCTTATACACTACCAAATTACATTTTTGTATTAACAAGTTAATTGGCTTAGGAAAAAGGTAGAAACTACCAGTTGATCTTCTGGACATGAAACCAAAAAGAGATAACGATATATTTTGCTTCCAAAAGTTAGCTGATTAAGGTTAACTATGATTAGTAAGTTATAGTCGGTGGATGGCTAGCCCAAATGTCTAGGTCAGTTCAATGCGAAACTAAACATGAAGTCCAGCATTAATTGGGCAACAATACTTTGCTCGAAATATGAATAACCATGACCCAAAATTTACTATCGAACTCTTAACTTTTGATACAGGTCTTTATGTCAGTCATGCTGCCTGTTACAAACAAGCTTGCAAATGACTAATTCATTCTAACAAACTAAAGCTTATTGGGAAAAAGAGATTGCATCATCAAACATGTTGAAGTACTTCCATAAATGATTACTAGAAAATTAATTTCAAAACAACAAAAGAAAAGAAAAAATGATGAATATTGGACAAAAAACATACTGATGTACCAGCAGGTTTGTCCAAGACAACATAAGATTCAGTCACAGCTATGATCCTTGACTTCCAATCAATGTCATAACACCTGAAACATATTCAAAGACCATCAAGTATAATACCTGCATTCATCACCATACTATTTACAAATAGAGTATCTTACCGTGGAAAGCGCTTTGGATGCACATGAACACGCAAGTACATTCCAGGTTCAAGAAGCTGATTTGCGTGGGTTATCCTGTAAGTTTTTTGTGCTTCCCGGACCGTTTTTCCTTTGATGGAAGCTCTTTTCTTCAGAACTGAAGGTGCAGTAACTTCTTCAAATTTCCTGATCACCTCCGGAGCTGCTGTTGGAGGCGGATGCGGGCATACAAGGGCATAATGCACTGCTCCAAATTGGATAAGATCAGCAACATACCTTCAAATGAGGAAACTTGCTATGTATCATTCTGTCCTGAGATATCCCGATATTTTGATATTGAGAATATCATGAATTATGGTAGAACACAAGGTGAAGAACTTACAATGGGGGGAGATCCAGAGCTTCACAAATGTAGTCCAGAACACGGCACTCAGTTGAAACAATCAAGTGCTCGATTCTAGGGGGACTATTGTATGGGGGACATGGAAGTAAGCGATTATACTCAGGGTGGCTGAAACATCAACAAACATCCGTAGCAAAAGGATAAGAATGAGTTCTTCACTGAATTGCAAAACCTAGAGAGAGAGAGAGAGAGAGTTCCCGTTATATACATTCTTTGCCAGACTATCTCGTCGTTCGTGGCAATCAAACCAAAAAGAAAATCAGCACTTTATAGAGAAAAAATGCTTTCTCATGAAGAAAATCATCCAGAATTAGATATTAAAAAAAAAAGAAACTTGAAAGTGGGAGTACCCAGTAACAGAAGAAGTTGCAGTTGTATAAGCAACGCCTGGCTTCGAAGATTGACAGCTAAACTTTCTTTCGTTGGAGCAAGAAGTACAAAGAGGTAAAACAGATTTGTGGCTACGCCTACTGGGAAAGCAAGTACGGGGAGACGGTAACGTGCACCGGGGTGACAACTGGACTCCAAAACTCCGGCAACTAATGGTGAAGATTGAGGATATCGTAGTCCTTGAACCCATCGTCACTTCAAGGTTAGGAACTGGGAAGCTGGAAGCGTAAGGCCAAGGAACAGAGTTGGATAACATGGTAAAAGGGATTTAGATGGGTTTTGGCATGGGTTCATGTCCTACAATGGGCCTCTCAATTTCCTTCGTAGCCCAATTTGGACAATATAAATATTTTCTTTATATATTAGAAAATACTAGGTAAGTTATAAAGGGGGCGGATCCTCTGTCTATTTTTCTGTGTCCCTATTCTGTTTCATAAATCTTAGTTATCTATTTATGTGAGTCCCACATAAATAGATGGTTGAGATTCATAAGATATGATAGGAACACAGAAAAATGATCAGAAGATCCTGGCAAGTTATAAAGTGGTAGTGTTAAACTTTTAGCACCTTGAAGTAAGAAAACATTATCAGATAACTCTATCTGAACTCCCTTTTTCTCTATAATTCAAATCTCTCATTAATAGAACCTTTTAAGCTAGGTGGTTAAAGCATAAAGGTACTTGCCTAAATTTGCGGAATTACCAAAACTAATGTCGAAGAACAGTGGTATCGTCCTTCAAGAGTCTGGGATATGCTAGGTCTTTCCTGTCTGGTTTGATAGTGGTCCTAAACATTTTATCTCAACCTACTGTCAAAGTGACAAATCCATCCAAACATTTATTAAGTATATATACTAAGAGCGAACGGGATGACGACCACGGAATCAATCCCTATCGTCCATTTAATCCAGCGGCTT
>JAOSBK010000008.1:6018927-6044440 GCA_027568895.1 Erythroxylum shatona
AATTTAACAATAAAATTATTTTAAAGTTTTTACACTATTATATAAATAGACATAATATATAATAATTATCATTTGGTGTAGGGTTGGAATAGTGGGTAATGTTGGGATTGTGAGTGAAAAAAGAAGAGAGGAGCTTTTGGGATTCAATTCACATGGTTTATAAGGTGAATTGAACTTGTTAAAAGAGTAGGTTTTAAACCCATGGAAGAATTCAATTCATATCCTTTTTTAGGTTTCAATCAGATGAAGATTGAATTCAATTTATTCTCTTCCAAACAGCCTCTTAAGTCTCAATCCTTTTTTTGATTTGAATTTCTCAGATATGATCCAAGGTCCAATACAAAAACCAGAAAAGAGTGAATAATAATGAAAGCAATAGAGTGATTGGGCCTTAGTCCTACAATCAGACTGGCACAAGCATATTAAATGTGTTAATAACAAAATTAATTCCATTTGAGATGGGCACAAGCACATTATTATTCCTAGCATAAGCCACGCTTTAGATTATGTTTGGTTGGACGTAAAATTTTTAATAAAATAAAATAAAATAAAATGTAATTGAATGATTTGTAATTAAGTAGAACGTAAATGAATGTAATATTAAAAAATTATTGTTTGAGAGGGATGGAAGAGTTCATAATGTAATATAGTGAAATGTTATTTGGATGAAGGATTTATAATATAACATAATATAAAGTTATTTATCATTTTACATTCCATTTTAAATCTTCAAATTAGAGATTTTTCATTTTTACTGTTTATAATGAAATAACTGTCCCTTAAGAGATGGTCGAGCTGGTGGAGTAGAGAAACAAAGGGCTAAAAGGTCTTGTGTTCTCTATTTACACTATTTCGATTGAGCCTATCGTACCGGACTTGTTTAATGCGAAGTATACGATTAGCATAATTTGCAGGCTATTGTGTAAATCTAAAAGTTTATCTAGTAAATATCTAAAGAATAACGGCTACATGTTTCTTCGTTTTCTTAAAAAAAAAAAGATATAATACGAAACTTTCATCTTTTATGTCGCGTAAAATGGAGATTTTTATGTTAAAGCGTGGAAACTTGATTTTCTCTTTTTTGTGTATATTATATTCACGTGGGAAAAAATCATTTTTGTATTGACTAAGTCTATTTTAGTAAGGCCTTTTAAGTTTTTTCTTTTGTCTTTCGGCTTTGGGTCCCAAAAGTTTTGGCATAAACCATTGGCATATAGTGTTAATAGAATGAGCTTTGTCCTCTTTTTCTTGATATATTCTATTAAATTTTATTCGCACGTTTATTTAAATTTTGAATAAATATATAACTAAGAATTCATAAAATAGGATTGAAAGATGAAATAAAAGATTTGACATGTAATAAAAGTGTAAACTAGAATAAGTGCATGTTTGGATAAGTTTATATCAGTAGAGCTTTTAGTTGTAGAGCTTTTGTCAATTGAGCTTTTCTAAAAAGAGCATTTCTAAGAAGTCAGTTAACTGTTTGGCTGTTATTTAAAAATAAGTTTTTTTGAAAGAGCTTCAGATTATTTGACAACATAAAAAAAGGTACTTTTAATTTTAATTATATTTTATTTTGTAATAAAAATTATTTAAAATATGTTAAACAATATGCAAAGTACAATATATTAATTATTATATAATTTTAAACCATATAAAATATAAATTAAAATATATCTAACCAAATCTTTTAACCAAATCTTTTATATAAATTATAAGTAAAACTAACAACAAAAATAAATATTAAAATATATATATATAAAAGTCAAATAATATTATATAGATCTCAAAATAAACGTAAAGATGAATTTGTGAGTATTGTGAAAATTATGTGTAAAATATAAGAACAAAAAGAACTAAAAATAGGCTCATTAGTTAATCCGAAAATCTTTCTTAAAAAGTATTTTTTTTAGAAGCCCCAAATTTGAACTTCTTAAAAAATTATATTTTGGCTATACCTACTAAAAAAGTATTTTTCTATTTTATAGTAAACAGTAATTTTTTTAAAAAAGATTTTTGCAATGAAAAAAAGTACTTACTCAGTCTCTAAAAGCTCAACCAAATAGGCACTTAACATCTATTGATAAAACTTCTCAAACAAGTCCTAGTCTAAGTCCTAGTTACAAGGATGAAGTTTTGAAAGAAAGAAAAGGCAAACTAGTATGCCATAGTCTAGTTTTGGATGATAATTACATGTCATTAATTGCGTTTAGCTCAGAATCTTGTTAATCAAAGTGATGCGGTAAGTGGGTACAACCAACCAGGTCTTTCAAAATCTAAAGTTCTTCTGTTGACTCGTAACCTGGTTGTTGCTAAACCACCCCTATGACTCGTAAAGAATTTGAGTTCAATAGTTGTCCTGTCCTTTTTCTCTGCATCCTAGTATATGCACGGCTGCCTGGAAAAACAGTTGTCTCATGCATTACCAACCTTTAATCTTCCCGACAGCAGAATGGAGCCAAGCAGCTTAGTAGCCAACAAATGTCACTATAGTCTGCTTCTTAGCACTTTTCTATTCTTTGGATTTCTGGCTTCTTGCTCTGAAGCAGTTGTTCATTACCACGAATTCGTCGTATGTATTCTTTTAGTTACTAATGTCAGGAAGAAAATGTATTGTGTAGTGAAATATAATGTCTTTTTGGTTTGAATGACGTAGATTGAAGCTAAGCCAGTGAGGAGGTTGTGCACAACTCGTAGCACCATTTTGGTGAATGGGCAATTTCCAGGGCCAACATTGGCCGTGTACGACGGTGATACCCTCGTGATCAAAGTTATAAACAAAGCTCCATACAACATCACCCTCCACTGGTAATACTACACATAGCATGCGAGTATAAATATCAACAAACATATAGAACCAGAGGCAGTGAGAACTCTCAAAACCACATAATCATGTTCATGCACTGTTATTCTTTGTGTATTAGGCATGGAGTAAGACAGCTTCGGAACCCATGGGCTGATGGACCAGAGTTTGTGACTCAATGTCCCATCCAGCAAGAAATGAGTTACACCTATCGGTTCACAATTCAAAACCAAGAGGGGACTCTGTGGTGGCATGCTCACAGCAAATGGCTAAGAGCAACTGTATATGGAGCTCTCATCATCTACCCTAAACTAGGTTCTCCATATCCATTCCCAATGCCCGAGAGAGAAATTCACATTATTCTTGGTGACCCATTTATTCATCATCTACCTGAAAAGTTTCCGAACGATGTTTACCTGCTGTAGCCATTGGTTAAATGAACTAACTATGCATCTTAATAACAGGGGAATGGTGGGACAGAAATCCTATGGATGTCTTAGCGCAGGCACTTTCCACTGGAGCAGGACCAAACATATCTGATGCTTTCACCATAAATGGTCAACCAGGAGATTTCTATAGATGCTCCAGCAGAGGTTAGTAAACCCTCTTGGTTCATTTTGGGATAAATGCAATCTGCAAGAACAATTGTCCAAAACATAACCTTTTGCTGTGATTTGATGACCCAGAAACTGTCAGATTCCCACTGGAGGCAGGTGCAACAGTTCTACTAAGAATAATCAATGCAGCAATGAACGAAGAACTCTTCTTTGCAGTAGCCGACCACAAACTAACTGTGGTGGGTGTTGATAGTACGTACTCCAAGCCTTTCACAACCTCTGTCATCATGATAACTCCTGGTCAGACGACCAATGTCCTTCTAACTGCTGATCAAACCCCTGGTCGCTACTATATGGCAGCGCGTGCCTATCACACGGGTCAGAATGTACCATTTGATAATACCACTACCACTGCTATCCTTGAATATAAATATGCTCCTTGCAATGCCAAGAAAAGCCAGTCCTTAAAACCAATTCTCCCACAACTCCCAGCCTACAATGACACAAATACTGCAACCGCATTTACTGCTCAAATAAAGAATCTTGGTATGGCCCAAGTCCCAACTGAGATTGACGAGAGCCTGTTTTTCACAGTGGGGCTCGGATTCATAAGTTGCACTATTCCAAACAGCCCCCGCTGTCAAGGACCAAATGGCACTCGATTTGCTGCAAGCATAAATAACGTTTCATTTGTTCCACCAACAAGAAATTCCTTAATGCAAGCCTACTATCAAGGTCAGAATGGCATTTTCACAACAGACTTTCCTCCAGTTCCCCCCGTACAATTCAACTACACAGGCAGTGTGCCACGTCAATTATGGCAACCTACTAAAGGAACTAAGCTCTATAAACTGAAACATGGCTCCAATGTACAGATTGTATTCCAGGATACCAGTATCTTCTCAACAGAGGATCACCCTATGCACCTGCATGGGTATCAATTCTACGTTGTAGGATCAGGTTTTGGTAATTTCAACCCTGCAACTGATCCAGCGAATTTCAATCTTGATGATCCACCGAATAGGAATACAATTGGTACTCCTCCTGCTGGATGGATAGCAATCAGATTTGTGGCTGATAATCCAGGTAAGAGACTAGAAAACTATATACATAAGCATCTAGAGCAGTATAGTAACTTCAAAAGCTTCAATGGAATATGTATCGACTCACTTGGTTCAAAATAGGAATTTGGCTCCTGCACTGCCACTTTGATGTACATCTCAGTTGGGGTATGGCGATGGCTTTATTAGTTGAGAATGGACCTGAACACCTCGAGGCTGTACAAGCACCACCTTTGGATCTGCCCCAGTGTTAGGACTACCAAAAAGTTCACAAGCTACTAATGTAATCTCACTACATAAATGTACAACAACAACAACTTAATGACAGCCCACTGATCGCGAGATCTACGAAAATTCAAAAGTACGCAATCTTACCCCTAACTGATAGAAAGATTGTTTCCAAAATCTCCCTATTTGATGTATTTACCATTTCCCAGTCTATGTTATGCAGGTAGTTGTTTATGGGCGTTCTGATTCATTAATTTTTTGTTGCATTGCCTTCGCGTTCTATACTAGTTGTGTTCTGATTCATTAATTTTTTGTTGCATTGCCTTCGCGTTCTATACTAGTTGTGTCCCAAATTAGGAAATAAATCTTCTGTCGAGCTGTTAAGTTGGCAGGGATCTTGATTGTGTGTAACCTTTCTGAAGTAATAAAATAATTATGACTACATGTAATTGATACACTAACACTACATACCATCTAGAGTACACAGAAGCTGAAAGGTGGCAATGCAACCAGCTAAGAGAAGAAAAAGAATTCCAGGCTTATTGGTCTAGGACTGAAAAAATATCATAAATTCTTCCAAATTGTGGAAATTACAAAAGCAAGGAAACTAGTGAGATAAAAGAGTATTGAGACGAAAAGAAATCGAGGAATAAAAGTTAAGAAAGAAGTTAAAGAAGATAATAGATTTACCAATCTATTATTCCCCCATACTAACTTTCTTAACTTAAAGAAGATAATAGATTTACCAATCTATTATTCCCCCATACTAACTGCTTAGTCATCATAACTAACTTCACTTTATTTGCTAACAATATCACGCCCTAAGTTTCTGGTTAGAAATTGATCCACTGCATACTTGCATGTTCATCATAGGGGCTTTATTCCCCAGAGCTTTATCACAAACATTAGCATTCCGCAAATCTTATTATGACAACGCAAAGTCCTTGAAAGATGTTGACTAAAAATTAGAAACAGCAACCTGGAGCATTCAGCCGTAATTTGAGCTAGTAAGTAGATCTCAGATCAAAATGAAAATTTGACTGATATCAAGTATACAATTACATCTCACCCTTCTTGGTTAATATATACAAGCTGTCATGGAAATCCCATTACAGGGGTTCAATGCACCTATCCAGATGATATCTCAACTTAAGTTTACAGGCCATAATAGCATTACACGGTCAAGTTTCCTACCATATATAACTATTTCTTATCTCAAGTCACAGTACTAGGTGACAAATTTCAGACACCGTGTATCATCATGAACAACCTGGCAACGAATTGAACAGAATCGCATCCCGCACCTGACACATGTATAGTTGGAAGTAAATCCACAAACAGTACAGAAATGTCGGCGGCAGGTAGAACTTGGAGGTCCAACTGCTGCCTTCCCGTAGGATGGTACATGTGGAGGCAAAGACTCCAGGTTTGCCTGTTATCATGGAATCACCTTTCAGACCAGCTATTCAGCGCATATTGAAAAAAGAAAGGAGCATAACCAGAATTTCCCTTCTCACCTCATGTAAGAGCTCAAGAAAATTTCTTGGAGCTTTTCTGGCATTCTCAAGTGCTTTTGCTTGGCGGGTTTTTCGTTTTGTGCTCTTAGACTGCTTCTTTTGTACATATCCTACAATTACAGATGATGAACCAATTCAGGACCATAAATGGAAGTATAAAGAAAGCGTGAATTTGCTTTAACAAGTAATACCACCAAATTGTTCAAGCTCAGAGGAGTACTAGATGGTGGAAAGAAATGTTCTCACCATGTGGACAACCCGATGACGATTATGCATTATCATTCCCAAGATTTTTTAGTTTAAAATTTTAATGAACTTGCTTCAGAAATGCTGGGCGAAAAAAGTTACAAAATGAAGTCCATAAGACATAGATGAGAGTGCAATTTCAAGAATCGAGGATTTATGCAAATCCCAACAGTAAAGATGAAAAAAAATGCTATCTCACCACAAACAAATAATCTTGATAAAAGTCCATTTGCTAGTGAAACAGTTAACAGAAGACATCTAAAAATAGAGTGTTCTTTGGCATTTGACAAATGACTCTAAACTCAAACCTGGGCCTCATAAAACTTCCTTAGATTTGCAAAAAGAAATACACAACTTATCTATGAAAGCCTTTAAGCATATGAAGTTAAAGCAGTGAGAAAAACCATTTTAATTTGAAAGTGAAAAGAGACAGTAACAGAAAGGGAAAAAGAACAAATTGAAATCATTAAAACAATGAGAAGGAGACCATCATCATCATCATCAAGAGAAGCCTCATCATCGTCTATAGGCTCCACAGTTTCCATTCCCGCATTATCGTTTTCCAAGGCTTCAAGCCGAGCAAGAGTTGCCTGATTTAATTTACACAAAATTTCCACAATCAACTACTAAGATTAAGTTTTTTCTTCCTTCCCTTAAGCTAGACTAATCATACAAAAAAATTCATCAACTAAAAAACACACCTGAGTTCGATTGTCGTTGCTCGCAAGAGCAGCAGCCATTTTAGGAGCCATCTTCCGGGTTCTGCTCGACATTCTCCGAAGTGGATTGGAAACATCATCTTCCATGTCTGCACACAAAAAAAAATGCATAGAATCACATCAAATAAAAACTTTTCTACCAAATTCTTAAATTAAATTATGAGCCCTGGATTGAATCAAATCAAACCAAAATCGAAACACTTGACATCAAACAATAAACAACACACCTGCTTCTCGGCGATGAAAAAAGCAATTGACGTCAGCGACGAAACCAGCTGGTGGAGGCGGTGAGTGATGGTAACGGTGACTCCAATAACCGACGTTAGGTCACGGAGGAAGAGAAGAAAGGAAGAAGATTTTAAGGAGATCAGCAAAACGACATCGGATATTGAGGTCTTAACTCTTAACTAAAACCACGGCGTGCCGAAGCTGTCGGATCCTGATTGATTACTTGCTGATGTCTCCTTTCAACTTTCAAACCCGACTTCTCTGATTGACAAGGCCAGCTGGGCTGGCAATGGACCCGACCTGTGCCAGTCCGACCCAATTTAGCATTTTCTAAAAGTTAATTTTTAAAATAATTACGTTTTGGATTGGGCTGTCGGCCTCGACAGCCTAACCCTAGGCTCAATCAAGCCCAGAAATCCCGACTCAGCTAGACTACCGAAACTAGCCAGGTTAGCCGGATTTTAAATCCATCATATTCGGTCCGAAGTTTCGAGGTGAAGTTGAATTTGAGAAAGTTTGATAATACGCAGATATTAATATAAATTATTTTTAAATATTAACTATACTTATATAATATAATATTCCATAAATTACGTAAATAAAATCCAAATAATAAATTCAATTTATACGTGACAAATTATATAATCATTAAAAACTCAAACCTAAAGGGCTCAAAACTTCTAAAACTTTAATCATCTTATAATCAAATTCTTAATAATGAAGCATTGAGTCAGCAAAAAGTGAAAAACAATAGGCTCTGAAGAGTACTAGGTTATTTAATAACCTGTTGTTTCTGTTCCCAATTAAGCAGCCTATCAGTTCTCACCACCTTCACTTCATTCATATAATGGCAGCTTCTAAGCCGTTAACAAAATTGAATTGATTATCGTCTTAAAATTTGCTGCTGTATTACTAATACAGAGGTTGAACTATGCAAATCCATGCACGATACGTGTTCACCTACTACTCCCAGCTCATGGTGTTCTGTCCAGGAGTTCAACCCTTCAATTAGCACTGGATTCATGCCTTGTTTCCTTCCCATGATCCATAGATCAAACTTCATTTCAGCAATTGATCTAATGGTTGCTAATGTATCCTCACCGTTTCTCACTGTCACCTCCTTGAAAGCCACTTGCCCTTTCCTTTCATTCGTTGCTTGAAACCATGACAATACCCCATGATCAAACTTCATCTCCATCTCGTTTTCTAGTTCAGGAGTCGCTGCCAAGAATCTGACCACTGTAAGTGACACATTCGGGTTTTCAAGCATTCTGTCTGCGAAAAGAAGTGCCTCTCGAGCATCTGCTCCACCCAGATACAACACGATGATGTTGTAGTGAGGCCTTTGATTCGAAGAACTGCTGTATAAAATGGGGTTCCTGACGGACCCCAACGAACTCTTATGGACAAGAACACCAACAGAACATGGAGCATGCTCCAGGACATTGGCCACTACAGATGGTCTTCTCCTTTTACTTGAGTTGATGACTGAAGTTTCCAGCCACTCGTTAAGGAAGGGTACGATAATGAGATTAGCTTTATTGTTCAAAGCCAACTTGCACACATCTTGATACATTGTTTGCTTTGTAGTCATGGCCAAGAAGCTGTGGAGCTCCATAACATGTTTCCTGTGTTTCTGAAACAGTTTCAAAGCATTGATCAGAGCAGAATCAGAGAAATCATTATCATGGGTTATGAACTTTGGAGCTGCTCGCCCATCGAGCCCTACGAGCTGAAGGGCATAGACTGACAATGGGCTTTTTATAGTTGAGGAAGTTAAGTTGAGTATATTGATGGTACCAGAAACGTTGTCTTGGTTAATAACACAAACTACTACCCGGAGCCCTGCGTCTTTCGGGGTGTGTTGGATGGATCTTTTCGTGCTTATCATGTATGGCCTCGTTGGATCGTACAGAATGGCAATTAGAGGACTCGCAATCGCAGTCACTGCTGTTGATAACAGCACTATCATTGTGTAAGATGGGATCTGAATGATCTGTTAACATGCATCAACAACAAAACACAATGAATTGAATACATAAAAGAGCTAGGAATACAATCAATTTTCTTCAGACAAGTATAGAAGTACTCGTATTTTTCATACATTTCAATGCTGTGTTACTATTTTGGGAGAGGAAGTACTTAAGGAATCAATATGAAGAACATACCAACTTGTCCATCCAGTGCAAGGGTAGCAGGAATTCCAGCTGACCTCTTAAGCTCAACATCAAGCTGAGCGTGAGGCTCTCTTTCCCTGGCATATCCACTAAAAGAGAAATCACAAAATTGGAGAGCAGCTTGGTAGAATATCCTATTAAAGCCATGGTGAAAAGCGGTGCCAAACTTGACCATGGGACACTGAACATGGCATGAACATCAACAAAAACTCCCACAAAAGCATATGAAAAGGGCATGAACAAGTCCATCATAATTGTCTCACTTTTCTCCACAAGGGCTGATCCCAGAGGCGGACCGTCTGGCACCACCAAGCCTAGCCACAAGGCCCCATTGGCAATTCCAATACCTAACGTATCAGTGAGGAAACCCATTGCAAGAACACCCATCAAAATGAAAATAATGTATCCCTGATTAACAGGCTGCCCTTTTGGGGTTCTCTCCACAATTTTTTGCATTATTTGCTTAAGTGTAATGAAAGTGAAATACGTCATAACCATTGTTGAAGCAACATGCATATAAGCTGCTCCTATATCAGCTTCAGCTTGCTGCATTGTCTCATAGGTGACGATCAATACAATTCCTACCACATCCAGTATAATGCACACAGAAAGAGCCATTTGACCAGCCTCGGAGCTAAGCAGGTTCATCTCTTCAGTGATTGGGTAAATAACAAAAAACGCTGTTATGGCCATTGAAGATGCAACTGCTATTATTGAAGAACTTTTCATAAGCTGTGCATCCATTGATGGCCGAAGAAAATAACCGGCTAAAGCCACCGTCATAAAGGGGACGACTACTCCTACTACTGCTAAGAGTATGTGCTTTTTCTCCGATTTTCTGATCGAGGAGAGATCCATCTTAACTCCACTGACGAAAAGGAAGTACATAAAACCCATGAGCCCCATGTTCCTAAGCGTAAAGACGCCAGTTTCGGAAAGGAAATGGCGAGCAAAAATCTCATAACGGCCTAGAAAGGAGGGACCGACGATGATACCACTCTTGAAATCGGGAAAGAAAACCAATTTCAGTTGATGGCGATGATGAAATAAAGTCATCACAAGTAAGCACAATACCCACAAAGACAAATTCTCTAATTAGCCAAGTTTTTTATCAAGCAAAAAAATAACAAACGAAGGTTAGCGTGTACGTTTGTATAGTAATCCATCCAGGTACGTGGTCAGATGCATGCAATGCAAGACGCATGAAGAAATAAGCTTACAATGATATCAAAAACGACCTGAGGCTGCTTGAGGGGCTTAAGAAGAAAGCGAAATATCTGAGAGATGGAAATGATTATGATCCCAAACAGCAAGAACATTTTGAAGTCAGAATTCAAAGGGTTTTGTGCGGAGAAAATGCTTTGGAAGTCCCTTAAATCACCATGAAAGCATTTGATATCAGGCGGTGGAACCGGAGGAGCTGCTAAAGGGGATAATGATTGGTTGACGGCGACAGCCTGTAGGTGGCTAACAACAGCCAGCTGAGGAAGGGGTGAAAAGCTGTGAGGTATAGGACGGCTTCCAAATTGCCATCCTCCTCCAGGTCTAGGTACATAAGGAGCCCTAACCATGACCTGACCGCAGAGGAGAAGCAGCCCTGAACCTCACAGCAGTACGTAGCCAGATACACAGGTTCAGCCAATCAATCCCCTTACCCTGGCCTACGTTGAAACTTCAATTTAAGTTTTAACACGAGATAGGGAAGGGGCGTTTCTAAAATAAGGATGTTTCTTTATTTTTCTCAAGTTTTTGTAATATTTGGTTGTTAGGTTCTCATGATATCCAATTATAACCTGAACTGAATATTTAAGCCAAAATCGTTCTCCTCCTCTAGAAATTGATAACCTTGCATACCTAATAGCAAACCAAGTAGAGTGCCTTTGTTACGAAATAAATTAGGGAAGAAGACTAATACGACGTCTCCTTTCTAACTGAAATGTTGTCACGCTCCTTTAGTTAACAAAGACTTGTGTTTCTAAGTGCCTGTTTGGTTCAATTTTTGGAGGATAAATAAGTATTTTTTTCACCGCAAAAGTTGTTTTTAAGAAAATTGAATGTTTGGTTGTAAAATCTAAATGCATTTTTTCCATAGAAGTGGCTTTTTTGGAAACCAAAATATAACTTTTTGAGAAACTCAAATTTGAAGCTTTTCAAAAAAGTATTTTTTTCAGGTAAATTTTTCAGATTAATTAATGAGCCTATTTTTCAGTCCTATTTACCTTTATGTTTTATACATAATTCCCATAATACTCACAAACACATCTTCACGAGATTTGTATAATATTATTTAACTTTTTTATATGTTTTAATATTTATTTTTGATATTAGTTTTACTTATATTATATTCCATATAAAAGATTTGGTTAGATTTTTTATTTATATTTTATATGGTTTAAAATTATATAATAATTAATATATTGTGCTTTGCATATTCTTTAATATATTTTAAATAATTTTTATATGTATAAATAATTTTATTACAAAATAAAATATAGTTAAAATTAAAAGTGTTTTTTATTTTTATGTTTCCAAACAGTCTATTGTATGAAGTTATTTCAAAAAAATTCTTTTTTAATTGACAGACAAACAATAAACTGACTTCTTAGAAAAGCTCTTTTTAAAAAAGCTCTACTGATATAAGTTCATTCAAAACGGGTACTAAGATTATAGCTCTAATATTGTTTCTTTCTTACTTTTTAATTATAATGTAACTGTTACTATATACATCATCTTTGTTGGAATATATTCTCCAAATATATTTTCTCTCTTCAAATATTCTCCTTCTCTCTTCTGTTCCTGCCCTACCTTGTGTTTCTTTCTTAACCTAAATACCCTTATATCTTTTGTTATCAAAGCACAATTCAACCACCTAATCCTTGCATTCCAAATCATTTTCACATATTCTTACATGACTGAAGGTACTAGGAGCTAAGACGTGAAGAGAATGGAAGAACTGTTGCAGAATCATCAAAAGGAAATGCATAAAGCAATGTTGGAGCCGCAATTAAAACTTTAAGATGCCCAAGCTCAACAGAGATAAGAGATGGTGGAATTGAAACATTCCAGCAGTACCTTACCATATCTAAACCTCGCACGTACCATTGTACCACTCCAATCACACTGAGGTTAAAGGTCTATACTAAGAGAGTACCTCCATATGGAGCAGCAGACTTACATCACTTTCACTAGAGCCTACCAAATGGAGTTCCCCCTTTCCCATGGGACCGAATTTAATAGTTGGATATTCCGCATTGAGCAGTTCTTTATGGTTAATCATACACCCACAGAGATGAAGTTAAGAATCACGAGAGTCCATATGGTGGGGTGGTTGTGGAATGGCACCAACTTTTCCTCTGACACCACTTTACTTTGGAAGAACCCTCTTGGAATGAATATTTAGTAGCTATAACGTAAACGTTTGGTGAGGATACATTTGAAGATCTTAATGGTGACTTTAAAAAATTGCATCAGATAGGAAGCTTACGTGATTATTACTCCTCGTTCAACATGTACTCTTTTAGGTTTCAAATCCCTGAAACATATCTGGTTGGGTTCTTTTTGAAAGGGACTAGAACAGAGATTGAATTACCGGTAAAGATGCTCATCCTCAAAACATTGCAGCAGGCTTACTGTATATAGCTCAAAAAACAAGAAGCTGTAGCTTTAGTCTGCTTTCCGAACTACAAAGGAACCGCTAATCCTACCACCTTGAACCTCGACACAAATTCCACCATATAGACTTCATTGTGCTTTACTAAGAATCAACTCCCAATAGGGATTGTTACCTACCTCGAGAACACTTCCTAAGCCTCGTCCCCGTATAAATCTCCGCATAAAAAACTGGCATAGCTTAATATGTCTCGTTTGGTAATTAATAACTAAGGATGAGAATAGAATTATTGTTTATACATTATTTTTAGTATGCAAGTATCAGGAATAAGATTATAGAAGTTAATAGTTATAGTTGTGCTTGATTTTTTACTTATATTTAATTATTATATTTTTCACATAGTTAATTATAATATTTTATATTTATAAATAATTAATAAAAATTATTGATTTATTAATTTATTAATTTGTAAATATGTACGAATAATTTTTACTATAGGAATAAAAGTATCAATAAAATAAAATAAAATAATTATTAAAAATTAATATAAAAGATAATTTTGATGATAATATTATAATAAGAATCAATATTTGATAATATTTTGATAACAATTTGATAATATTATAATAATATCTTTATCTCTTATTCCCGATTTTTCATTCTAGTGTATACCCACACCCGGCCCCTTGGTAGGAATAAAAGTTCGGGATTATTCAAGATTCATTCTAATTTTGTCATTCTCTATCTTATCTATTACCGATAACCAAATAATTAAAAGTTAGAAATAAATGTTGCATTTCCATTGCCACCTCTTCGTTACCAGTTACCAAGCAAGACCTAAAGAGTTTGGGAAAAAAAAAAGGCTAAGGGGACTTTTTTACAATGGATAATAAATAAACTCCAGACCATAAAAACAAAAGAAAGATACGAAACGTGATCTTTCTAAAAGACAAAAGAAATGGAATCACTGTAAAAAAAAGGGAACAAGAGGAGATTTCTGAGGAACCCCTAACCCTATCTTAACAAGCTATGTCAAGAGTCTCTCTAATGGACTACAAGAGTATATGAAAATGTTGAGGACACATTAAGGAAACCTAATATATGTTCTTATAGATAATGGAAACACACGTAAATTTGTAGTTGCAACCTTAATAAAAAATGATAGCTATAAATTCATCTCCGTGTAATGTTTATAGCTATCCAGACCTCTCAAGTAATATCATTCGTGGAATTGTTTTGGCATTGGATGGGACAGCAGATGAATTTGAAGGTAAAAGAGCTGGAGATCCCTTTTGGGTGTTACTCATTATTGCCTATCCAAAAGTATCTAGTGCCAATGGCAAAGATTTGTCCATGGATGTTGGTTAAGACAAGTTTTTTTCAAGTGATAACGTGTAAAGATCGTGTCTTTGTCTTTTATCTTTCCTTCTCGCTTATGAACTCTGTAGATATTAGTTAGTTACTGGTTAAATGTGAAGATCCAAATATGCCTCAAGGTCCAGGTGTATGTCAAGTCTTTAAACAATTAGACCAGGCTTGTAGAGAAGCTGGATTCTTCTACGTGGTACTTTGTCTAACTTAGTTTTGTATTGTCCACACAAACTCAGAAATAGACACACATATATATACGATTTTATTGAATGACTTACAATCTAACTACTGAGACTAAAGTTTGAAATATTACTTAAATAATTGTAGGTAACTTTCTTGTTTTGTTGTTTGGTGTGGAAGCTTGATTTGTTAAGGAACTATTCTACTACAAAGTTCCTTTTTATTTACACTGAATGCAAGACTAATGTGCTAATGTTTTGAGTATCATATGTATAAAAAACTTTGGGTAAGACATTTGCTACACCGTTTTGTTTTTTGATAATACTCGCAATGTGATTGATCAGAAGGGCCATGACATACTTGATTCCCTTATTAAAGAGGTTAGAACTACAGCACACAAATTTTTCGATCTTCCATATAAAGAGAAGTTAAAGATAAGGTTGAGTGCTAATGTTGGATATAGGTTCACCACTATAATAGTCTTCTGTAAGAGTCGGAGTTGATTATTATGACATATGGAACCACATTCAAATAGCTAGCTTAACTTTAATTGCAACGGTTATCAGAGAATTGGAGAAAACATAACCAAAGGCACCCTAGGTATGCATGAAGCAACTGATGTATGTAGATCTTACTTATTCATGCTATACGCTACGCTTGATAATAGAATGATGTTAAGGATCTTAATTAGCATTTTGGCTATGAAAATTGCAAACAAGATGGTGGAGCCTATGCATCAGGCATACTAGTAGCCTTGTGTGTTGCAGGACGCAAGGTTAATGAGATGAAGAAAGTGAGGATAATGGAATACTGACTGAAAATATTTTTGCTTTTCTACACGGAATCACATAAATATAATAAAACAAAACCACCTTTCAGGATATCTATTTGATGTTTAATCTCTTTGTTTAAATCGATGCTAGTTTGAGATACCAAAGTTTTTTCTTCTTTATCCAGGCCTGCCCCTGAATCCACCTAACTTCAAACTATGATGGAGGAATATATGAGACTTTACACAAGAATGTTATCTATAATGACATTGTTATGTTTTTGTCTTCCATTTGTTGATTATGTTTTAAACTATTTATTTATTTATTTTATCAACTATCGAATGTGTACTGGCATACCTATGAAGGAAAATCATGCATGGAATTTCTTTGGCATTAGATAGGTCAGTGGATGAATTTGAAGGTGAAAGAGCTGGATCTCCCTTTTAGGTGTTATATATTATTAGCTATCAAGGAGTAGCCAGTGCCAATGACAAAGATTTGTATAAAAATGACCTATCATTTTATGATGTTTAACAGACAATGCCCTATTATGTGTCTTGAGATATAACTTTGATGAATATCCTGGATCCAAAATAGGCTATTTCATTTTTTGGTTTACTATGACAACCTAAAATGTTTTGTAGTAGTAAATGATATTGAGAACTTATTTCAATTTTTGATTGACGTGTTTGAACAATGCCTTGAGAGCATCCAAGCTTATCTTCTTCTGCTAAAGATTTCGATTTCTGATTGACATGTTTGACCACTGTATTGAGAGCTAAAAAGCTTTTCTTCTTTTGTCAAAGATCTATTTACTTGTGTTCTTTACATATCTATTAGAGAGAATGTTGATTGATATTATTATTTATGTGTTGATGTAGGATGGGTAGAGTAAAGAAATCTTTTATTCTTCTAAACCATATATATCAACATGAAAAATATGAGGTAACAAATTTCCTTAATTCACTGTTTTTGTGCATCATCTTATTTATCTTTTTTGATGAGATTAGCTTATGTTCATGCTTTTTGAATTTGTTCATAAAAATAAATGAATCATTATGTTGTTAGTTTTTGTACTATATTATTTGACTTAGTTAAATTAACGTCATAGTAAAATAGTTAATATTTCATTTTTTAGATATGGCAACCTGTTTGTGAGCATAATACTTTTACAATTATAATCTACTTCTTCTTTCTTTCATTCATTCTTTTTTTTGTAGAATGATGATGATTAGGAGTGGACAAGGAGGTACTTGGTGAAAGATTTCGAAGTACTCATACGTATTGGTTTTGTTTAGTATTTAGATTAATTCACTTATATTCCATATGAAATGGAGGACAATATTATAGATGAATATTTTAGTTAGTCATTTTTTGCTTTTGTATTTTGAATATGTTAAAAGATTAAATTTTACAAGTTCTTATAGACTATATATTATATATAAATGTAAGTTTTTGTCGTTTACATTTGATAATATGTACACAATTAAGACTTACATTAATATCTATATTTTTTAATGTATATATAGATGTTGCCTGCATAATGACAAGAGTTTGTTTTTAAGTTAGAAAATATTGGTAACGAAAGAATAAACTATTGCTTTTATTGTTACAAATTGTTGCCCAAAAAAATGCACTTTGTTGCCTTATAAAGCCTTAAAAGTATTGCAATATCTATTTAACATTGTTATCATAATTTGAAACTAATGTGTAGTCTTAGTTAAAACTTAAAGCAATATTTTTTATTTTGTTACCTAATTAAAAAAATTTTGTTGTCTTGTACTTATTGCAGTGCCACTTCTTGTAATGATATGAATTATGTTGCCTTAATAAAAAGGCAACGATAATTGTATTTATACGCTTTTGTTTGTTGCCTAAATCACTTTTTTATTGTATTAGAAAAATCTAATATGTTAGCTTCAAGGGATAACTTCCTTATTTAATGTATTAAGTTTACCCTTAAAGAGATGTAACTTAATCGTCGTGATTCAGTGGATATCCACTCTCAATGATGTTTGTGTAATTTTGTAAAAAAAAAATTATAAAATTTTTTTTGGCATGGGAGGAAGATTCGACTTATAGGGGATCATATCAATTAACCTAAATCTATAGCTCCTAAAATGTTTGCTAGATTGTTAGCTAAACCTCAACTCAATAACCAATTTTGCATGATAAGGCTTTTATATATCCTCTAAATCAATAACTTCAAGAGCTTGCTATTAATAACAAGTCCCTCAAGAAGAACAGCAGCAAAAGCTAGATTGCCTTACAGTATAATTCAGTTTTTTATTTGGAGAATATTTCCACTAGTTAATATCTGACGTTATAGATATAGAAATCTATAGAAATTTATCAATGAGGAATTTATCTAAAAACCTCTTAAAATAGGGAGTAATGCAAAATAGCCAGAAACCACTTTTCTTCCTTGATAGTGCAGGTGGAAAAGAAAGTTCACGATAAACAGTTTTTTTAATAGTCCTTTTTTTCACCTACACTTTTATATAAGAATGTTTATTATTTTTAAAAAAAGATTGTTCTTAATGTTTATCTCTCGATTATAGGGATTTGAATGAGAATACTCTAAAAAATAAATTTCCCATAACAATTGTTAAACTTTTGGACAAATTACATAGAGCAACTTGGTTTTCTAAATTGGACCTTAGATCTTGGTATCATTAGATTTGAACGAACTTTGATGCTATTCATAGAACCATTTTTAAAACACAAACGAATGCCCTTATACATTCCAAAGTTTAATAAATGAGTTGTGTAAGAAGTACTTGATGTGATTGGTGCTCTTTTCCTGACAGCATACCAATATATATATATCAGAACCTTTAGTGATTATCTTCAGGTAGTTCTAAAACTTCTATTAGATAATCACTTTTTCTTAAAGGTTATAAGTATAGGTTTGGTGCTTCTCAAGTAGAGTATTTGGGGCACGTTATATAGTTTTCCACAAATCCTAAGAAAATAAAATACAATCACCAAATGGCCAAGTCTTACGAACATAATCAAGCTAAGAGGCTCCTTAGGCATGGTAAGATGTTATCATCAATTTATCAAACAATTTGGCATCAAGAGTAAATCACTAATAAAGCTAATAAATTAAAAAGAACGTTTCCACTCGATTGATATAGTCGAATAAGCGTTTTTGAACTTCAAGGAGGCTCTCATTTATACACCAGTCTTAACAATACCTAATTTCTCTAGACCATTCTCATTTGGATAGATTAGGAGTGATGTTGAGCCAAGAGGGATACCCTTTAACTTATACAAGCAAACCCTTGGCGACCAAACAACTTAGCTTATCAGCATATAAGAAAAGAATTCCTTGAGATAATTATGATTATCAAGCATGATCATGAATACTTAAATGGTAAGCCATTCATTATTAGTATGATCATATATATGAGCTTGAAGTTCTTACACGTTCTTCCGACAAACGTGGCTCTCTAAATTGTTGGGTTATGATTTTGAAATCTAATGTAAGAAGGGCAACGAAAAGATAACTACAAACGCTCTCTCTTGGGTCTCATATACACAACTATGCAGTACTAAGGTCCTATCTCAATTTCAGATTGCATTATTGGAGGAAATAAAAGCAAGTTGGGATAAGGATCAAATAATCTCGGGTTTAATAAGGAAATTGAATGAAGGTAAGCTATCTTCGAGTTCTTATCAATAGGTTGAAAGAATTTGTTAGCAGAAGGGAAGAATGGTGGTAGGTTTTCGCACCAAACCCAGGACCAAAATTGTTCCCATTATACATGAAGAAAGTTCAGTAGGGTGTCATTTGGGGGGTTTAAGAAATACCCAGAAGCTCCATTCTTTGTTCCATTATAGGGGACTTCAAAGAGATGTAAGAAATTTCATTTGCCATTGCCAAACCTACGTGACTAATAAGTATACGACCACTGCCAAGGTTGGATTACTACAACCTTTACCCATTTTGAGGGGATGCATGGATTGATATTCACATTGACTTCACAGAAGGTCTATAACTTTCTAATCAATGCTCCACAACATTAGTAATGATTGATCAATTTGGTAAAAATGCACATTTCCTTGCCTTTAAACACCATCATACTACTAAAGTAGTAGCTAATACTTTCCCCTCCAGTGTGTTTAAATTCCAAGTTTCTTAAACCCTTCAAGATAATGGACAGGTGGTATAAAAACTAGAATTTCCCTCAAAATCCCTTATACACAATGCTTTTCTCGTGACTCAATTAAAGAAACACCTTGTCATTACTACTAAGGTATTGTTACGTGCCTGCAATCACCTGAGCTGCTGCTGGCCTTCAAAGCTCCCAAGGATACTATCGCCAACCAATTGAGCAAGCTCCCTTTAACTTATGCTTGGTTTTACCTATCTTGGCAGTAGGTGATTATGTGGTAAAGATGTTGAAGGATAAAGAGGAAATAGGAAGGCAAAAAGAGAAATTAGAAGGGTGAGAGGGAAGGAAAATACTTTAATTTAATACTTGACTCCCTTACATTCGTTGGGTCCATTATTTATAATCATAGACTCAAGTTAATGGGTGTTTAAGACTCTTGGGTGCACGATAAAGGCAACAGTGACAAAGTTGACGATAATAGAGAGAGAAAGCTAGGAATAATAAACAAGAAGGAGACTCAAGGAATAGTTTAGGAAAGAGTGTGCTTCTTATTAATAGCTTGATTGAGATCCATTTAAGTTATTAAAATTTATAATCATAGTTTTTTTTTACGAAATTCAAATTAGATTTTAAAGATTTATTAATTTAGGTTTCAAATAAAATAACTTTTAAATGTTTAAATTAAAATTCCATAAAAATATTTAAATCTAAATTAAATAAACACCACTTTTTCATTTATAGCATATTTTAGTTAGTTGTTTTATTTATTTATTTATTTTTTAATGTTTAAAAAATTTGGCTAGATAAATTTTTTGACTAGAAAATAAATCTTTTGATTAAAGGTTAAGATTTATAAATGTATAAATATTACGAATATTATTAATATTTTCTTAATAGACTCATACATATATCAATTTGGGATTAATTTATTGATTAATTAAAATATAAAAATAATTAAAATTATATGAAAAATGACGAAATAACTAATTTACAAAAGAAATAACATTTAAAAACTAAAATAATAATTTAAGAAACAAAGAGAAAAAATAAGAATGATCATATTACAAAACATATATGTTTAAATCTGATATGAAAATAGAATATATTTAAGAGTTAAATAATCTAATGACTATTATAATTAATATTAGCTAAATTACTTTTGACATAAAAGAATAGTTTTTGTTTCGAAAATAAATCAATAAGAACTTTAAAACTTATAAAAAGTCATCAAATAATCATATAATTATATCCCTAAAAGATAAGTATAGTTTTTTTACAAACCTAAATTTAGTTAATTAGAAAATTAACGTTTTTTAAGAAAAAGAATAGTAATTACTTCTTAACATTAACAAATTTTAAAAAATAATTAAAATATAAAAAGATAAATAAAAAATATAATTTTAACAAATTGGTGCGAGAATTCAAGTGAATTTGTCCAGAGACCGGCAGGGTGGCCCAAGCCTTAGCCCAAGATCGATTTAACTTGGCCCATCAATTTTTTAAAATGAAAGTAATGTCATTTTGTTTTAAAATATCGAGCCTCAGGCTAAACAGGCCTGGTCTCAAATAATTAGATCCGAGCCATTAAATTCGGGTCGGTGGGGGCATTTGCCAATTGCCATCACTTAAACAGATCTTCGAAAAAAAGCTAATAACGTCTGTATAAATAGTCCCGACATGACAAATTTGGAAGATGACTCTATTTTCACAAGTTCTACACTTATACTCTGCCTTATTCCCAAAGCAAGCTAGATATGGCGGAACCGTCGTCCACGAAGACTGATGCCGATACCGAGGAATTGCTTGATCGTATGCTCACTCGATTGGCTCTGTGTGACGACTCCAATCTCCAACACTTACTCTCCAAGCTTCTTCCTCGCACCATCTCTTCACTCTCTTCTTCTTCTTCAACCTCCGTCCGTAACAAGGTTACTGTCACATTTTTCTGGCTATCTCTCTTTTATTTATATTTTTCTCATGTTCTTCTACTTTCTTATTCAATGGTCAGGTTCTTGAAATTTTGAGTCATGTGAACAACAGAGTGAAGCACCAACCTAATATCGCTCTCCCGTTACTCGACTTGTGGGATTTGTATATGGAATCCAATGCTTCTTCTCCTTTGGTCAGGAACTTTTGTATCATCTATCTTGAGATGGCATTTGAGCGTGCGCAAGAAACTGTAAGCTTGAATTGTTGATTTTCCTTTTCTTTTATTTGAGAGTTTATGTGAAGTGGATTATTTTTATTAATTGCTGATTATGGTCTAGGAAAAGAAAAATTTGATGCCTGTGCTTGTTGCTAACGTATCGAAAGTTCCAAATCAACACCAAGAGATTATATTGAGAATTGCTGCCAAGGTAATTGTGTCTTTGCTTGTGTTCTATTCTTCAATCTCAACTTTTAGTTGTTTCCATCGTAATGATATCTTTCTTTATGTTTAGGTATTGAAATTGACGGTTTGATATTGCGGGGTATTTGTGTTTATTTCACAGGGGATTGGTGAATACTATGCTAAAGGGCTTGATGAGGAGACTGCTTTCAAATACCAATTTGTGGACAATTCTAAGGACAGAGAACTGTTCATTGAATTCTGCCTGCATTTGATGCTTTATCGGCCCCAGTCTCAAGGGTCTGTAGCTCAATGCATTATAAGAACATTATGATCTTTTATGTTCTGCTTGTTGTTAGTCCAAAATTTAATTAGGATCTCATAATGTTTCTGCAGTGGAGGATGTGTACCTGGCCTATCAATTGCTCAGAGTAATCGTGTTGCGGGAAAGCATACATTGGCAAATGATGCCCTTCTGATGAGAAAGGTGGAAATAAAAGTTGGGCTATTGTACTATCAACGTTACAACTAATTTCATGTATGTATGTATGATCTTTTTTGGTGTCATATGAGCAGTTAGGAATTTTGAATGTTATAGAATCTATGGAGCTGAGTCCTGAAATTGCTTATCCCATATATCTTACTGCTAGTGCAGATAGGTACGTGTGAATTCTCTTTGGATGACATAAACAATTTTTCTTTTAAATTTCTAAGTGAGGCCTTGTGATGTGGCTATGGCTTAAATTCATTGATAATTGATTGTCCAGTCAAGAGCAAGTAATTAAGTGAGGAGAGTAGCTCCTGAAGAAGAAGGCATTTAATGCTAATTTGGATGATTCAAACTTAATGAATAAGTTGTTCTTTTTATTTAATGGTATGACCTGTAATTATTCAAACCAGTGTTGGTGCTAAATGCTTTACCTCTGTACAGGTACCCTTGGGACTGTAGATGTTGCTCCAGAATCTAGAGTCAACCCTGGAAGTGTTGCTCTAAGAGTAAAGCTCATGTCTATCTTTTGTCGGTCTATTGCAGCAGCCAACAGTTTCCCGGCAACTTTGCAGTGTATTTTTGGTTGCATGAATGGTATGATCACATAGCATTTGAGTGCAAAATGGATTTTGGGTTCGAAAACTATTCTAGAGTATAATGTGATTAAAATTACAAAATGTAGTTTGTTATGATAGCCAACTGACCAAAGTATATACGGACTAGTAATATTGAAGTATATGCTTGGGAATGCCTGCTGGAAAAGATTTTGGCCTCCGTTTCTCTTTCTATTTGTTTTATTTTACTATGTAAACCAAACAAGAATACTGTCTTTTATTACTGCTGCAAAAATTTGAATCATGAACTAATGTATCTAATCCTATCAGTATATTCTAACTGTTGTTCAATGGTTATATACTTTTATAAGCTAGACTTTCAAGTATTACTGATTATTTAATGGCTATTTTATTCAGTGCTTGCTGATTCTCTGGTATTTACTGCTGATCTGTTGTTCACAAGCTATGGCATCCTTTTTCTGTTTAAAACTCTCTCTCTTTTTTAAGTATATATTTTTTTTTTGTGTGACATGATATGAATCTGTAATTAGAAATAACAACATGGAGCTTTCTCTACCTTGGGGAATGACCATGGCTTTTTATAACACAATTTCTGATTGCATTCCCCATAGTTGACGTTGAAGATTGAATTTATAATTTGTCTAGATTGGTTTTTACACTTTTGCATCCCTGCTGCTCTTTTGTTTTTTGACATTCACATCCAACTTTGGAGTAATAACATTAATCTTTTGTTGTTATTTTTTTAACTCTGAAATGCATCAGGGAGCGGTACCACCTCTAGGTTGAAGCAATTGGGGATGGAATTCTCAGTTTGGGTATTTAAACATGTAAGATCATTTCATTTCATCCTGAATTATACTTCAAACATCTCTAGTTGCACTGAAGAAACTTTGGCCTTCGGTTCTTGTAATAGATCTGAGAGAAGTTAAAAGGAAAAGAACTTGTCACAGGTTATCTTATATGCATGCATCTAAAATCATCATCTTTAAACAGAGTTGAAGGAAACCTGTTAACCCCTCTTTTAATTTCAAATCTTAAAACTAAACATTGTAACCCTTAGCCAACTTGTGATCAATTGTGACAGATACTGAAGTTTGCTTTACTATAGGGAGTTGGCTTTTTGAAAGTTCTATTTTATGCTTCATCAATAAGCATTTCGTTAGATGTCCTAGCTGCTGGAGAATTGATTGATAAATGATATGGAAAGTACTCCCTGTTGCTAAAACACTGTATTCTAGTCCTCTGTTTCAAATGCTAGCTTATTGTGGTATTGCTTCTTGTTTACGCTTTGTTTAGAATTATCAGACAGCAGATTATTTGGTTTAGCCAGTAAAAATAAAGCCATTTTGTTTGTACGAGTCTCACTAACTAATGGTTATATGTGCTCTTCTTTCCTTTATCTGCTTTTGTTAAATGTTGATGCCTTGATCCTTTAAATAATTCTGAAAATTTGAATTTCTTTCTTTTAGCATGTAATAGTAATGTTCCTTATTACCATGCATTCAGGCAAAACTGGATCAATTGAAGCTTATGGGCCCAATCATACTAACTGCCATTCTTAAGTTACTTGATGGTTATTTGAATTCAGAATCAGGTGCTGCACAAACTTGGCTGTTTTTTGCTAATCTAATTTGCAGTGCAAAATGTATATTTTCAATTTAATTTGAGCTTAATTCTTCCCCTATAGATTCTATTTCCAAGGACATGAAAGCCTTTTCTTTTCAAGCAATTGGATTGCTTGCGCAGAGGCTTCCTTACCTGTTTAGGTGCTTTGCACAACCCTTTTACATTAGTTCTGAATCTTGTCTGTCATTGGATAACTGAAATTTTATTTTTTATCATCTAAGGGACAAGGTGGACATGGCTGTCCGTATTTTTGATGCACTGAAAAGGGAGTCCCAGTCTCTTCGTCCAGTAATCCAGGAAGCAGCTAGTTCTCTTGCTGCTGCGTATAAGGTGCGCTGGATTGTTTTATTTAGTGGTTCTGATTATGACTAGATTTAGCATGTTACATGCTACTTTTGTCCTGATTTAGGATTAGATATTGATTTAGTTTTTGTTTTATGCTTTCTTTCATTGTTTGCATTGATTTCGTGCTTCTTTTATATTTGGTTAGAAAACTTTGTCTAGCACATTTCAATTAACATGTTTTTGTTGTTGTAATGCTTATAGAAATCTCTAGAGGAAACATACTAATATTATCCTAGCCATCTATTCTGTTTATTCTATGTTAACTTTTATGTTTTTGGTAATATGGACAAAGTTGCATTACTTTGTTTTTCAGTGATGTCTGTTCCCTCCTCTCCCCTCTCTACTTTTTTCAAAATTGAACGTATCGCTGATCCTTAATTTACTATTTATTTTTTGTCAATGAAAATTCTGTTCCTCCTAAATTATTCAGTAATGGGTGTAGAAAAAGAGGAACTCAATAGTTTTTTATTGTATTGAATTAAATCATATGAGATCTATTACATCTCTATTTATACAAGGTGATCCTAGAAGGAAATAAAATCATATACAAAATAAAATCC
>JAOSBK010000008.1:6072966-6083612 GCA_027568895.1 Erythroxylum shatona
TTTTCATTCCATACCCATTAACCCCTTCTCAAACTCATCAACCAAGCACCTCCTAAATAACAACTTATATTTAAACATAAATTTAATTTAAGTAAAATGAACAAAATTTAAAATAAAACTTTTTTATTTTTCGCATATATTCGTATCATACATAATAAAATATTATTTTATCAATTTTTCTCGTAGAACTCTATATGAAAATTTATATAATAAAATGACTTTAAGTAAAGTTTTACCTATTAAAACTAATCTTACTCTTATTCATTTACGAAATAATTATTAAACATCAAATGTTTAATTTTAAGTAGTAACATTAGTTTTAATTAAAACAAATATATATTGTTTAGAAGTAAAATTTTAGAAATTTTAAATTTAATTTTCTTTTAGAAATTTTAAATTTAATTTTCTTACTTTTAATGAATATATTTAATATTTATATAAAATTTAATTAATTAGTGCATCTAAGATTTTTTAATTTATAATTATTATCAACAATAAAAATTATTTTTAATTGAAAATCAAAACCTAAAGTGTAGCTAGCTATTGTGATTTGATTGAAGCAATTGGTGATATATAAAAAATAGACTAATAATTGAAAAATAAGATAAAAGTATATAATTATAGCGAATGTAACGTGAAATAATTTATGGTAGATAATTTTAATTAAGTTAGTCAAGAAATGTTCATAATCTAACGTCATTCACTGAAATTAAAAGCATGATAATAACATATAAATAAACAATTAATATTATTTATTAGTCAAATTAATTATAAACTACATTATCATTGTCATCACATTTAATTTAAAAATTTGCAATGAAGCGAGAATTGGAAAAGTCTAATAATACACAGTCTTATTCTTATATAATAGAGAGGCTATTTTCAGTAAATCTACGTGTAAATGAGATAATATAAAAACAAAAAGTAATGCAAAATCTCCATTCTTGAAAAAAAAAGTAAAAAGTAATGCAAAATATTTCAAAGCCTGAGAGGCAACGATAACAACTGACCAACTCCCAACAGAACAGATGGCTACCAACCTACCACCACCTCCTACCCTCTCTTCACACCTCCCAATGCCGTTTGTCTGATTCATTCAACAAATTAGTTATCAAATCAATGTCATTTATTATTTTCTTATGACAATAATATCCACACGCTCAAAACGAGGCATGGATCGTCTGTTGTTTTTATTCAGTTCTTACTTTCTCTCTTCTGATCTGAACCGTTGGTTAGGTAACCTGATCGTTGCGTGGCTGGTAATGATTTCATAGCACAGAATTGCATTAGTCAGAAGCGCCAGAGGATGAGATCCCTCAAAATACACCGCTCTTCACATTTTTCTTTCTTTTTTTTTTTCTATAATTCACGTTAAGGATAAAATAGTCCTTATTATATATACAATAATACGAAAAAAAAAAAAAGAAGAAGAAAACAGCAAAACGTGCCTACATAACAACTCCGTCACATTTTGGTTATCACCTTCTCTTCTTCTTCGTCTACCTAATAACTTCCTGCAATTTTGGAGAACAATTTATTTGAACTCAGTCAAAATCAAGGAAATCCCCAATTCCTAGGGTTTCTGAGTCTGCTTCGGGAGCCCTAGTTTTTTTGGTTTATTCTTTTACTCTCTTCGTAGCGTGCAATCCAAGGTTCATCTTTCATTCTCTTTCTTTTTCTAGCTTCTTGATTATGGTTTTTTTTCCTTTACGCGTATTCTTCTGTGTGATTTCCGAGAAGTCGGAGGAGAAAAGATTGTGACAACGAGGAATACAATTTAATTATAACCAGACTTTTCATGTTTTGTTCCATTATTTTGTTTAGACTTTAGATTGAGTTCTTGCTTGTTAGCTTTGTAGTTCGTTTTCATAGAGACGGCTTTTGATCTATGCTCGTATGTCCTATTTATTTTCTAAATATTTGGACGGTGCATTGTCCTCCGTCGGCGTGAATTTGGGACATTGAAACCAAAATTGTGTGGGACTCCTAGGATTGTTTAACTGAACTTTTTCATCTCAAAAATGGGATGAGATAAGCGAAAGAAAGGATTGGATAAGCTACATAAGGGAATGATGCAGTTGGCGAAAAAACTGATCAATTTTGTGTATGGTTAGGTATCATTATGGTTACATTGTATCCAATTATCTCGCTGATGAAATTATTCTCTGTTATCTTGGAATACCAAGCAATAAGCCTCAATGCTTCCAAATGCTCTGTTTCACTCATCTAGTGCCTGCTTCAAAATAATAGATTATGGTTGTGAGTTTTATTATGTGTTAGTTCATGAAAATATTTAGCAGTAATTTGTAGTTTTTCTTTCATTTCTCCTTTTTCTTGCTCATAGCTGCCAAGTAGATTGTGCTCCGAGTGGTAGCTTAAATAATAGACATTCACTTGTCAAAAGGAGACAGCAAAAGCTGCGATTCTATATGTTTACTGGTGGTTAACACTTTTAAGTGTTCAAATTCTGCACGATCAATACATGTGAAGCAATGCTAATGAGATCGATCCTTCTTGACAAGTATCTTTTTGTCCTAGGAGGCATAGATATCTAACAAATTTTCTCTGGATTTCAGCCTGAACTTTTACATTGACCATCACAATGTCGAGCTTGGGGGAACCACTAGGACTTAACAAGTTACCAAGCATGAGTACCATTGATATGATTCAAAGGTTCTCATCTGGTGCTTGCCGTCCCAGAGTTGATGATATAGGAATGGGAAATCGCTGGATTGATGGAAGAAGCTGTAGCTCTTCCAACTGTTGTGAGTAAGTACTTACGATATTATGCTTCTCCTCTTTGACACATCGTCTGGATTATTCAATTTCCCTTTCACATGCAATAAGTAAAACTTGTGATCACTTTGGTTTCAGAGAAGATTATGAGGAGTATAAAGGGGAAACATTTCCCTGGAAAAGACAAACAAGAGAACCATCCCAAGGTGACTCCTTTAATCGGAGGAGTACGACCATAGGCAGGAACTATAAGGTATCTGTAACTTTTAACAAGTTGACTACTTTTCTGATTGACATTATATCACCTAAGTCAATGACAACGACATATAGCATACAGCAAATAGGGTGATTTCATGATTATAATAAAACCATAATCTTCTTGTACAGATTAGAAGATGGAGGTCATTATCTTCGATAAATAAGAATCCAAGTTTCATTTCTCATTCCTGCATTGCATTTGCCCAAATGTCTATCACTTTACATTTTATGCAGTTAAAAAAATTTAGTTCCCTCTTATTTGAGTTCTGATTTTTCTTTTCCTGATATAATGCAGCTTTTGAATGGTATATCGAAGTTTGTGAAGATAGTAGAAGTTGGTCCCAGGGATGGATTACAAAATGAGAAAAACATAGTACCTACAGATGTGAAGGTTGAACTGATTCGAAGACTAGTTGCTGCTGGGTTACCGGTTGTTGAGGCAACAGGTTTTGTGTCACCTAAATGGGTTCCACAGGTAATTTAATTCATTCATTTTAACTTCAATCAAGTTGTGTGTATGATGGATGATCTCGTCAAAATAGTATGTTGTAGTAATGATCAGATGTGCCTTTTTATCTTCGTATCTGATTTGGCGATATCAATTATAGATTTATGCTACATTTGTTGAAGTTTTGAAGAGTTTCATCATATCTTAGAAACGCCTTTATGCAATCATTAACCAGTGAATGAACACATTTTTATTAAGTGTTATTGCAGACTGTTTTATCATGAAGGTTATATCAGTCTATTAGTTTCTCCTTCTTCTTGTCTCTATGCCTCTTTTTGGTTGTGGTTCCTCGCTTATGTTCATTTATCTTCTGTTGTTTTCTGTCTTTTACCATTTATTTTACTGCATCAAACAGCTGGCAGATGCAAGAGATGTAATGGAAGCTGTTCGTAGTTTGAAGGGCTCTAGATTACCTGTCCTTACTCCTAATGTAAAGGTGGGATATCTGACATATTAATTGGAGCTCAAACATTGCCTTGATGATCTGTCCGAATCTGACGATGGAATCTGTTTATTTTCTAGGGGTTTGAAGCAGCAGTTGCAGCGGGTGCTAAGGAAATAGCAGTTTTTGCCTCAGCTTCTGAGTCATTCTCAAAGTCAAACATCAATTGTAGCATTGAGGAGAGTTTTGTTCGTTATCGTGCTGTTACTAGTGCTGCTAAAGCACTCTCGATACCTGTTCGTGGGTATGCATTATCTATCTTTTGACAGGAATCCTTATTGAGATATCTGATATCTTTCTGTCATCTGCATGCGGTGCAGATTAAACCACCTAATGGACAAATTTGTAAAAGTCTTACACCTGTTTGATATCTTTTGTTCTATTATTGTGTTGTGGCTGGAATTGTCCAGATGTTATCTGTGGACTACCTCATGTTTCTCTAATCCTATTAGCTAAGATAGATTGCTGATCAATTCTTTTGGTCATGATGATAACTGTCTTAGAGGTCTTGTTATCTGTGTTGTACAAAGTCTTTAAAGATAAATGTAGGAACTATAGACATGGTTATTTGTAAGCATTATTTGAATTCTAAAAGGGTTAGCTTTTACATTAGAAGCTATAGGTGATTATATTCTTGCACTAACTTTGCAGAAGTAGCATATTTTGAGAAAATGAATTGCTATTGAACTTGATAGGTATGTGTCTTGTGCTGTTGGTTGTCCTGTGGAAGGAGAGATTTCTCCATCAAAGGTGGCTTATGTGGCAAAAGAACTTTATGACATGGGTTGCTTTGAGATATCCCTTGGCGATACAATTGGAGTTGGTACACCCGGTAATGATTATGCAATAATATATTAGAATTTATTCGATCTTTCCTATCTTGCTCTCTTTGTTTCATGATTTCCTCAGTCACATGCCTCTTCATGCACAACAAGCAATGCCCTTGGTCTGTTTGATCAAAGTGTAGCGGTTAACATATAGGAGTTTGTTTTGTTGAACTTCTTCATTTTCCAAAATTTGCTCACCTGTTATTCAGGTTATTCAACACTGATAGCTATTTCATATTTTCCAAAGGTTAATCAGTGGTGCTTTTTTGTGTTGATGGCTTTTGTCTTGAATTTGCATGGTCCCCATCTTAGTAGTGATTGCATCTTTCTAGGGTGCCTGGGCTCTTGTGAATCTTAATACACAGATGGAGTTAACTTTACTGCCTTCTAGTTGATTGTTCCAATGTAAACTCAGTTGTATTATTGTCTCTCGAGTTGGTGACATTGTGTTATTCTCATTACCCTCCCTTTGATGTGGAACAGGTACTGTTATTCCTATGCTCGAGGCTGTAACTGCTGTTGTTCCGGCTGAGAAGCTTGCTGTCCATTTCCATGACACCTATGGGCAATCGCTTTCAAATATTTTAGTGTCCCTTCAGGTAAGAACTACACTTTCTAGTTCTCCCTCAGGATGGATGAGTACAAGGTAATAACTGCATTTTGTCGATTAATAGCATAGTTTATGGCTTTCCATCCATGACTTGGATACTCAGGCAGCTTTTATCAGACTGTATCTTAATTCTGCCTTTTAGTCACAGCCATGCTTTCAGCTCCATTCAAATTCTTAGCATATATTTGTTGGGGATTAGTAATTCTCTATACTCACATCTTATGTGGTTATTTAAGAATTTATCGTTCATTTTTTATAGCCTGATGTGATGTATATGTCATAACTCTTTCCTATTTTGTCTCTTAACAGATGGGGATTAGTGTAGTCGACACATCTGTGGCAGGTTTAGGCGGGTGCCCCTATGCAAAGGGCGCTTCAGGCAATGTTGCAACAGAAGATGTACTTTACATGCTTAAGGGGTTAGGTGTGAATACAAATGTGGATCTTGCAAAACTTCTTTCCGCCGGAGATTTCATCTGCAAACATTTAGGTCGTCAACCTGGATCAAAAAGTGCAGTTGCGTTAAGCCGAGTGACAGCTGATGTCTCTAAGATATGAGAGGTTTCGGGCCTTCAACTTTGCAATGCCCTTTTGGTAGAAAGAGTGGCCCACAAGGTGTTGTTTTGTAACATATGTATTGCATCATATACTTTTAGAAATAAATGAAATTCAGAGCCTCAAGTCAACAAGAGGTAATTTATGTCTTCGGAATTGTACTCAACATTATAACCCTTCTGTTTGAACCATTAAATGGTCATTGGGTTCGATAGCAACTTGTGCTACTTTTTCTTTACAGTTTATGAGGGAAGAAAATGTTCAATCTTTTCTACAACATAGAAAGTCCATTACTATTCTCACTTTCCTGTAACCTAAAATGGAAAATGAGAAAAAAAAGTACATCTTATTTTTATTGCCAACTTACTTGGAATACTTTGGGACTGGCTGTAAGCTTGGTTGTTAGTCGAATTAGTATAAATTTACTGTGTCATTCTTTCTCTTTTACCAACTTTTAAATTTTCACGTTATAAGTTTGTGTTTTCAACAGGTTCCTTCTGTTTTTATAAAGCAAGAGGTTCTTTTCCCTTTAAGCGTCAACAGACTTCTATCAATTAACAGGCTTATTTCTATTTGAACTTTAGCAGGCTCCTATTGATTGACAGGCTCATTTCTTTTTGAGCACGAATAGGATTTTTTCAATTAATAGGCTTCTTTCGTATTTTAAAAAATTAATAGGATCTTTTTTTAAAGTAAGAATCCTTTCTTTTTAAATGTTAACAGGTTCCTTTCGAAGTTTAATATGATCTTTCCATTTATCAACCCATTTTGTTTAAGAAGGATTTCAAATTTGTTACACATAATTCAGCCCTCTGACGTGTGTGTGCTTTAATATTTGGTATCAGACCGAGATTTCATATTTATTGTGTTTTACAATATGTAATAGATCATGACAAATAACTTAAGAATCCTTGAAGGATAGTCCGTCTCAAAGCCTCCTTAATTCAATGAAAACAACTACGCCTATTGGAAAGAGAGAATGATCATCTATCTTCAATCGGTGGATATCGAAATCTAGGAAGTTATCAAAGTTGGGGCTATATCTCCTACTATTGACAATGTAGAAGTGTAGACTGATGCCGATAGAAGAAATACACAGCTAAATGTCAAAGTAAGACATCATCTAATCTGTGCACTATCTCCAAAGATATCCTACTCTTCTACAGGAAAAAAAAATGTGGGACAAGCTTTAAGTTACATTTGAAGTAACGAATAAGGTAAATAAACATAGAACAAGTCTTTTAATGTATCGATATATCTAAATGACGAGTTGGCAACAAAAATTCTAAGATCACTACTAAAGGAATGGAGACCTAAACTAACATATCTGGAAACCGCAAAAGATCTCGATACAATTTCACTTAATTGGTTAAGAGGAAACTTCATGATTCATGAAGCCGAGCTTAGGTAAGATGAATGATCCTTATATAGAAGAGGAATGACTTTAAAATTAGTTGACGAATCGAATCCATCAAATGATGATGAAAGTGATACTGAGTTACAAATAGATGGAGATGGCGAATTCAACTTCATGGTCAGAAAATATGTTTGCTTCTACAAAAAGAAGTTCATGGAGAAAATAGAGGAAACATGAAAACTGGAAACAACACGTTCTTATCAAAAGATAGCAATAGCAATAGTAGTACACAAAATAATCAAATCATATGATATCACTACAAGAAGCCTAGATATACAAGACCAAAATATCCTCTTCTTCAAAAGGACAAAATAGAAAATAAAAAACCTAAAAAGTATGTTATGACTGCAGCTTGGTCAGACGAGGATTTTGATAACTTTGAAGAAGAAGGGCCTGAGGAAGTTAGCAACGTTTACTTTATGGTCGAATCAGGAGATGAGGTATATTATTTTGACTCTGATATTAACATTGATGAATTTAGAGATGCATATCATGACTTATATGATCAGCATAAAAAATTAACAGTATAGTGTTTCAAAAGGTTAAGATGTTAAAAAAAATGATGAATCTTTAATAAATAAGATTAAATTATTAGAATAAGATAAGAAAGATTTGCTGGCTAAAGCCACTTTTTTTGGAAAATGATAACAAATAAAAAAAGTTTGTGAAAAAGAATGCTTGGAATAAAAAATAATTCTCATCTCTACCGAGATAAAACAATTTAACGCTTTAAAATTTAGTAAGGTGGGTGGCTGTGATGACATGACATTCTGACATAACAGCAAGGTGGTAATGATCTGGCAGTGGCATATGTAGACCTTGGGTCATTTATAAATTGACACGTGTGTTGAAAATATTGATTCAGGTTAAAATTGAAGATTTTGTATAAAGATAAGATATTTGTTAAAGGATATAATTTTATCTTTTAGGATAAAGTTGTTATCTAGTTAGGATTTAAACTTTTGAATTTGAATTGTTTTATTTAGATATTAGCTAAGTTTGTCATTTCATTATCTATATATTTAGTTCTTCATGTTAATGTAATTGGCACCTATCAATAAAATGTCTCTTGCATTATCTCTTCCTTGTTCTACTTTATTTTAGATAGTTTCTCATTCTCAAAATTTCAACAACGTGTTACTTTTGTTGATTGGATATTACTATTACTTTTTTTTTTACTATTACTTTAGCTACAACGACGTCAATTTATTATCAATGTCACAAAAATAATTTGTTTCGTACATATAAATTAAAAATTGTTTTTCTTCTCTTTCAAGCAAGCAAGAGAAATAAGGTAGAAATGTTATAATATTAAATAACCATGTGATTTATTATTTGAGTCTTATAAAAAGAATCCAAGATGATAATTATCGAGCATTATATAAAGAGATCTCGAATGGGTAAAATACTATTTTTTTATGCCTTTTAAAAGTAAACCAACATACTGATTGGTGAAATGATATATATAAATTTTAGTAACTTATGAAAGGTTATTTTGATAATTGGAGAAACTGCAAAAAATTTAAAAAGAAGAGAAGAAATAAACTTGTATCAAGAACGTCAAAATCTTACAAAATGATCATGAATACAGGTATGTTATGAATCGATTCATAAATGTATTAACAAGAAATGCTACGATGAGATGCTACTTGTCCACATTCTTCTAACTTATTCTATAATTCATCTCATGGAAGCTACCGACCCATTTGATTACAACTAACTGAGTTACTTTCATTGCGTTGCGTATAATGCAACAAAAAATCTATCCATGAAGCTTGAAGTTTTTATTCCATTTTGCCAATTTGGGAACAATTAAATATCGAAACTGATAACGTTGAAACGATGAGCTGACACAACTCTAGAACTTGGGGAATTGGACTCTAGATTGACATTTTTTCCTCGGTAGTTTTGGACACTCGATGAAGTCTGACCCAGAAGTGTCTACACACAAGTAAACCTGAAACAACTGAGCATTCTTTGATTGGTCTACATTGCACTCTAACCCAGGAGTAAATCCAACGGCTCCTTTAATAGCTTCTTCAATGCTGTCCAGGTCATAGAACTCATCATCCGGTTTTATTCCTGTGTCAAATTTTAGCTGTTAGAACAACAAACATAAATAATGAAAATGTTACTTTAAGATAAGGATAAAGAGGGAAAATTTCTTATTTATTACGTTGATTTGTTGAAAGTACCTGCGTTCTTGAGCGCTTGAAGAAGGTTTGCTCTCTGTTTCAGTTTTAATGCTGCTTCAAAGTAGTCACGTTGGCCAAGTTTAGATTCAGCGCAGGTTCCATGCTTCTTCCACTCGTGTGACCAAAACCTGTAGCTTTGGCCAAGTTCAGATTCAGCGCAGGTTCCATGCTTCTTCCGCTCGTGTGACCAAAACCTGTGGCCGTTGCTTCTAGGACAGGACAGTGATGGCCATTCTTTTTGCAAGGTGGAAGTCAGATCTGAGATCTAGAACAAAATTTTCAAAGAAAATTTAGTTTGAAGAAAAACAAAAATAATGGTCCAAATTCCACGTTAGCTCCAAATTTCTTGGGAAATTGATTTCAGCATATAATTCTATATATCTTTCTACCAAGTTTTTCCTTTATCCAACGATCTTGGTGTAAGAAAGTTTTGATCTTTGTATTTATGTTCTGAACAGATCTCCGGGAGTTCTTATCTCATGTCACGTCCTAACAATCTTAAAGTAAATGATGTTTTGTTGTAAGCTGATTTGAGGGACGTACTATATTTCTTGTTTTGCAAGTGACGTACGCTTACCTAATTTTCAAGCAAATCATGAAAAAACCCGAACTTAAAAACCATGTGTCCTTTTTCCTGTGACTTGCAGTGCAAGAGTTTCTATCACTATAAACTATTGAAATGAACACGATAGCTAATTAACGGTTGGTAAATAATAGTTACCTGAGATATGTCCAATTTACTGCTGCGATTACAGTGATCCGGGGACCTTCCATATATGCGTGTTGGTTGGCCAAAGTCCATGGATGCCAAAACCTGAAGCAGGTTTCCCAGTTTTTGGATAGCAGCACCCATGGTTTGTGTCACAATATGATCCTGGCCACTGTAGTACCGTGGAAACAAAGACACTCAACATATTTATTAGAGATGTATCCATGCATGTAGGAGCATGCAAACCCAAAAATATTTTGTTTAGAAGATAAATAATCATGTCAGGCATAGAACAACGGCACAAATCAAACTTTTAGGCCAAAGGAAAGTCTTTAGAGGAGAAAATGTAACTGAAACTGGGTAAAAAAATTGTACCATATAATTAATAC
>JAOSBK010000008.1:6083712-6099990 GCA_027568895.1 Erythroxylum shatona
ACTCCACACTCGAGGGACACGGACTCAGATATCACCAATGATATCGGGTTCGGGTCACTAGGGAGTGGGGTGTTACAGTTTGTCTTCAACCTTTGAAAGTTGAAATTTCAGAATTTGATGTTGATATTCTTAAGGCACGTGAGGGCGTGTGGAGTGAGTGTTTGGGAAGGTGTTTGCACTGTTGTGATCGTTATAAAGAGTAGAAGAGTTCGGCATATATCAAAGTCTACTTAAACAACAGAATTAACTCCAAAAGTTGAGAACTAGAAGGCTACTATTCTTTGTACAAAAGAAGCTTTGATATCATGTAAAAAGATGAAAAAAGCTTTGCATTTTTGTATGGTGTAAAACTATTATTCATACATAAATTTACACAAAAAAATAAAAATATGCTTTATAATTATTAAATAAATGTATAACGTACGTATACGTTATAAATTAACAGTATAAACGGTGTAGTATAAAGCTCTAAATAGACTTAAACAATGATAAATGAAACAAGAGCAGAAAGCCATGGCCCATGGGCATATCAGGAGCTCTTTCTAAATATTTTCCCATAATTAAGCACATTGTAAATGGAGGACGTTTTTCAATTTTTCCCATTTATTAGCCAATTAAACTACGACCATGGGTCCGTTTGATTGGATCATGCATTAATGGATAATGATGGCAATTTTGATAAACACATTAAGCTTACTTCTTATTTTGGAAGTGTCAACATGGTTATGGGTTTTTTTTTCTTAATTGTGTTTAAATTAGCATTAATAATCAATTAGAGTTGTCTTGGACGACCTCTCATTTTTTGTTTTTCCTTCATCCATAAGTTTGTCTTTTGGATCAGCCGGCACGCACATAATTAGTTAATTCATTTGTTATGTGTATTATAGTCAATCTATTTATTATCAATGTCACAAAAATAATTTGTTTCATACATATAAATTAAGAATTCTTTCAAGCAAGCATGAGAAATAAGGTAGAAATGCTACGATGAGGTGTTACTTGTCCACATTCTTCAACTTATTCTATATATAAGTCATCTCATGGAAGCTACCCACCCATTTGGTTACAACTGACTTACTTTCATTGCGTTACGTATTATGCAACAAAAAATCTATCCATGAAGCTTGAAGTTTTTATTCCATTTTGCCAATTTGGAAACAATTAAATATAGAAATTGATGAAGAAGAAGAACGCTGAAACGATGAGCTGACACAACTCTAGAACTTAGGGAATTGGACTCTAGATTGACATCTTCCCCTTGGTAGTATCGGACACTGGATGAAGTCTGACCCAGAAGTGTCCACGCACAAGTAAACCTGAAACAACTGAGCATTCTTTGATTGGTCTACATTGCACTCCAACCCAGGAGTAAATCCAACGGCTCCTTTAATAGCTTCTTCAATGCTGTCCAAGTCATAGAACTCATCATCCGGTTTTATTCCTGTGTCAAATTTTAGCTTACAAGATTGGTTAGAACAACAAACATAAATAATGAAAATGTTACTTTAAGATAAGGATAAAAAGGGAAAGTTTCTTATGTATTATGTTGATTTGTTGAAAATACCTGAATTCTTGAGCGTTTGAAGTAGGTTTGCTTTCTGTTTCAGTTTTAATGCTGCTTCAAAGTAGTCACGTTGGCCAAGTTCAGATTCAGCGCAGGTTCCATGCTTCTCCCACTCGTGTGACCAAAACCTGTAGCCGTTGCTGCTAGGACAGGACAGTGATGGCCATTCTTTTTGCAAGGTGGAAGTCAGTTCTGAGATCTAGAACAAAATTTTCAAAGAAAATTTAGTTTGAAAAAAAACAAAAATAATGATCCAAATTCCACGTTAGATCCAAATTTCTTGGGAAATTGATTTTAGCTTATAATTCTATAGAAAAAATATGAATAGTCTCTAATTAAGTCAGATATTAGTTAAGTAGTTCATTCATGTAGGTGACAAAGATCATCTAAATATATAGAATTTCTTATAAAGTTGTTAGAAGATAGAGTGAACTTTCTTCTACGTCTTGTACACTAACAAGCACAGGTTAACCAGCTACCAGCTTTGATTATATAGACAAACAAAAACTTAGATAAAAGCACAGCTAGATTGAAAAATAAAAGAATTAACAGTATGACGTAAACTCAATTTGAGAGGGAAAAAATTTTATATTAACTGTCCCTTTTCGGCACTTATCTTTGTACCAAGTTTTACCTTTTTCCAACGATCTTGATGTAAGAAAGTTTTGATCTTTATATTTATGTTCTGAACAGATCTCTGGGAGTTCTTATCTCATGTCATGTCCTAACAATCTTAAAGTAAATGATGTTTTGTTGTAAGCTGATATGAGCAACCTATTATATTTCTTGTTTTGCAAGTGCCGTACGCTTACCTAATTTTCAAGCAAATCATGAAAAAAACCCGAACTTAGAAACCATGTGTCCTTTTTCTTGTGACTTGCAGTGCAAGAGTTTCGATCGCTATAAACTATTGAAGTGAACACGCTAGCTAATTAACGGTTGGTAAATAATAGTTACCTGAGATTCGTCTAATTCACTGTCGGGATTACAGTTTTTGGGGTACCTTCCATTCTTGTAGTTTGGCCAAAGTCCATGGATGCCAAAATCTGAAGCAGGTTTCCCAGTTTTTGGATAGCAGCAGCTATGCTTTGTGTCACAATATGATCCTGGCCACTGTAGTACCGTAGAAACAAAGACAGTCAACATATTTATTAGAGAGTTATCCATGCATGTAGGAGCATGAAAACCCAAAAATATTTTGTTTAGAAGATAAATAATCATGTCAGGCATAGAACAACGGCACAATCAAACTTTTAGGCCAAAGGATTATTAATTAATTAAATTTGAGGAGCAAAAAGATTTTTCGTTTTAAGGAAAGTCTTTAGAGGAGAAAATGTAACTGAAACTGGGTAAAAAAATTGTACCATATAATTAATATTAACACACACACACACACACACACACATATATATATATATGTATATATATAGAAAGTTATGCAGCTAATCCCAAACCTGTTGGACGAAGTAGAAGAAATCAAAATCCTGAGAAACACAAAGAACTGTAAGACAGTGCAATATCAAAAGCTTGATAAAGATTGGCAACCTTAGCTTCATTTTTAATGCTTCTTGCAATAAGAAGATGGCTCTTTTGAATATAGGGTTAAGAGAATGAGGAATCAATGAGGTCGATTGTGGATTTATACGTGGTACTGGAGCGCATAAGAAATGGGTCTCTCTTCACATGGAAGGACGCCATCTTTGAACAAGTGCCGCATTGTTTGACATAAATGTAAAAAGACAGCTGCCTTACGCGGTAGAGTGCCCTATAAAGCACTCCACCACGTAAGAAATGGGTCCCTCTTTATATGGAAGGACGCCATCTTTAATCAAACACCGCATTATTAGATATAAATGTAAAAAGACAGTTGCCTTACGCGATGGAGTGCCTTATAAAGCACTCCACCGCGTAAAAAATAGGTCCCTCTTCATATGGAGGGACGTCATCTCTAATCAAGTGCTGCATTATTTGACAGAAAATATGGTTAAGAGATTGAGGAATCAATGATGTCGATTGTGGATTGTTATAGGCAAAATGGAGAGTTTGGAAGGAATATCCACTGACAGAATATGCTTATTCAGGTTGCTCTTATCATACATACTGCGTGGATTTATACAGTTCTTAATGTCGACTTCAACCAAACCTTGAGTGGCTGTGAATTTAATAAAAGTTTGAATAACATAGTTGAACATTTTGTTAAGAGCCGTGAAAAAACTTGTTTAATAATTAACTCATTCTAGATCATGTCTAAATAATTTCGAATGCCGATTAAGGATCAAAGTGGAAATTCAAATTTCGGTACTTAGAATACTGCAATAAACAATTACAAGGGTAAGATATGGCCTGCAGGAAACTGTTAGAAAGCTTTGTCTTTAGGTCTGCAAGATATGGGTTTGAGAAGGTGATAATGACATGGGTTTGGAAGGAGATTAAAGAAGGGTGGGTCCAACAATGTTGACTAGACAATCGATTCTTTTATGCTCTAATCCTGTATGGATTAACAAGGAACAAGTGTAAAGCTTTCAGCCTTATCTGTTCAGTGTAACTCCAAAGTTTCGGTAGTTAGAATACTGCAATAGACAATGACAAGCGTAAGATATGGTCTGCAGGAAACTGTTACACACGGATTAGAGAAGGTGATAAACCAACCGCCTCTTTAATGTCTGATTTTTGGAGCAGAACTCTAATTTTTCAAATTCCTAGATTACTAAACCTTACAATAATTTAATCTCAATTTCTAATTACAAAACCAAATCACCTTATCAATTAATACTCCCTTCTATCTAAAATAAAAATCGTTTCAGAGAGATGCACACTTATTAAGAAAGCTAGTGAAATGTTTGATATACCCTTATTAATTACATGTTAAATTGCCTTAAAAATGTACTCTGTATAATTAGGATGTGAGAAATTAAAGGGTAATTTTGAAAATAAAATTATAAATATGCATGAAAAATTGTGAACAACACTTATTTTAAATAATTAAAATCCCTCTAAAACGACTTTTATTTTAGATAAAAAAGAGTATTATTTAACCTTCATGACTGTGTTTACATTCTTAATTTATTGAATTCTTCCGTACAAGCGAATACATCAAGGACATGTTATCAATTAATATTATTTGACCTTCATGGCTGTGTTTACATGTTCTTAATTCATTGAATTCTTCTGTACAAGCGAAGACATCAAGGACAAGTCCCTTCGGCTAACTACTTCAATAACCAAATCACCTTATTAATTAAATATTATTTGACCTTCATGGCTGTGTTTACATGTTCTTAATTAAAATAAATTTTTTTCCATATAATTAACTTTAAGGGAACTTATTAAGAAATATAAAATAAGAAATTGACAAAAACTACTAATCTATTGCGATTTCGTATTACAATTTTTGTTTTTTTAATCTGTCAATCCACAAACCGTTCAATTATCCGACCTCTAATGGTATCCACAGATCTATTCAGATAAAACTCAAATTGAATTTGAAAGGAAAATTGTAAAAAGTACTAGCTACCATTTTTCTAATTTTTCCTTTTATATGAAAATCTTATTTTTCATGTCTTTGGAATTTATTAAAATTACAACTAAAGTCAAACTTTAATTATAATTATTAATTAAGCCTTATAAGATCAAATATCACATATTGACTCTTAAAATTTCTAAAACTTCTCAATTAAGTCCAACTTAATTCAAATTTCACTTTCCCTTTTATGTGTGACCCATTAGGTTTCTAACATGTTTACCATGATTATAAATTATGATTCTAATTCAAAATTAGAATCAAATAAATTAAAACTCTTCTAATTTATCTTTAATTCTCTAATTAAATAATTTATAATCATATATCATGATTGACGTTTAGTAATATGTCATGACCATCTAAATATTAAAAATATCAAAATGGTTTGACTTAACCTGTCTATGCATGATTATCTTGTATAAATTAATCCTTTCATCATCTAATGTTCCAATTGGAACTAGAGTATGGAATTCGTGTCTATTCTAAATAATCCAATTATATTCATTCTTGCTAATTAGTAAATGATTTATAATTGATATTTGAAAACAACATTTCCAAATTTCAATTTATTTTGGCCAGAGATTTCCAAAATCATTTTTAATCAAGAACAGCAGAATATTCACTCTAATTACTTTAGGATAACGAATTTTTTATTGATTTACTCAACTATCTCCACATAGTTGATACTATATCTAATAACTGCCGAATTGAACTACTCCAATAATAGAACATAAGTAGCATCAAAACATAGTAATTCTAATATCAAGTCTAAAGATTAATTATATAACCATCATAATGAGATAATCCACAGACACACAAGTAATGTTGCATTTGGGATTCTCAAATTTGGGTCAGTTCAGTGAACTTATTCTCTAATAAGCATCCATATGTTTGTTTAAGTATCTCCACACTTTAATATATGAGATCGATTACTTTTGTCATTAGAAATAAACAAATATGTGCTAGTCTAACCATTTCATCAATGCCCCATCTTGATGAAACTATGACTAGGAACATTTTAGGAATAATACAAAAATATAATTTGAATATCATAATTATAATCACATTATAATTTCTAATTGCATAACAATTATTTCAGGAATTTTATCTTTATGATTAATAATTAAATAATTAAAACACAAAGATAAAGAATGCTTTTTATTAAATAAAATAAATTTTATACAAAAATATACAACCAAAATTGACTGTAAGGGCATAAACCAACAATTTTTTGTAATTAATGTTGTTTTTAATTTAGGTTTCACAATCCTGCTTTTACATTAACGAGTGATGAATAATAAATCCTCACATTTTTCATGACTTTATTGGGAAACATTACAAATTATATCCCATAGGTAAAATAATCAAAGAAATAGCAAAGAAATTTAATGTGGTTTACTTTTTAATTTGGGTTACATCGATGGGTTAAACTCCAAATAAAAAATTCACTAATGAAAATAACAGGTACAAAGAGTGACAACATAATAGTGGTACTCACACACAAGTTTATCAAATTTACTATCTCTAAGATAATATCCTCACTATTTTGTCACTCATCCTTTTTAAGAAAACTTTTCCTAAAAATACCAGAAAAAACACTCTCTCTCAATCTTCTTAAACTCTCTCACCATATATGCATATGTGTTGCATCTTAAATAATGAAAGAGGGAGGGAGGGTCTTGATATGGACCCTCCACCGCCTTAGCCACAATTTGCAATATGTAAGTATTTTTTAACGAATCTAACCTTCTAGTGGTGGTACCCCATGAGTTGGTATCGCCTAAAAACTCTCTCCCTACTAACTACTCGGGGTTTACTGTCATTCCTGCAGATGATCGACATAACTCAAACTTTCCCCTGGGTAGAACTTTTGTCATCATATCTGATTCATTCTCATCTGTATAAATCTTCTCAAACTGTAACAACATCTTTTTAAACATCTCTCTATTCTAGTGACATCTCACATTAATATGCTTTGATCTTGAATGGAAGTAGGAATTCTTCCCAAGGTGAATAGCACTCTAAATGTCACAAAACAATTGATATCTATCTTGTTGAAAACTAAGTTCTTCTGAGAACTTCTTTATCCATAGGAGCTCATTGCACATTGCATGCTTCAGTTGCAGCAATAAATTCTGCTTTAGTGGTGGATAGAGCAACACATTTCTGTAATTTCGATTATCATGAAACAACTCCTCCCGTGAAGATAATTAGGGAACCCAAAATAGACTTTTTCGAGTCAACATCACTGGCCACGTCTACATCTGTGTAACCAACTAACACAAGCTTGGTAGTTCCAAAACATAAGCATATTTTGAAAGTACCATGTAGATATTTGAGAATCTATTTTAAGGCACCCTAATGTTTCTTACCAGGATTTGGCAGGAACCTACTCACTACTCCAATTGTGTGAGCAATAGCTGGTCGTGTACATACCATGACGTACATCACACTTCTAACTGCAAAAGCACATCTACCGAAGGACATTACTTAGTACTCAGCCTAATGAGATTAACAAGAGGACAACTAACTACTTTAGCTCTATCCATGTTGAACCTTTGAAGTACTTTTTCAATATATTTTTCTTGTGACAACCATAATTTCTTGGCATTCTTATCTATGATAAAGTTCATGCTAAGAATCTGTTTAACTGGCCCCAAGTTTTTCATGGAAAAAAACTTGCTTAACTGCTTCTTCAAATTGTTAATTATGTTGATATTTTGGCCAATAATCAATATATGATCAGCATAGAGCAAAAAGATAATGAAATCATCATTAAATTTTTTTTAAACAAAAGCGTAGTGATATGAAGTAGTCTTTTTGTAGCCTTGCTCCCCCATAACTATCTCAAATTTGTTATACCATTGTCGGTGCATGTTTTAAACCATAAAAGCTTTTCATCAATCTACACACATAGTCCTCTTTTTCCTTTTCCTTGAAACCCTCTGGTTGCTATATGTATATATCTCCTCTTCCAAATTTACATGAAGAAATATTGCCTTGACATCCAATTGCTCAATTTCCAACTTTAGACTTGTTGCTAAATCAAGTACGATACATATGGATATCATTTTCACCATTGGTGAAAATATCTCTTTAAAATCGATACCTTTTCTTTGGTTGAATCCTTTAACAACTAAGCTAGCTTTGAATCTTGGATGAGGATTATGTTCTTCATATTAATCCTGAACGCCCACTTATTTTTCAAAACTCTTTTACCTTTTGGCAACTTCACCAGCTCAAAAGTTTTATTCTCATATAAGGACTTCATCTCATCTTACATGACTTCAACCCATTTCATCTAATGTTTGTCTATCATATCATCTTGAAAATTCTCAGGCACTCCCCTATCAGTAACTAACACATACTGATCACTGGAGTATCTAGTAAAGGCTTGTCTTTCTTACGTGGATCTCTTTATTAGAATTTGAGCAGTGTTTGGTATTAATGGTTGATTCTAAACATCATCTTCGTCAGAATCTTCATCTGATTGATTTTTAATGGGAGCATCCTCATCGACTATGTTCTACTGGCAATTTTCAACTTTATCTCCAAATTGTCTTGGCACAGTTTTTGGAGAAATTAACTCTAAGTACACTAGGCCACTATCAAATCTTGGAACATCCTTTTTCACTTTGCCAAGATCTTCAATGATTTGATCTTCGACAAATATAGTATCATAGCTCCGAATCAGCCTCTTCCAAATTAGATCATAAAATCGATAACTGAATTGATCTTCTCTATAACCAATAAATATACACTGGCAACTTTTGACATTAAGCTTGGATCTTTCATCTCTAGGGATATGGACATAATCTTTGTAGCTGAATACCCTCAGATGATTATAGGAAACATCATTTCCTATCCATACTTTCTTCAAAACATCAGACTGTAAAGAGATGCAGGTGAACTATTTAATACATATACTGCTGTAAATAAAGCCTCACCCCAAAATGTCTTAGGCAACTTTGCATGTAAGAGTAGGCATTTAACTTTCTCTATCAAGGTCCTATTCATCCTTTCAACTAAGCTATTCAACTGTGGTGTTATAGGAGGAGGAGTCTGATGTTGAATACCGTACTCCTTGCAATAAACGTCAAATGGCCTAGTGTATTCTCCACCATTGTTTGTTCAAGTGCATTTCAACTTCTTCCGAGTTTTTCTTTCAACTAAGTCATGAAATTGCTTGAAAATATTCAGTACTTGATCTTTTAGTCTTGAGGGTGTATACCTATGTCTTCCTAGAATAGTCATCAATGAAAGTCACAGAGTATTGAGCACCACTTAATGACTTTAGCATTAGTCCATATAGATCTGAGTGTACCAAATCTAACACATTCTTCATCATAGAAGAAGAAGAACTGTTAAAGTGACTCTATTTTGCTTTCCTGCTAGACAACAAACACATTCTTTAAATGCACTTGGTCAATTCCAAATAATGCATTCTTTTTCACCAATTGATTCATTCCTTTTTAGCTCATATGGTCAAATCTATTGTGCCACAATTCAATTGTACAATTTTTCTCCACTAAATTTACAACATCATTAGAGAGCTTTACCTGCATAACGTACAACTTTGAACACTTCTTACCTTTGGCGATTACCAAGGAGCTTTTAGTAAGTTTTCATTTATCCATAAAATGGTCAATGGGTTCGATAGTAACTTGTGCTACTTTTTCTTTACAGTTTATGAGAGAAGAAAATGTTCACTCTTTTCTACAACATAGATAGTTCCATCACTGTTCCACTTTCCTGAAACTTAAAATGGAAAATGAGAAAAAAAAAACTAGTATTGCCTAAATTTTCCTTTAAAGTTATCTCAATGTGGATGATTATCACTTACATTTTTAAAGACGAAAGGGGCTAAAATATTACGAAGCATGTTTAAATTCTTAATGTCAAAGGTTACAATACGATTTAATATTTTTTAAAAGACTTAAATACTCCTTCTTGTTATCTTTCGTATTACGTTGCCTTTTAATATTTTTAAATAATTTTAATAAAATTAAAACTTTTATAGGTCTGTTTGATGCCATAGTTGAGCAATTTAGAGTTATTAAATATCATTTTTATTAAAGAAAAATATTGTATTCAATGTTTGAAAAAAGAAAAATATTGGTCTTTCTCTATATAATTTTATAAAATATTCTTTTTTCTCGCTTCTTTTAAATGTTTATTGTAATAAAAAGAATATTTTTTACTACTAACTCAATTGAATTATAAATATTAAAGATCCATATTTAAGTTTCTATTTATTGATTTTTTGTTGATTATTAAAAAATCTCAGTCAATAGTTTTTGTATAATAATATTTTTTTACTTGTTTGATAATATTTTATATATTAATCTTTTCTTTTCTTATGGACCACATAATTAAAATACTAAAAATAAAATTTATTTTTTTAAAAAATTCGATAATAAAATAAAATTTAAAATAAACTTTATAATTTATTACTCCATAGTTGACCTCCAAAAATTAAAATTAAAATTAAAAATTTAAAAAATTAAAATTTAGATTAATCCAAACGGAGTCGTTTCTGAGCCGGATTGCAAAAATTGCCATTTCTACTAGTTGTGATGATTAGAATGTTGTGTGAGAACAAGTACTTCTTCTGGTCTAGTTTCTCTTTCCAAGTCATCTGTTAAGTCTACTCCGTAATCTTTCGCACTCACTGCCGGAATCGCTAGAGGCTTGAACGATCTCATTTCACCGTTCCTCGAGGCTTCAACGGAGTAGAGACAAGAAACATCAGAAGACTACATAGGGGAAAAAAAATGAACGGAGAAGAAGAAGGAAGAGACGATGAAGAGATTGTTTGCTTAGACGGATCCTTCTTTATCAATGACGAGTAAAATCTTCTTACTATATATATTCTCTGGAAATCCTAACAAGGAACAGTTATGATTTCACTTGTTTTGCAGTTACCAGTTAACGACATTTACATTTGGGTCAAACGTTCTTCAGCTTTTCTGTCTCCAATCCGCTTCAAGTGAGTGTCTCCTCAATTCTTTTGATCTGAAGTAATCAAATAGGCAATACCCATCTCGCGTCACCAGCTCTTAATTCAGTTAAACGACTAAAAATCTCTCCATTACATTATTGCAAATCGGAATGACAGAGTAGTACGGAAAGCTCGTTCCTTTAAGCTCAGGAATATTCATTGATCTCCCTTTTCCATTGCTGGCATATGAAAATCACATGTGGGTTGTAATGCACAATGAAAACCCAGAAACACAAACATTAATAGTTCGCTCTCTTTGAATTGGATGTGTTATAGGATACGGTTCAGGATGTGGCCATTTTCATAAAGTAGGAAACTCTTTTCCATTTAGTCTTTTCAGCGAAGTCAAAGACGATGTTCAATGATAAACCGTTTTGGTCATTGAACACCTCTGCTACCTACAGGCTCGTACCTTTATGGACTGAATTAGAGAACGCCTATAATTGAGAAATTTCATTTCTTTTTGATGTCTAGGTTTATGTAAATATGTAAAGGTGGTGCTATCATCATATAACTTGATATAATTGAAGCTACTGAATGTGAAAAATTAAGTGAAATTATCAGGATACCTGATGTTTGTAGAAACAATCTAATCGAGTTATTCATGCTTAACTAGATAGCTTTTATTCTTTTGGTTTCAATGTTTTTAATTGAACCTTTCTTGATGATTTTTGAAGCTCCACATGTCTATCAGTTTACGGCTAGAATAATGTCTTTTTTCAACCTGTTGTACAAACTTTTGTTACAGCTGATTTTGACTTGACGGGTCAACTGGTATGGCCTGGTGCCATGCTAATGAACGACTACCTGTCAAAAAATGCTGAGATGCTCAAAGGATGTTCTATCATAGAGCTAGGATCTGGAGTAGGTGAGTGTTTTCATAGATCTATTAATGCTGTTGTCCTCACGTGATCTTAATTCATTATCTTTTTTGTTATATCTTCTTCATCCAATGTTTCTTTGCTTTAATCTTGAAATTTTGATAATAAAGTTTCTTGCTTTCGGTGCATCTGTATGTGTGCACAATAGCTTGGTGCGAAGCTTGATACCTTCCATACACCTATCTCATAATGTGTTGTAGGTTGTATAATTGATATCTTAAGTAATATCTTTACGGGATCTCAGTTATTCCAACTTATAGATAGATTTCCGAATAATCTTATTTGTAGAGTACATGTATTCCAGTATGGATTTTGAATACTGTTAGGAGTAATTATGCCATTCAGAAAAGAGATTTCAGTTTCTCATCTTATTGGGAGACTGGTTTGTTGTTTTCTTTTGCACTTGTCTATCATATCATTTGACCAAGTGTCCGATACTCCTAATTTAGACGGCATTGTGGTTAAGCTTTTCTTAATGTTGGATTCCAGATCTTTGTTCCCTCAGAATATACTTAAAATCTATACCATTTCTAAGAAAGCACTCTATTTTAAAAGCTCACTTTGCACAACAGGATATAAATTTTCACGCTATTGCTTCTCGTTGTTTTGTAATTTTTTCGTAGTTCTTGGTTAAAGCTTAAGTGTCATGGAATTCTCCAAAGACATATTGTAATCCTTTTATTGACTAAATTGCAGGGGTTACTGGAATCCTTTGCAGTAGATTTTGCCATCAAGTTGTGTTAACTGACCACAATGAAGAAGTACTGAAGGCAAGGCTTGTATCAATTGAAGAATAATGGTATCAATGGTACATGAACTTAGACATGGTTATGTAGAAGATGTTTGATTTTTATGATTGAGAGCGTTTAGGAACTTCTGAAATCCTGAAAGTTTCCAACTGGTGGCCGTAGGTGTTTAATAAAAGAATTTCATTATGATATTTGACATAGGCATAAATTTTGTACTATTAATTGTATAAAATGTAGAGCTTATTATGTTGTTTCATTTACATGGTATTTTGTATAGGTTAATTGTATATTTGATATTTAATTATTCATATATTACCATTAACAATCAGCAAAAAATTAAAAATAAATCATGTTTCTACTGGAAAATTTACTTCTATTATAAATAGGTATTAAACTCAATCTCCTATATAAGTTTAATGTTGAATACTGATTTCATTTGTCTCATGATATTTCTTAGTAAAATAAATTCTCAATGGGCTTCTTAATTTTTTTTTCTGCCTATAAGTTTAACGAGTCAGAAAGTTGGAGTAGTTTAGATTCTTAGTGTCCTAAATGAACCCTTCTAAAGTTTATGAACTTACATGACTTCTTATTTTGAACAATTTCTTCTTAGGATGTAATTTGAACTTATAAGCGAGATTATTCCAGCTTATTGCCCCTCAAAAGCAAAACCCTGAACTTTTTCTAGGCAAATCCCCTGTAGACTTTCATGTACTCTTGATGCCATTGTTCTGTGCCTAAATTATTTAAATAATTTTATCTGTAATTTTCATGTACTTTAACATATCAATCACTTTCAGATACTGAAGAAAAATATAGAGCTCCATGCATCTTCTGAGAATTGTGCTGGTGAGGGGAGAAATGGGATCTTGAACAGCAGTGTTCTGGTTGGGACCAACTGACATCTTCCTTTTTGGCATCTTAATGCAGAATTAGTAGCAGAAAAGCTTGAGTGGGGAAATTCTGACCATATCAATCATATAGTACAAAAACACTCCGGGGGGTTCGACCTAATTCTTGGAGCTGACATATATATCCTTATTGTTTCCTTTCCGTTCTATCACTTCAACAATATTTTAAATGTGTTTGATCACTAATGAGAGAAAGACTTTGCTTGTGATTTACTATCCATTCAACATAAGGAGTTGAAAATATTGAAGATTATGCAGGACTTTGAGCAAATGCTTCTTGTTTGGTTCTATCTTTATTACCTTGTCTCTCATTGCAATGAGGTTTGTCCATCACTATTTGCTCCTTCTCTTTGTCTTTATTTTGAGAAACTGCATTTAGACGGGGAGAAGGTAAGGACAATGCCTATGAGAAGTATAAAGAAAAAGATGACCAGAATCATTCAAAACCTGTTGACCGCAGTCTTATGTCAACTTAAATGTGTTTTAACACTTAAAGATGGTTGCATTGTCATACTTCTGCTGGATATTTTATGAAATATATGCATTTATATGCACACGTCTTGCTATTTTCATCCTTTTTTTTCGGTTTCATTTGATTTATTCCAAATTTCCTTGTGAAGATGTTCAACTAACTATAGGCTTTTTGACAGTTATTTTTCATGCTGCTATAAATTTAGTTTTGCAGAAACAGTTGCACGTCCATTTTTCATCATAACAGTGATATGTTAGTGTTGTATAATCTAACGCCCAATTAGCATGTCACTGTAATGTTATCAGAATCCACTGATTCTTAGTACATGCTTTATTATTACACCTGCCATCATTACTTCAGCAAACATGGTCTCGTGAGCAATCTGATGAAGTTTCATAGGTACTCACTCCATTGTGCATGGGCAAAGTGAAGGCATGCTTATGTATTGTCTTTGATATATCAAGTTATTCCATATGGGAAAATGTATATTCATAACAAACATTGCTTGTGCACTCTCTCTTTCTCTCTCTCTCTTGTGTTTCTGCAGTCCCTTTCTTACTAGTGAAAATGAAAATATCCTTGACAATATGTAAGCTTTCAGCAGTTGAGCATTCCTCCATTGTTTAATACTGTGGAACAATTACTTCGTTTGCGGGGAGGAAAATGCAAGTTCATTCTAGCCTATGTATCCAGAGCTAAAATGTAAGTAACTTATTTGCTCATATTGGTGTCCCCAACTTTGCTGTCCCTTTCCTATTTTATGTAGTCTGTACACTATAGACTTCTATATTCTGGATTGAATTATTTTGATAAAAGAGTAACTAGTGAGAAACTTGAACTGGGGAGGTAAAGCAATGAATTATATCTATCGCATTTGATGTTTAGTATGTTTACTCCGAATATTTCCTTGGAAAAAGTGTTTTTTAGCTTTATTCCTTTTTTGGCAAATTGTTCTCGGTTTTATTGACATCAGTAAACTGTTCAATTTTCTGTCATGGCATTTGTTCTGTTACAGCTTTCCTTGTCAATCATATCCGAAGATTTTCCATGATAGTTATTATGTATTTGCAGCATGGATTCATTGATTAGCCGAGAAGCTACTCAGAATAGGATGAGAATGAATGAAGTTCTTGGGACTCGAGCTGTGGTTGGAAATCTTGAAGGAGTCATCTTTGAAGTTGCCCTTCAATGAAACAATGATGAAGTGTGATTTCTTGGAAAACCTTATGATGCCATGACAGTCAAAATGGAGGAAATCGTATGCTGTAGGAAGAACAATCAAGGAAAGGGTTCCTTGGAGAGGTTAAGTATGCTTTTTTGGTCTTTTTTGGTGTATGGATTATGATATTTAGGTGAAACATGAGAACTACAGTATTTCATTTAGTTAATACATGGGTGCTGTTGCCAAAAGTTTTGATATGCATAACACAGATGAAGCTAGCTGGCCTTGAAATTCATCCACTGTTGGGTATTATATGAATTCCTGCTTGGAAGTTTTATATGGGTCACTAGGTTGAAGCTGATTCAGAGATGTCACTTGGCGGTAGTTTATGTTGCTTTAAAAATGACCATCTACTACAATGAATACATGGAGAATGTTGAATCTGATTAGAAGTTCTCTACAAACATTCCACTATGTTATCCATTAATGCTAAACTAGTAAAACTAGTAAGTATAAAAATAATCCTGACAATATGCAAATAATGGTCAAAAGTCAAGGACCTCTTTTCTTTTCATACCTGGCTCAGTTGATGTTCAATGCTTCTAAATTGCTAGAGGCTCTTTAATGCATCCTACCTAGATGGCTAACTTGCTTAAAGAGGAAATATACTGCTTTAGAAACTGCAAAGTTAAGGCAACTCCCCCAAGATGCCTGGTGAGGCAGACTTCATCGTCATGCCTTTGCCTTATGTAGCAATGAGTAGGGATGAATACGATGCAGACTGCTTACGTATGCTTCTGCTTGGCTATGTCCACGAGGACCAAACTTCTAGTCTAGCTGCTAGCCTTCTTGTGCTAATTAATTTATTATCTATCAATTCATATACTCCTATAGCTGCAGACCGAAAGCCTACATATGCTAAATTTAGGTATCGATAGTCATCAGCTGTCTAGCAGAGGGTGAAAACTGCACAACTAACACAAAAAAGAGGTTACTGCTACTGAATAATGAGTAACTG
>JAOSBK010000008.1:6100090-6110303 GCA_027568895.1 Erythroxylum shatona
TTTTGGTCTTTTTTGGTGTATGGATTATGATATTTAGGTGAAACATGAGAACTACAGGATTTCATTTAGTTAATACATGGGTGCTGTTGCCAAAAGTTTTGATATGCATAGCACAGATCAAGCTAGCTGGCCTTGAAATTCATCCACTGTTGGGTATTATATGAATTCTTGCTTGGAAGTTTTATACGGGTCACTAGGTTGAAGCTGATTCAGAGATGCCACTTGGCCGTAGTTTATGTTGCTTTAAAAATGGCCATCTACTACAATGAATACATGGAGAAGGTTGAACTATGTTATCCATTAATGCTAAACTAGTAAAACTAGTAAGTATAAAAATAGTCCTGACAATATGCAAAAAATGGTCAAAAATCAAGGACCTGTTTTCTTTTCGTACCTGGCTCAGTTGATGGTCATTGCTTCTGCTAGAGGCTCTTTAATGCATCCTACCTAGATGGTTAACTTGCTTAAAGAGGAAATATGCTGCTTTAGAAACTGCAAATTTAAGGCAACTGCCCCAAGATGCCTGGTGAGGCAGACTTCATCCTCATGCCTTTGCCTTATGTAGCAATGAGTAGGGATGAATATGATGCAGACTGCTTACGTATGCTTCTGCTTGGCTATATCCACGAGGACCAAACTTCTAGTCTAGCTGCTAGCCTTCCTGTGCTAATTAATTTATTATCAATCAATTCATATACTCCTAATAGCTGCAGACTGAAAGCCTACATATGCTAAATTTGGGTATCAATAGTCATCAGCTGTCTAGCAGAGGATGAAAACTGCACAACTAACACCAAAAGAGGTTACTGCTACTGAATAATGAGCAACTGCGTACAGGTATCTTAGCAAGAGCTTTTCCAGAATAAGTTCAGACGATAGTTGGATGATAATGATGACTATCGTCTATCAGGCAGAATGAGAAAAACGAGTTTTTCTACTCAACTAGCAAATACAACAGCTTTAAACAAGTCCATGATGCTCCCATCTGCAAAGTTTGCTCACCAAAATTGCCAAATAAGTTACATGTTCCTCAGAAATTATCTGGACCCCAATCAAGATTTGCCTTTCTTGGTCGGAATTATGAAAGGATGAACCTTCAATTCTATACCTCCATTGACATCGTAACAGTTTCTTGCTTCACATATCTCTCTCTTATTATTAGGGCAACTGGCGACAATATGGGAAAGGACAGATGCTTAATCTAAGCACGTTGAATAATCCTCTACCGGATTGGGCAAAGTTGACCGATAACAGAAATGGACTTTAAACCGATGGTTTTAGAATTTGGATCAACAATCTCTACCTTTCTACCATTTTTAAGCGGCAACTAAGTTGCTATTCTCCAACATTCACTAACACAATATTAAAGGCATAAACTACATCATGATATTGGTTTCCTTAGCATCTGGAGGAGGAGCATTCATTCTTTATCCATGTTTCTCCAAGAAATTCTGCTAATAGTGACAAAGATGGATAATTATAAATGTAATAGTATGTGCACAGTTAAAAGCAACAATGCTTTGACCTGGAGACTGGTCGTGTAGTTCTTTACAAAAGTACGAGAAATAGCATTTTTTGAGGATGTCTCTTTTGTCAGCGATTTCATTATCTTATAATTTTGCAGTTTGGATTTATTAGGCGTGCTTCTTTTTTTCAAAAATGTATACGCGCAATGCAAAGTAAAAGCTTTGAAGAATAGTTTAGAAGCTAATGCGCACAAGATCTTGATGCATTCGTTAATGGAAGAAGATGGAAGCTTTCTATATAAGTGGTGGCGAAGGCCTGTAGGTAGACTCCATCTCCCATCTTCGTAGAAACAAATTAAAGAAAGTTCCGATCTTTACCATGTCGCCTGAATATTCCAACGACTCTTTCTACGTGTCATCCATCAAAACAGGCAGAGGTCACCGTGATGATAAGCTCGATTTTACTTTTTACAGTCCGCAACACAGAGAGCCAACACCAGCAAAAACAACCTTGACATGCAAGGTTGCAAAAAATCTTGATGATGAAGCATTCGGGTTTTGGGACAGTCGGGGTTTCATTGATGAATATGACTCGGAAACTAGGAAGAGATATGATCAGGACGATGATGATGAGTCATGGAAGGATTTGGTTACTAAAAATTCCATGGCTTTCTCAAGTGCTGCAGATACAAAGGTGTCGATGACACCATTGAAGCCACCGCCTCGTCTCCAGTACGTTAATGAGGTCGACTACTCCAAGTCCGGTGGCCAAAGCCCCGCCATGTTGTCGCCGAGAACTCCAACTTCGACGTTTAAGTATCTATTTTCACGGCGGAACTATTGGAATGATGATTATGACCCGTTCATGGTGGCTCTTGAGAACGTAAAAGAAGAGAAGAAATCAGGAATATGGCATTACAGTCGTGTTCGACCTTTGCCGCCTTCATGCATTAGACCCCACATGGACTTGGATGATTACTACAACCACTGTCCAGACCACCATTCTGGTCCGTTCCACAAGCGAATCTATAAGTCCACGTCATTTAGGTACTTCAGTAGAGAAACGAAGTCCGATGAGTTCGTGGGCTACGATAACAGACAAAGCCAAGAATCTGATTCACTCTACAATCGTGTTTCTCATTCCATGCGATTCCCCAGCTTCAGAAGAGATACAGACAGTCCTCAAGAACCTGTTGAACATGTCCTAGGAAGCCCAAAACCTAAAGGAGCTGCGTTTGCGAGGCATGTGAGGTTGGTCAAAATGGAGCATGAAAAGCACAGAAAACATGCAACATATCCTTTTCAACCAGAAGAAGTAGGAGAGAAAGAGAAGGCTGAAAGTGATCGTGAGGGGAGTACAAGTAAGAGACAGAAGATGATGAAGTTTTTAAAGAAGGGCTTATCGATAGTGAAACGAGGTGATAAAGATAACCAAACACAGCCAGGAAATTTCAGACTTCTGAGCCAATTAAGCTTCAAGTCCATGAAATCAGAAGGGAGTGAATTGCAAGGAGTAGGATCAAAACTGGCATTTCTAGATAACAGTCCAAGGAGTGATTATTGGACAGCAACAAAATCAAGACTCTTTTCACGCCTTGGTCATAGTGCAAGATATTGAAGGATGATTTGATAGCCATATTGTTCCAACTATCAAAGACTGGCATTTATTTGATATGTCTTTCCAGATTATCCATGTAAAGAAGTTCACAAAAGGACTTCAGATTTTTATATGCATGATTTACTATGTAATAACTTCTTGCAATGTGTGGATTTTATTGTAATAAAACATTTTTTAGGTCAAGTTGCCTAAAGATGAGTTCATCGTAGACTACAACCACTTACCGGACTATTGTTCACAGTGGTTTGGAGGACAGAAAGTCACCAGGTTCCACACTTATGGTTAGAGACTTTCATTGCTGTTCTTCGATGATTTCCAACAAAAACTCGTAATATTCGTGATATAAATTTCCTAATCATATTTGCATCAATGGGAGACATTTTACATACATCAGAATCACATGTCATGACCATGCAATCCCCTCCAAAAAAATGCCATAGCACAATGTAAGACAGATAAAACTGACATCCCCACTTATACAGTTGAGCTACAAGACCCATTTCATATCTTAGACATGCTGTTTATATGATAGGCTACTTTGACTTGATTTCTAGAATCCATACCAGAACCATGGTGTGTTCAGGGTTCTATTCCAAGACTTCACTTGGCCAAAGCTGCTTCCACTTGGAAATTTCTTCGTTGTTATATAGCTTTCTGATTCCACCATAAAATCCATCAGCCTCATTCCCCTCTTCTCTATGGTCTTTCCTGTCAATTATTGTCTGTCTCCATCGTGAACCAGGAGTATATTGATGGAACTCTAACACTATGGTGTCTGCTACCACAAATTCAACGATGTAAGTGTGACAATTTAATGTTAAGTGTGAGGAAAAGACATTAATCCAAGTATCTACAATTATGTCAAACATGTATTATGGGATTGCCCAAACATGATAAAATTATGGCAACAAATTAAAATTCTGGAGATTATAGAGATGTTCATTAGTTCTTTTGTTTTGTTTAACCACCATATTAAAAAAAAACACTAAGCCGAAGATTGGACCGTGTCCTTTCTAGCTGATTTTTACAAAAGGAAATCCCACTAGAAACATAAGCTATCAATGGAGAGAGGTCAATTGGGAAAATTGAATTCATCTTTCAGCGTAAGTTTCAACAGCTATAATGGATGACATCATATCCTACAGGCCCATTTTCTTAGCCAGATCATATATTCTATTCCCTCAGGTTGCAAATAGCAGGGGGAAAAAGGGTTCTTCTGGTGATGTAATATGACCAATGAGTCATCCAATGATAAGAATCAATTGAAGGCAAAGGAGGTCCATCAAATTCCAAAGAAGATGGAAAATGGAGTTGAAAGTTGGAAAGTCAACAATAACTAAAGCAGCCCCACATAGCCGAAAGGTTCCATCCTAACATACTGATGGAAACCTATAGCAGACATGAAGTTCTTTAAGGGCGGTTGGCCCATCAATATTCCAAAGAGGCAGAAGTTACTTTATGTTGGTAGAAGTTGAAACATATACAGAAGGATTTGTCCTGGGGACCAAAGAAATAGCATAACTAGTGGTCCACAAATGGAAAAGTTGGAATTCAGAAAAGGAGGAGGTCTAATAAGTGGAAGCATACTCTACATATACATTCATAAACATTTTTTACAGGGAAAGATATTAAAGGGCTTGTTTCATGAACCCGAACTTGTTATTCAAGAATGGTCCATTACTGAAACCTACCTCTTTCTCCTAAGAAGAGAATACACATAGCAAAGATATACAATCCCAAGGATTTTAAAATCTCCATGCACTTAGAAGCAGCGTAGAAAAAAGATGAACTCACCGCTACCATGACACCGGCAGAAAGTTTCATTCCCATCACATGACTCCAAGTGACCAACAACACCATACCACCAACCTGAGATGCATAACATATGTAAAAAAGAAAAGACCAACTTGGTAATGTTCACGGGCATCATATGTTAGTGCTGGAATAGTTCATGGTAAATTGGTGCTCTGCTATTTTTCAAAAAAAAAAAAACAATGGTGCTCTGCTGTCTCTGGCTATTACTGACAATAAGACGATGATTAAGGTTGAATATGACTTTTCGACAAACATTTAGAGAAAACTGATAATGGAGGGAAGAACATACCATAAGGAAACTCTTTGTTTCTTCTCCATTGAATCTCAATGTTGTCCCCAGGGCGAAGATCATTCAAGCAATCGGTGATATGTAGATCGTGCGGAGAAGTGTCAACGGGTGGTGCTCTAAGCCTTTCCCACGGCACATTATCCTCTATGGCTACTGCTCTCCTTCCATGTGGTGGGTATCTGAAGCAAAAGTAAATTAGAATAAAAAAATTTAGTCAACTAGTTTAAAGTTAAACATTTTGTAATCCTTGCTCTATTCGTTATTGAGACATAGCACCCTTTCGAGGCAAAAAGCTGCTTCCAGAATCTATAATACCACATTTACATTCAAGCTCCAATAACAAGTGAACTATTGAGAATCAAAAGTCCGAAAAGACAACGTTTTCAATTACCTGGCTTGAAATGAGTCTGTACGAGGATCATAGCTAAGATCAGCGTCATAGCACGACAATATGAACCCAACATTCCCATTCTGCGAAAGAGCACATGCAAGAATCGTTATTACAGGAACAAACCCCTTAAAGCATGACAGCCCAATGCTCTATACTGTTTTAAACGAAGAACTAAATCACAGAGTAGTGATCCTAATAGTTAAAATTTTAGAACTTTAAGCCAAGTAAAGCTAGCATGCGCATGATCATCATCACCTGTCGGTTATAGACCTGAGCTGGGAACCAGAAGCGCCCACTTTCAAGTGCAAGGTACCAGGACATGATTGAATCAACAGGCGAAGGACAGCTGTGCTTGCTATCAACATCAACCTTTGATCTAATCCAAGAAATGGGTGAAACCATAGACAGAAGCTTCATGAGCCCCTTTTGGTTGCCCTGTTTACAACTGGAGAAATCTTTTCTAGTAGCTAAATACCATTGCCACTCTCTATAAGCAGCAGGTCCAATAATCTTTCCCCATTTCTGCTTCATATGTCTTCCCCACAAGTGATCGCTCGTGCACCTTTCTCTCAAAGAAGTACACACACCCGCCATATTACAAAGCCCCGCAGGTGGCAGCCTCTCAAGAATGCACTCCAAGGCCAGCTCTGGCAAGTCCAAAACTGACATCCCTCCATTCTCATCCTCATTCTTTTGTATATACGTATTAGAAGTTAAAGTCATTCTCTTGAAGGGAACTCTTGAGGAGATTCTGGTGATGTAAAGACTTTTGGAAAGGGTATTCTTTATCGAAGCTAGAATAGAGAATGGAAACAACTCTTTACAGAACAACTGTGACAACAATATCACGTCACTTGCCCATGGAGGCAGTGGTTTGAGAGAAAGCAGGGACTTTAAAAAGAAGAGGAAGGAAAAGCAAGTGATCAACAAGTAAAGTATCATTTAGAGGAAAGGAAGGATTCGATTACGGGTCAAATACAAGTTTGGTATAAAACGTTACAGGATGAAGTGGAAGAACCAACCAATTGTTGAAGAGCAGGGTCAAATAGAAACAAGAAGGAAAGGGACAAACCAAGTGCCTCCTCCTTCCAGCACCCCCACGTTAAAAAATTACAAGGTGGGACCTTGAATATGGAAACTAGCAGAAATTGAATGAGAAAAACCTTCCAAAAGTAAGGGTTTTTATTGGTTGATTAGAGAAAGCCCACCAAAACCCAGGAGCGGGCCTCCTCGTCTAAAGCTTTGATTTACTCAAAGAGCCGAAGCTTTCATTTAAAAAAAGAACAAACCTGAGATGTCAACTTGACACAAACTCAGAATCCAGGTCAAACAATTTTAGGAAGATCACACAAATCTCCTCTTCTAACCCGATTCGTACAGACAGCCTAAACAGCTGTCATTCGAAAAAGAGTATAGAATCATGCACAGGGAAGAAGGTGGGAAGATAGTGAAAGGAGATTAGATCAACGTTCCCAACGGAGAGAAAGTAATGACGGTCGTGGGGTATAGGGAAAGTATGTGTCTTCTGACACCTGGAAATCCCAAGAAGAAAGCAAAAAGCATGGGAAGAGTAGAGAAGTCTAGAAACAGAGACCCGTATCCTCACCTATCTTAATCATGACAAAATTGAACAGAAACCTATAGAAAACAAATAAGATGGATCATGGAAAAGAAGAATACAGATCTGGGGTTGTTGAGGAACAACGGTTAGGTGCACCCAACAACCCTCAAAGATCTGTATAAGATTCTACTAAACACAACAAGAACAAATGCTAATAGAGGACATATAAGACAAGGAAAATTAATCAATCAATCAAATTTCTTAAATCCTTCGACAATGAACACCTCTCCGCCCTCTTTCCCTCTCTCTCAGGATCAAAATAGTAAACACCAAGTAGTGGTGGAAGATACAGAGAGCTATATATGAACAAACTTAAGTAATATGTGGTTATGATTACGGAGAAACTTGTAGTCGTAACGTCTCGTCATCCATTGTAAAATCCTGACAATGCTGAGCAAAATTTGCAACCCCTGAAAAAGAAAAGAACAGAAAAACAGTTGAAAAAGAACCAGACAACGTGTGTATAGGTAACTGATGGTTAAGAGGAGTTCTGTCTTTGAGGTCATCCTTTTTCCCTGTCACGACCTTATGCCATTTTCAAGGTGATCAGGGTACCATTTTTTTTTTATGAAAAGGAAGTAGGAAATCAAGTTACAACATAAGTCTAAGGGATTGAGGTCCCGATGTATCCGCTACAAGAAGAAAATGACACCCAATTGGTAATTTGTTGAAGTATGTCACGCCGAGGTCAAATGTAATAACGTGATTCGCGAACCAGTCGGTACATCTGTTGTTCTCTCGATAGATGTAACGATAAGCAATCGAGAGAGCAATGGTCCAATTTCGATTTCAAGGTACCATTACTCTAGCTAGTATCATGAATGGTTGCCTAGATATGCCACGTTTTCAGTTGTTCTATACTTTCATTAGCTCTTCTTCGTTCATTAACTTTATTAATAAAATCATAAAAATTAAATATTAGGAAAAGTTAATAAATATATATTGAAAAAGGTAGAAAACCTAAATTTCCTTTTCTTAATTTATTATGAAATTTAATTTTCATACTTGTTTATTTAAACACACAAATTAGTAACATCACTTATCATCGTCAACACTCAATTAAAATTTAGGTACAAAATTTAAAGAAGTTCGATAGTACACAACATTATCCTAATCTAATTAGTAACAAGACTGCAAGCATAAACATCTACTTCTTTCTTTCTTTCTTTTTTTGGTCCTTTTGGTCATAGGAGGGCAGATTAATTAAAAAAGCCCTTAATATTATACATAAAATTTTTAGGGTTTTTTTTGGGAATATAATTTCTTATTTAAAATATAAATAAATTTAAGTAATTAGTTTTTTATTTTTTTAATTATGATAATTTTTATTTAAAATTTTATAAATTATTTTTTTAGTAAGGAGTAGATAAATTATGAGATATTGATTAAATGTTAGTTGTTTGTGATTGACTTATCTCAATAACTTCCATTAATCAACAATGATTTACAAACTCAACTAATTTGGCCCGTTCAATCATAAAAATCTTAAATGTTTACCTTTTCGATCTTACTTAATAATATATTTTTAATTAAATTTTAAATTTTTAATAGATATTTAAGGCACAAAGATATGTTAATCTCAAATATCCAAGATTTTTCTTTTAAAAACATCTCAACTACCAATCCAATTGATGTAAGACTGAATTAATGTTTCCACTTTTTTGATCAAGATTTGTATTTATTAAGACGAGAAGTTCAAATTCAGAACATTAAATTAATAAACAGGACTTATCAATTGGTAGGCATAAATATATAAATAACTTAGCTTAAAGGGGTTAGTGATTTCAAATGGTGGATCACTTTGAGCTTAATGCCATAAAGTTGACACCTACGAAGGCAACTTGTTTTCGATTATTGGTCGGCAAAGTGGGGCGTCGATGCTTCATTAGAGAAAGGACCCAATTTGTGAAGTCTTCACCTAATGTAGTAGAGCTATTAAGTGTCACATTTATGACATAATAAAAGATTATGCGTGTGTTATCCAGGTGAATTAGTGAGCACCCACTTTCAGGGAAGTTGGTCTCTCCTTAATCCTTATGTTATGGAACAAAAGACAAACGTGTCTTCACATGGATCGTTCACAGTTTTAGATCTCTGTATGATATGCAATCTTTTGATGCTTAATTGTCTCCTAAAGTTTAAGCATCAAAATCGTCAATCTTTTTTGAGTAATTATTTGTCCTCCCACCATATTTTTCACTTGATAATCAAATGGACTTTGAGTTATTATAGTTATTTAATAATAACTGATAAAGTTGCTCCTCTTTAATCATAAAGTTATATGGTCCAGTCAGAGACATAATTTCTTTATAAAAATGCAAAAAAAAAACTCTATATATCACGATCTTCTCCAGACTCTATCAAAGCGGAGAGTTTTGTATATTAGGTACGTTGATTTGATAATTATTTAATGGATATTTTATTTATAATATATCGTTTGCCATTATTGTATAATTTGATGAATTTTCACAAAATTGCACGTTTTCAAATGTTATTGAAATAGATTGCCTAGAATTGGTTGCAGCAATTCGACGAAAACACAATAGCTCCTATCTTGGTGGTATGATTTCTGATATAAAAAGCTTGTTAGATCAATTTCGATCTATAGCTGTTTCTCATGTTAAGAGATCAGCGAATCAAGTTGCCCATAAGTTAGTCTCGGCATCTGATTCTGTTTCTGGCTCTCACTGTTGGGGTTCTATTCCCCCTGCCTTCATTTATGATATAATGACGTTGAATCTCGTTTAATACTAGCCATTACTATTTAAAAAAAAATGCTATCGCATTGTTTGTTGGGCGCAGCGGGTGTATTTTGTGAAAAGGAAAACATAAAATGAGCAAAATGGACACAGAAAATTTAACGTGGTTCACCCTTAATTTTGGGCTACGTCCACAAACAAAACTCAGAATAATTATTCCACTATTACAAATAATGAGTATACAGAGATAAAACCAAAATAGTGGCTCACAAGGTGTTTCCCAACCTAAAAATACTAACCTCACTATTTTGTCA
>JAOSBK010000008.1:6133770-6149255 GCA_027568895.1 Erythroxylum shatona
ATAACAAGAATGGTAATATGCATAATGCCATAAGAATACAAGAAGAGACACATAGCATGCCAAATCTGTTGTCAATGTTAAAAATAAAATGCAACTATAGTATATCACAAGTGTAAACTATAAACAATAAACATAGTTAATGAACCTGCAGTTACAAACTTATGCTTAAGGAAAGCCAGTTAATAAATCAAATACAAGGATTAATAGCATTACAAGGTTACCCTTGAAACTTTTGGATATCCTAAACCTTGTTTACATTTTATCAACAAATGTGCATAATTACAACCATCTTACAAGTAGCGATTCCATTTCAATCTATCTATCTAATTTTGAGATGCAATTATTTAAATATAAACATTTAACATCTTAAAGAGACGGTGAAGGGAAATTTACGTAAAAAAAAGGATCCTTGTGCTGAATTTCAATGATGGAAGCTATCACATCAACCACCATAGGTAGACATCCTCTGCTCCGCCATGTCGATATCTGAATGCAGAAGCAAATGGAAATTTGAAATTGTTGGAAGAGTGAAATGCTAAAAATCTATAGCAGGATACACTTTAAACAAGATTTGTAATATGAATGCCTATTTAACCGATAAAATAAGGGAAATATCCAAAAAAATAAAATTTCAGAGAAATAAAAAAAGAAAGAATTAAAGAAAGATGGCAAATTGTTATATTGCTGTCTGTCCTACTTTTGTAAGTGCAAAGTCTATTTTGTGAGGACTATCTGAGAAGAGAGAATCCCTAACTTTCTCCTACTCTTTCCAGTTTAAACAAGGCACCAATTTGTAGCTGCAAGATAATGATGATTTTTCATGATTATCTTCACTGTTAACAGCTACTACATCTTCTTCGAAACCCAAATAAACCAACTCAAATGAGAAAAACAATCAACAACTGTAATTGTGATTAATTTGTCACAAGGAAAGAATGAACAGAAGCTTCTGACGTCTGCCCCAGAGCAAAAATATTAACGGTTACAAGGATAAAAGAACAACCAGAAAGATAGTTATAATAAGAAATAGGGTAAAGGAGAGAAGAAACACACCATTCAAAAGAGAACCAAGTTCAGGTGTGGTCGACATTGTGTAGTGTAGTACTGATTGCAGAAGAAAACAAAACTAAAACCTAGAAGGAAGCATCATAAAGGAGAAGAGCAAGAGCGACGAAGACAAAGAAGCAGTTAAACGCATCGTTTTGCTATGTGTTTATGGTTTAATCAAAATGGATTTGATAGATAAATTCTCAAATTAATACGAATGAGGGGACGAAGAAGTTGATGGCAGAGAAGGAGAGGAAGTCGACGGACAATGACAGAGAATACTTTCTGCAACTTTGAGAGACTTTGAGAGAGGGAGAAAGAAAATAAATATAGAACATTTGAGATTTTCAGTATACCAAAAGTAACTGTCAGATTAAATGGACGAACAGGATGGATTTCGTGGTCGTTCGTCTTGTTCGTCCTGAGTATATATACTTAATGAACATGATCCAATTTAAATAACTAAATAATGTTAAATTGTACAAACATTAGGAGACAACCCTAACTCTTTTTTCTGTTTAGTCACTAGTTCAGCTTAATTTTTTGACATTCATAAACATAGAAATAGTTTGGTCAAAAGAATTTCTCAACTGTATCACTTGTTAACTATCCGTACAAAAGAGAGCTGCTGATCAGATCAGATCAGATGCTCTATATCAATTGTACACTAATCCACAGACAAAACATAAGTCTATAGACACCATTGTCATCCTCCCGATGCTTCGATGGTCAGAGACAGTATATTAAGCCTCCGGAATCTCGTTGTCATCTTCGAAATTTTCAAGTGATGTTGTATTTGGTAAAAATACTTCATTTGGATACATCATCTCAAAAATCTAAACAGTAAAAGGACTAAATCAGGTTCTTGTTGTAATAACAATGAAATGATGCGATCTATGAAGGTATAGCTATAGTTATATTTGTGAATGTGTATAAAAAGGAATGCGGATAGAATTACCTTCACAGCTGCATCCAAAACTTCATCGTAATTCAGACTTCCATCAGGCATAGGAGTGAAGCTGATAGAATCCAACTGATCCTGATCCTGAATTACATTAAGTGCATCATACGTCAAGCTAGTGTTATGAAGATTTTGTTTGCATAAAAGCACAAGCACGAGGGACTGAAGCAGCAATTACAGCATAAAAGTAGAAATATTCACCTCAAGATTGCCATGCAATAAAGCATTGCAAGCATTTGCTCCGAACATATGGAATCATTGAGTAGATCTTTCCTATAATTAATAAAATAAAAATATTCGTAACCAAAAAATAATAACAAGAATGGTAATATGCATAATGCCATAAGAATACAAGAAGAGACACATAGCATGCCAAATCTGTTGTCAATGTTAAAAATAAAATGCAACTATAGTATATCACAAGTGTAAACTATAAACAATAAACATAGTTAATGAACCTGCAGTTACAAACTTATGCTTAAGGAAAGCCAGTTAATAAATCAAATACAAGGATTAATAGCATTACAAGGTTACCCTTGAAACTTTTGGATATCCTAAACCTTGTTTACATTTTATCAACAAATGTGCATAATTACAACCATCTTACAAGTAGCGATTCCATTTCAATCTATCTATCTAATTTTGAGATGCAATTATTTAAATATAAACATTTAACATCTTAAAGAGACAGTGAAGGGAAATTTATGTAAAAAAGAAAGGATCCTTGTGTTGAATTTCAATGATGGAAGCTATCACATCAACCACCACGGGTAGACATCCTCTGCTCTGCCATGTCGATATCTGAATGCAGAAGCAAATGGAAATTTGAAATTGTTGGAAGAGTGAAATGATAAAAATCTGTAGCAGGATACACTTTAAACAAGATTGGCAATATGAATGCATATTTAACTGATAAAATAAGGGAAATATCCAAAAAAATAAAATTTCAGAGAAATAAAAAAGGGAAGAATTAAAGAAAGATGGCAGATTGTTATATTGTTGTCTGTCTTACTCTTTTAAATGCAAAGTCTATTTTGTGAGGACTATCTGAGAAGAGAGAATCCCTAACTTTCTCCCACTCTTTCCAGTTTAACCAAGGCACCAATTTGTAGCTACAAGATAATGATGATTTTTCATGAATATCTTCACCGTTAACAGCTACGACATCTTCTTCGAAACCTAAATAAACCAACTCAAGTGAGAAAAACAATCAACAGCTGTAATTGTGATTAATTTGTCACAAGAAAAGAATGAACAAAAACTTCTGGCGTCTGCCCCAGACTGAGAGCAGAAGTATTAAAGGTTACAAGGATAAAAGAACAACCACAAAGATAGGTATAATAAGAAAAAGGGTAAAGGAGAGAGAAAACACACCATTGAAGAGAGAACCAAGTTCAGGTGCGGTCGACATTGTGTAGTGTAGTACTGATTGCAGAATAAAACAAAACTAAAACCTAAAAGGAAGCATCAGAAAGGAGAAGAACTAGAGCGGCGAAGACAAAGAAGAAGTTAAACGCATCGTTTCGTTATGTGCTTACGGTTAAATCAAAATGGGCCATGAAAGAAGCGAAATTAATGCGAATCGGCCCAGACCCTCTAGCCCGACCTTCTCCCTCCCGACTCTGGTTCTGTTACTCTCTGCATTTGCGTTTTTCTCTGCTTCTTCTCTGCTGCGTTTGCGTTTTGGTCACGTTGTGTTTCATTTCCTTCTTCTCTGCTGCGTTTAGGTTCTTTCTATTACTGCGTCGTTTCGCTCTCTCCTCTTGACCGATGTTGCGTTTTGCTGTTGTTGTCTTATCTGCTCTTTCTCCTGCTCTGTCGTTTTGGTGGCTTCTGGTTTGGCTTTGTGCGTTTTTAAGCTGTCTGATGGTTCTCCCCTACTGCTACGTCGTTTTTGTCCCTTGTCTTGGCTCTGCGTTTTGTTCTCTCTGAGGCTACTGTGCTGCGTTTTCCTCTTTGGCTGTTGTCGTTTTCGTTCCTTTCGATGATGTGTTTTGATTTGTTTTTGGACTTGCTTACGGGCGTTGTTTCAGATTTTCTTCGATATAAACTACTTAAGTTAATAATAATAAAATGTAACAATTTTTGCCTAAATGTACTTTATAAAAATAATTTAAAATAATATAAAATACGGGTGTAAAATATGTTATAATTTTTCTTATAAAAAGTTATAGCTAATATTACTACAATCTCATATATTTTTACTGATTGAGTTAGGATCGGTGGATATTGTACTTGGTCACTCTAATATACAAGTAGGAACCAATACACACACGTAATGAGGTTCTTGTGACACGTGATCTTATTGAATATGTTTAATTAAAGAGATCCATTAGGGTGAAGAGGTTTATTATTTTTCCTGATTATATAGCTTAACTTGGTGAGGATGACTAATTAAGATATTGAACATAGTGTTAATTTAGTTACTTTTTCAGATCTTATTGAATATGTTTAATTAAAGAGATCCATTAGGGTGAAGAGGTTTATTATATTTCCTGATTATATAGCTTAACTTGGTGAGAATGACTAAGATATTGAACATAGTGTTAATTTAGTTACTTTTTCAAATGTTATGTTTGGGCTTTATGTAGATTTATGGTAGGATGTAATCAAAGATGAAATATAGTTTATAAAACACAATTAGATACTAGAACTTATTCATTTACTTCAAAATTATAAACTTGTTGGTTGTAACTAAGTTTATAATACTAAAAAAGATTGTGAAGTTAAGGTTAAGAAGGTTAAAGCTAGGCTAATTGTCAAAGTTTCCACTCAAATAGGGGATATTTTCTAAAGGTGCATTTAGAGTGATCATAAAATTAGTAATCTACTATGATGATACGAGACTATATTATATGGATGTTAAAATGACATTTTCAAATAAAGATCTTTATGAAGAGGTTTATATGGTTTAAGTTAAAGGTTCAGAAAGATAACAAGAGTTATTTGGTTTGTAATTTGAGCAAAATTATTATATGAATTGAAACGAACTTTTAATTAGTAATATCTAAAATTTGATGAGATAATCATCTCATTTAGTTTTGTAGAAAATAAAGTTAAAAGATATATGTACTATAAGGTCAAATGGTAAGGTCATTTTTTTTAGTTTTATATATAAATGATATCTTGTTTGCATCAAACTTGGCTATGTTGTATAATGTTAAGAAACTTACTATTTAAATACTTTCACTTGAAAATTTTTGGTAAATCATCTTTTGTCTTTAGTATTTAGATTTAGGATAGATCATAAAATTTATTTAATCTCTTTTAATGAGCATACAATGAGCGTGTTTTCCAAAGGTTTAATATGGCAAATTATAAACCGTATGAAGCACTAATCTCCTGCAAATAGAAATTATCTTTTACACAATATCCAAAGATGAGGTTAAAAGATAAATCATGAAGAATGCTTCATATTTTAGTGTACTTGGCAGCTCGATGTATGTTCACGTCTATACTAGCCTAAAAGTTGCATTTATTGTTAGATTATTAGCAAGATATTTATTCAAGCCAGGTATAAATCACTATAATTTAGTTAAACAAATTTAAAATGCCTTCAAGGATACTGTAATTTAGTTAAACAAATTTAGAATGCCTTCAAGGACTAAAGGATTTTATATTAACATACAAGAAAGTTGAGAGAATTATATTTGATTAAGTGTACATATTCTAACTTTACTTTATGTTTAGATGATAGAAAGTTCACATCAAGTCGCATCTTTACGTCAAGAGATAGAGTTGTTCATGAAAAAGTATAAAAAAAACACTATAATGACCTCTTCTATTATGCATGTTTAGTTTTTTTATATGATATGAGGTTGCTTTACAAGTAGTTTGATTATAAAATTTAATTTTTAGTTACCTTTGACTAATTCAATTGTTAGACAATACTGTGATAATCTTTTTACAATGTTACTAAATAACAACAAGAAGAATAACGTAGGATTTAAGTATTTAAAATTCAAATATTTTACTGTAAAGAACTTGTACAAAAAGGTGACATTATAATGGAACATGTTTCAACTGCTGGTTAATCCTTTATCTAAAGGACTTCAACCTGTTATTTTTAATAAATATTGTTGTACTTTTGAAGTCTTTTGACACTATTAATTAAAGATGAATGTATATTTGCTTTAGATATAATTTTCTTCTCATCTATTTTAAATGCCTTGTTTACAATATTGATAATTATGATTTTGTTCTCAGTAATACAAATTATTTTGCATCTACGTAATGCTAGTGAAAGTTTTAAGATTTTTGTCAATCTTAAGTGAATGATAAGTCACTTGCATATTTACAGTTTGACATTAGTCTTATGTCTCTTAGACATATTTAATTATTTGATGTACATGCAAGTTTTATGAGATATAGAAAGATATATGTTTTAATCTCATAAAAGTTCTCTCTAGTATAATTTAGTACATAACAAGAGAAAATATATTTCTTTATTACAATTTAGTATAATTTTTAAAGAAATTGAGATCAATAAATTAAACAAAATATCATACTTTATAGATCATCTAGATATCATTGTTTTTGTCCCACTATATTTTCTCACTCATGTTATTGCTGACAAGTTTAGAGAAACAATGCTTAGGTGATTTGGTCATGTGCGCAGGATGCCCCCTGATGCTCCAATACGGTACGATGAGTTGATAGACCTAAGTGGCTACAAGAGAGGAGTAGAGGAAGGCCTTACAAGATATGGAAGAAAGTGATAAAAAACGATATGTCAGAGTTGTCCCTCACTGAGGTAGTTGTTAGAAGTAGGAAAATCTGGCGTAAAAGGATAAAGGTAAACGACACACACATCACATAGGGAGTTCGATCAAATGCCAGGGAAAGATTCCCAGGATTGTCGTCTAAATTGTAAGATAGTCATTGTTGTTTTTTTTTTTTTCCGCATCATTACTTTGCATGTCACATCTACATGTGAATCTACCTAAAACAGCCTCCCTACTATGTAGGAGTAAGGCTGCATACTATATGACCTCCCCAGACCCTTCTTCATTGCGGAATTTCAAACTGGGTGCGATGATGATGATGATGAGTTAAGTGTTATTGTGTTGGATTTGTGTCATATATTACACATATATTTGATATCTTCTTATATTGAAAAGTTTACAAGACCAAAAGATATATTTTACTTATCTTTAAATCAAACATTTTACAAAGATTCACCAATATAATATTATTTTTATTCATTTAACTTTTGTTATTTTTCTTTATTGCAGATAAAGATCTTATTTGGCAAATGGCTAATCAGTTATTTTGTGGTGAAATGAGAGATATTTGGTTGTTTGATCATGTCAAACTGTTGATAATCATCTTTAGTAATTAGCTGATTAGATTAACAAATTGAACCCAATCTGTTGCTTTTGAAAATGCTCCTATAAGGAGCGTTTTGCTCCAACGACTGAGAACTTAACGAACGAAAAGATGATTGTGTCCAAAAGTTATTACAAATTACTTCAGCTGTCATCTTTTATTATTACTTTCCTTTCAACAAACACTAATACCCTAAACTTCACTTATTTTATTTAAACATTTCTCTACTCTTCCCCATTATAGTTAAATAATTAAAAAACATACTTCAGTGTTTAGAAATTCACCTTGGCAATAAGTTATTAGTTAAATAAAGTATAGGAAAAATAAGCATTATAGGTTAGTGATAAATAAGTTAATATACCAAAAAAATGAATTTCTACTTGATTAATATGGAGAAAGAAAGTATGAGTAGTAATATAAACTTAATTTTTGTGAAATTAAATATGTAAAACCTAAATTCTTACAAGAATATTCAAAGAAAAATTAATATATAATACTCATGTTCTTATAAATCATTTTTTTAATGTCATGCCTTCATAAATTATTTTACTCGTAAATAACTAATATTAAACAACTAATTTTACTAAATATCTTTAAATAAACAATAGATGTTATCTGCTGGTTAAATCAACTGATATAATCCATTGACAGCTAATTATTGATAGAACAATTAATAGCTAATGTAATAAACTGATTGTTACATAAGGTCAAAAACAATTAATATTTCTCTGAAGTTTCTGTCCGCTTACTCAAACAGAAAAGGATAACAAAATAATTACGTTTCTGCATTATCTTAGTTTCTGCATTGTCTCTTAGGAAATGCAAGAAAATCGAGTAAAATAGAAAGTAGAACAGGTGGAGGGAGAATTTGTGTACACCTCTCTCTAGTGATTGAATACATGCAACGTATATATAATACATAACCTGGTAAACAGTTGGCCTGAGTTCTGGCATCTCATGAGAAAATCACCACGAGGGTCTAATGCAGCAATTGATGTAGGTCAAGATCCTCCTTCTGGGCTGCAATACGGCAAGAAACATGTATAACTAATTATCCTTCCTCTACCTCTCTCTCTCTCTTTTTTCCCTTAAAACTTAAAAGCCAGTTTACAATGCTCAATCCCTGTAATAATCCACATGCGATGACCAAGGGGATGTGGACCACTACAGGCATATATTGAGTCATAAAGCACAGGGTTGGATTGTCAAAACTACGTATATGAACAGTGCAACGAAAACCAAGATGGGCAAGAAAAGACAGGGAAGCTGGAGACTTACTGTAACAGAATCTTCTTGCTGGTGACGATGATGACGACGACGATGATTGTAGGTGGTTGCATTCATAATCTCTCTTTCGTTGCCAAGGCTGGCGTGCCTAGGATCATACTTGTGCTCTTTCCTTTTGGCACGAGCTTGCGAGAACAGCACAGAATAATTAGTATCATCGTTGGACTTGGAGTCCCACCCTCCAAACTGAGGGACTGATATCCATGCACCATTCTGTAATCACCAAACCAAATGCCACATTTCAGAACCTTCCTTAAATTATAAGATGTATGCAGGAGATACAAAACTTGAACCTTGTTTTGGTTAATATCCCCCTTGGTCATCAACGCATATTAACCAAAACAAGCTCAAAGAATCACCATACACATGCAGTAAGTTATTTAATATAGCTAAGCTACGTTTTCTTAGACAATTTGGTTGGGAAGTACCTGCCTGTCACAAAATTTATAACGATTAGAGAAGGTATTAGTGTGAAATGAAACAAAACATAAGGACAATGACAATAAAACAAGGTTAACAAAAACATGATCCATCACTTGCCTCCGTCCAGTTCCGGCGTTCCATAGCTGCAACCAAAAACGATGGATTATGCACTAACCTGCCTCACAAGTACGCAAGCAATCACGTACTTAGAATTGATTTATCTTTTGCCATATTATTCACAAACAATTAATGGATAGTGACCATGATCAGAGCTTGCTTTCTGGACATAACCAATTAGCTATTGGCCATATTATATGTGATTAACGATGGTCCTGTTTAGCCAGAAACAAGTTTTCTGTTGAAGCGTACTTAAAATATAGAGATGATTAGGAAATAGATCATCGGTAAGAGTTCCAAGTTTAGAAAGCCATTAAACGAGTGATAGATAGGGCAGAGTTACAGGGAGTGGTGACCCTGGCATGGCGGCAACAAAGCTTCAAACGTAAAACGTTCCTAAACAAATATGGGCCTCTGAACACAACATATGCTTATAAGGAACAGCTCCTAACTCCTCCTTTGATCACTTTTGATTAGTCAAAGTTCAAATTGTTGAAAAACCTTTATTTACATATCACTTTTGATTTTATTCTCACGATATAAAATTCAAATGACTCCGCTTAATTAATTTATGCAGGCCTGAAGAACATTTCCCTTTAGAGAGCCTCTTGACATTCTATTAACTCCGGTTTGAAAGAAGTATACATTCGTTCAAGGTATTCATTTCCTCCTCGAGGCAAACCTAAGAACTAATTAAGGATGGTAAAAAAAGCTTCTTATTTATCAACTACTAAAATATTGAACATTTTGTCAATGCAGAACAAAACCGATGGCTTTGTACGATTCAATTCAACATCTGCAGTGCAGCTACAAAAACAGAAAAGAAAGGTGTCAAGAAAAATAAACACTCTGTAACTGGCAATCCATACACAAACTGACAAAAACACACGGACTATGCCTCCTAATCCTTTCCAATGGCATAGAAGATTAACTCAATCGCTGCCATTTACCAAAAATGTTACTCAAAATCTGGGATGTAGCAGACAGACAGCAAAAAATTCCTCGCCATATTTACTTCATTTTCTAGCCAAAGACTCTCCCTTATATTCACCACCAGCTGTGACCACAAAGCCTGCTCCTACCTGAGCAAGCCGATACAAAACAAAATGTAAATATCTGCTGCGGCAGTATGAGTGAAGTGATGTTGAGAGAGGATGAGAGAGCACAAGAAAACTTACCTGGCAATCTCTTAATACAACCCGCTCTTGGAGCTGTACATTACTGCAGATCACAGAACCTTGGATTGAACAACCATCTCCGATGGTAACGTGATTCATCACAACTGAATTAACAATCTGCAGTTACAAATAGGAAAGATCAATCATTTCAAAGTTGACAAAGCCGACTGTGGTCAAGGCAGTTACAATAATTTTTAAACGATTGAAACATGAGTTTCCTCGTGGCCATCATCATAACAAAGAACCATACCTTGACATTCGAACCTATCCGGCAGTGTGGGCCAATAACAGATCGCTTTACACTACACTTGTCACCCATGTGTGAGCCTTCCCCAAGCATACAATGAGGTCCTACCTACATCATAAACTTACTCTCAGAGATATGTATCTGGAGGTTGGGGATCATAAAATGATTCCAATTTTCCAATGCCAATTGTATCAACAGATTTATACATCAAAGATGTTGTTTCATGTTGTTAAACCTAGATTTAGTGATTTTATAAACAAGTTCATATTGTGAAGTATAAGACTCACAGTAGTTTTTGATCCAAGCTGCGCTGAGGGATGAATTACATTGTTATGAGCAGAGAAAGAATACCCTGACAAATGATTAGCCTCACCTATGACCTGCATTTTTAAACATTTCCAATTGAAACAATACATGCCAAACATGGCTGTAAAATAGCGAAAGTGAATACTCAAACGTATTGACTTACATCTCGATTTATGTCACAGAATGATTGAATAGATTCCAAGCGTGCACAGTATTTGCTGTTGCTGGCAATATAAGCACAGCATTTATGGGTTCTTCGAACAGATACAGAACCATTGTGATTCGATGCAAAAAGTTCGTGAAAGCTTGGAGCCGATCCATGAGCCATGATTTGAGATATCATCGCATGGTTATTCCGCAAATTAACCTTCTCATTCCCATGTTCTTCAGCTTGTGGCATAACACTCAAGGATAGCTCTGATCTCTATAATTCATTAGCCAGAGTTTTACTAGGTTTGCTTTAGCATAACACTATACTCATAAAAGAACACAAATCATCTTAATTGGCCTCACCAACTGGCTCCGTATAAGATAAGGCAGTACATCATGCTTTAGACTTTGAAACTTCTCCTTTTCGTTGAGTACTTCTAGCAGAACGGACCTGAAAAAAACATGGTAAGAAGATTAAGGATGACTCATTTGAATTACAACTTGAAGGCGAGGCCAAATTACAAATGCAAAAAATCTAAATGAGCACTTGCATATCAACATATTGGGAAGAGAGGGTACTCTAACCTCTTGAACGCATACATATGGGCATCCATAAGATCAGCTCGTATCTCCATCTAATAAAGGATGTAAAAAATATTATAAAAAGAACAAATTTGTTCAAATTTGTTCCCAATATCAACACGAAGTTATATACTCTCAAAATATTAATTAATTTATATTTTGTCTCAATAAAGAAAATGGTGAAGTGTATTACCGGAGTAAAGAGGAAATACCTAAGGTAAGAAAAAGAAAATTTCGCAACAGACATGTTATGTTAGAATGGTACTTCAATTTCAACACAAGTGCACATAGGCAGGTGATCAGAATTTTGTTTGAGAACCTAAGGGTGTAATTTGAGACATTTCACAACATGAAAATTGAGAAGCATAAAAGGAACATTTTATCCATGCATAGGTAAAACAATAGCCAAATAAAAGATGGGAACAAAGTATCTTGAAAAAAATCACAATGCTATTAACATGTCATGATTATGGCTCATCATATTTCCATTACTCAATCAGTTTTTAGAAAACATCAGAAGTTGACAAAATGGTCTTCCATTACCTGGCCAACAGCACGTAAAATACTCTTCTGAATTCGAATATCTTTTTCGACTTCTGCTCCTGAAAAAATATTAAAAGACGCTGCCTAATGAACTGACACAGTACAACCAAGAATAACTTACAACTATATTGTCTGACCTGTTGCTATGTACAACAAAAACTGCTTAGATGGGTCCAAACCAATGATATCATATCGTCTTGGTTTCTTGGCTTTTTCTTTGCCAGCAGAGGATCCTGAGTCTACAGGTCCACTAACAGGAGCAGAGCAAAGCATTGTAGTCACCACAGCATCATGCCGTCTATGAGTAGCAGCTAGTGCACCAGGAGGAACATCAGAAACAAGATCACCACTCACAACCTGCAGGAAGATGAAGTGCCAATGTTTGTAAATAGGTAAAACCTAGGCAGAAAACGTAGTCAAATCTAAATACCAACCAAGATGTCATTAGCAGTCAAGTGATGTGAAATGGCCCGAAGAGCACCAGCAGTTCCAACATCCTCTGGAACAGCAGCAACCTATAGTATGAATATATAACTTCAAAGTTTAGGTCAAGAATCTATAAACTACCTAGGATTGAGAATGGTGTCAATAAAGAAGAATTTTATATGATAGTCCTAGTTCTGATTCTATGACCAAGCACGGTCCAAGGTTTCAAACATACAAATGCACTATGATTAAAATATTGAAACTTGGACCTCATTCTTGAGAACAATGAGAAGAGCATTGACAAATGGTATTGATGATACAGATTAATTAAAGTTGGTCAACACAGAACAACAGCAAATTTAGAATTTCACAAACATGTCACACTCAAAACCAATTGGTCCTGGTTTTCATGTCCTTTTGCCCACATTTAACCAGTAAAAGACAAATAGCAGTTCATTATTCTTCCATAACCAACGCCATATTCTTGTTACGTTTGAAAATTTATGAAAATAAACAATGCACAACTGCGTCTAAGATTATACAGGAGCACAACGATTAAAAAATTTTAACAGACTCCTCAACCACATTGAGAAGATAAACCAACTAGTGGCATTGTTGAGACAAAAGAATTAAAGTAGCTCTACAAAGGAGAGCAGCAAATTTAAAATTTAACCTACAATGCCAATATCCAGGACACAAGAACAACTGATCCAGGAAGTCCTATCCTTTTGTGCATAATTTTTCATTATTTCATTGCCACGTTCTTTTATGATTGAAATGCACTAATGGAAACAATCTGCAACTATTACGTTTCAGTTATTTCCGCTTTCCCATTAGCCCAAGTTGTTAGTTCCAACATACTGTAGAGAGGATTATATTTCATAAAATCAATCACCAAAATTTAGCAATTACAAAGCAAGCAAATGGTGGATTACAAGAAAATCAGAGGCAAGACATTACCTCTACATGTAGACGATCAACATAAGCCCCTGATATCCAAGCACCAACTCCAAGAGCTGCATCTTGTCCTTCAACCACCTATCTTCAAGAAAAGGTACACAATTAAAAGAAGGAACCAAAACCCTAAACCCCAAAACTAGAGACCACAAAAATAAACAAACAGATTTAAACAAGAGCTTACCACAATAAGGTTCTTAAGGTTACTAAACTCCAGCTGCTCCAAAACGTAGGAGAGAACAGGACGGTTAGCTACGGGAAGTAATGCTTTGGGCACCTCCTGCACTTTTTCAGAATAAAAGAAGAAACAATATTTAAATTATTAAAAAAGAACCCAAATTAAGGGTTTTGAGGAAGAAAGTGCCTTCGTGAAAGAACAGATGTGGCAATGAAAGAAAATGGAGGCTAGTGGCTTAGGGTTTTCATGGTGGAAAGAGAAACAACCTTAGAGACAAGAGGAACAAGTTTCTTCGAATTGCCACCTGCAAGGATCACCACTTGGAAATCCATTATCTTCGTCAGAAAACAACGTCTGATCGAGAAGTACGAACTTTAAAGGTTTTCACTATTTGAAGGAGAAATTCGAGGTTATCGTCTGTAAATTTTCGCTACTCCGAAGCTTATTTCAGCATTTTCGACGGCAGGTAGAGGAACACAATTATAAGACTAGTTTCTATGAAATAAAAATTGGCAAGGCTACTAACCTGTATGGGGATGTAGCTCAAATGGTAGAGCGCTCGCTTTGCATGCGAGAGGTACAGGGTTCGATACCCTGCATCTCCATTTTAATTTTTCCCTGAAATTTATTGGATCAGCGCTATTCCAATATTTTTCATACTCATTTTGATAGAGAACCTTTTTTTTTATATATGTTTATAAATCTATTTACAATTTTGTAGTACCAAATCTAAATCCCTAAATAATATTAGTAATCCCTCTTCCATTCTTCAGCTACATATGCTCTTTTAGTTCCAATCACGAGAACAACTAGGTGAATTTCAAATAAAAAAAATCATAAAAGAGTAATTTTGCCTTCATTTTTTATAACATTCCTTTAAATTAAAATTGATATTAGAGTGATTTAATAAATAACTGGATCAAAAAACTAAACTAAAGAGCAAACGCTACTAATACAAGTATTCAAGGTAATGACATGACATAAGAAATAAAGAAAAATAAGGAAATTTTTCAAAAAGCCTTTGAAAAGAAAATGTCTCTTTATGTAAGATCCTCTACTTTTATCCTAATTTGCTAAAATTTCCTATTAAAGGGCAAGTTCTTAGTAAGCTCTAGTAGTGTCTGATCATCTCCTCCCAATTCTTCTTAAGTCTTTCTCTTATTCTCTTAAATTTTCGAAATATAATCTTTTCACATTTGCTTATTTGAATATCAAGATGTTTCCTTTTAACATATCTAAACCACCTAACTCTTGCCTCCATTAACTTATCAACTTTTGAGCTAATCTTTATTTCCACGTCGAGTAAATCTTGTGATTTGAAAAGTTATACTCTAAATACTCAATCTTAGTTCTAGTCAACTTATAAAACCCTTTAATTTGAACGTATCCCTCCAAAGTTATAGCTTAACGTTAATACCCTCTTCTGTCTCATTCATTAAAACAATGTTAGTTAGTAAACAACAAACACCATAACGCTTCCCCTTAGATTTCTTTTGTGAGTTTATCTATAACTATTGCAAATAAAAAGAAGCTCAATGAGAATCGTTGATGTAGTATGATATTTGTAGCATCCCACTCCCGCAAGACCCGAACCCGACATCGACGGTGATATTCGAGCCCGAGACCCGCGAGGGTGGTATGCTAGAGCAGTCAATGCAGTTTAAAACTTGGTAACACTTTTTTTTTTATTCTTTGAAAACCAATCGAGTGCGCAGATATCAGTAAATCATTTGGGCCCGTTCTAATACGAAATCA
>JAOSBK010000008.1:6154659-6168825 GCA_027568895.1 Erythroxylum shatona
CCCAGATGACCTCCTCTTAGAATGCCTCTCCCGCGTCCCCTCCTCCTCCCTCCCCTCCCTCTCCCTCGTCTGCCGCCGATGGTCCCACATTGTCCACTCATCCACCTTCCTCTCCCTCCGCCGCATCCGCCACTTCCACTCCTCCACCCTGTTCGCCCTCTCCTCCTCCGACTCCGTCCTCTTCACTGCCTCCCTTAACTTCAAACACAATGACCACTCCACCACCCATGATGATTCCAACATCCTCGGAGATTGGAAAGTCTCCACCTTTATTACATTACAAGCACCTTCGTTAATCGACAACCTTAGTCACGCTCGCTTATCTTCGATCGGACCCAGAATCTATATCGTCGAGCGTCACGGAGTCTTATGCTATGACACGTGGACCCATTCACTTACTCTACGATCTTCAATGAACTTCGGGCGAAAGAAGTTTGCTTGCGCCGTGGTATCATCTAAAATTTATGTCGCCGGGGGCGGCGGCTCGCGCGCTCCTGCGGCGCTGGTGGAAGAATACGACCCGGAAAGAGACACTTGGAGCGTGGTAGCACACGCACCGAGGAGGAGATTCGGTTGCATCGGGGCAGCCGTTGATGGCGTGTTCTACGTGATCGGAGGACTCAAAATCGGAGGCGCCTCGGAGACCGAAGTCCCGAGGGCAGCAGCGACAGGAACAGAGTACGCGAGCACAATGGACCTGTACGACGTGAAGACGCGTACGTGGCTGAGGAGCCGAACGGTGCCCGGCGGAGGTTGCGCTGTGGCGGCGTGCGCGACGGCAGCTGGGTTCGTGTATGTACTAGCCAGCCATGCAGTAGAGATGTCGTTCTGGAGGTTCGACGGGCGGAGACAGAACGGGGGTGGTGGGTTCGGAGAGTGGAGTAGAATAAAGAGTCCGCCGTTGCCGCCGCAGGTGAGGGTGGACAGTACGGTGAGGTTCAGCTGTGTGGCGTCGGAAGAAAAGGTGGTGGTGGTACAAGTGAACGGGTGCATAGACGATTTGTTGAGGAGGAGCGGGAGGAGTAGGAGGGGGATGAGAGAAGGGCTGGTATTGGTATACGATACGGTGGGAGGGGAGTGGAGCAGAGGGCCAGATTTGCCAGAGGTGATTCGACGCGCGGCTTGTGTGAGCGTAGAATGTTGAGAGAGGAGTTTGTCGTTATGGTAGGAGACAAGTGAAGCTTTGATTTGTATTCACGACAACGAAAAGAGAGGAAGAGCTCTGTTTTCGGTGCAGGTCCACGTCCTAGGCTTAGCTAAGCCTAGGCTTTCATTTGACATGAATTGAATGGCCTTCTTTTTCTGGCTTCAGCATTGGATTCCCGTTCCGTCCCGTCCATGCCATCCCATGCTATTATTGTTATTACTTGCTATTTCTTATTCAACGTCAAAAAGATTCGAAGGATTCAAGCTTTTTAGTCATCTTTCTTACCATTACTCAAGACTATTGTGAACGTTGGTTGATATCTTCCAGGAATGATGACGATGGTGCTACGTACAAACGACAAAGTTGAAGGTGTTTGTTTAGGTTAGAAGAAAGTTCTGAAGTTGAATATAAAGTTATTACAAATGACTGAAACTATAGGTTTCCAGGATTACACCGCACAGTACACAGTCGGTTCTTCCAGTACATGGATTTTATGTAAGAATCATCTTCTACTATTCTCAGGTCCAGTAAACAAGAAATAACAAAATGGATCAGATAAAATAACCAAGCAGCCATCAATCAATCGGATATACACTCTCTTATAGAAATCGATCACATATTTGTCATCATAAATAACCTCACTCACCGTCTTAAGTTATGTTCAACAAATTCAAAGAATAGATGAAATCAATCCCAAAATCTGTCACTAGCAGCATACTTGAATATCTAGCAGTCAAAAGGCAAACAAAAACATGCCTTTGCTGGACAGAAAATTTCAGAAAGCTGGAGAAAAATCATACCGTAAAAGCCAAATCCTAGCCCCACAAACGTATATTACAAGTAAGAACTCTATATAATTACAATTAGTGAGTGGATTTGCATGGATGTTCCTTAACTTTCTAAAGGTTCTTGTCATCTGGCCCAGCTAGTACGATCTGGTATTGCAAAACATAAAGTAAGTCTTCAATGGTTACGACATTCGAACGCAGGATAAGGAAAAAAGATATTGATTATACACATTTCCAGCAAATATTATCAGGCATGAGAAAATGCATTAGACAAAATCATAATTAAGTGTATTTTGAGGGACAAAAATCAGAACAATTGAAGTATTTATCAGCTGAGAATAATAAAAAATAGTTGAAGAAAGCATATACATAAACAGATTCATCAAATATGGACAAGTCTGAAGAAAAGTGTGAGAGGAGCGCTTACATTGCAGTCAAAAGCAAACCTCCTTGCGAGCATAATAGCTGCATTTCTGTCTCTCTCAGATTCAAAGGCTAAGATAAAGGAAACACCTTTCTTTGCTTGCCAGAACAATGCCTGAGCAGCAGCATTGCCACCACCTCTAACTCCACACAACTAAAGCATGAGTTAACAGTGTCAAACATGGTTGCTAAAAATGTTAATCCAACATCAAACCATCCTTTGTAAAGAGGAAAGTTTCCCAATCTGACATACCCGCATTGCAGTGGAGTAGTATTCCTTAGTGACTGTAGACCTTCCTTTACGAAGCTTCATTCTCATCTTCCCCACGTGAAGCACATGAATAGATTCGGAGACATGGTCAGCACCACTCATTTGGGTAATAACCACCTAAGAAAAATATAGTTAAACCAAGTACAAAAATCAGGGTATACCTAGACTGGAAAACATAGCTAATAAATATTTAAACTCAAACTAAAACTACTATAACTAATATAGATGGAAATTGAGAACAATATGAACAGCATAAATGATTTGCCAAAGCAGAACCTAGTCCCTCTTGGTCCATCTAGCACGTAGACAAGCTAGAGATAGTGAGTGACCACCACGATTAGGCACACGTATAATACTCGAATAGTTTGAAAGTGAACAACTCTCAAGCAAATCAACCTAATGCATGATTAACTAATTTGGGAAATGCTTAAATGGTTCAAGGAACACTTACATTATATTCAACGTCATGTTTTCGAACAAGTGCCTCTACATAGCTACCCAGACCAGCAGCTATGCAAAGAATTAGGTCAGATTTGAATTCTATATATTATATATAGTAAACATGAAAGACTCATGTACTTGCAAAACGACAATCTTGAAATGAAAAATTTGAGAAAATTTGTTGTCATGAAACCAGCATTAGCGCACCAAATTAAACCAGAAAAGTAGTAGAAGAGAATACCTGGATCAATGGCACCAGTTGTAGACAATGTGATATGCTGATCGTTATATACAATTTCAGCTTGCAAGACTCGCCCAACATCAAAAGGCTCTGGAGCATAAACTGATTTTGTAGCTCCTGTATCAATAGATGCCAATTAGTCGTAGGTTAATGTTATTATCAATAAAATATCTCATCAGAAGCAGTTCATGATCAACCGTGTCCAACATCACATGAGATGACTATCGTCATCTAATTGATGAATCATTCACAAATGATATTCTGTTGTCAATTGCGACCTATAAATCCATCAACAACAGATTATTCTGTTGTCAACTGACCTCTAAATCCATCAACAACAGAAACTTTCTCGTATCCCCTACACTACCACCCCTAAAACCCCATCAAATCGAGAAAGGAATCGACAGAAACCGAATTTGCTGACTCGGCTCCTCCTTGCCAGTACCTGATATAAGCTCCTTCTTGCCACCTTCAAATGACACACGGTACCATTGGATCGAACACTTAGAAAGCTCTGGAGCATTATCACAGCTAGGCTTGATCCGCAAATAAGAACATAAAGCTTCAGATCCGTCAAATTCATAAAATTGGGAAATATTCTTCTCCCTTTTCTGACTCATCACCAGCTGGAGGAGATAAATGAAAAGTAGAACATGCAAGGAGTCAATAACAGGTTACCAAAAATAAAAAAGAAAATCTAATAGTTCATGATAGTGGCAATCAAGGACATAGCTGAACCATTCTTATTGCCGTTGCATCAAATCATAGCAAAAGAATATTGAAAAGTCCAGGCAGTTAGTCAGAAGCTATACATGGAAATAATAGACGAGAAAATATTCTTTACAAGATGACTTCTCAAAAAAAGCTTCTTTGTGCGAGAGTCAAGATTTCCACTTTGAAAAACAGTCCAAATGCTTAAGAACTTGGATATTCTGAGAAGCTGCCAAGTTACAACCAAATTCCACAAAGACGCTCACAATTGAGTCTCAATTTTCACTTTAAGGTGAAAATGTTTTTGGAAGCAAGTTACAGAAAATCAGACAGGTGGGAAAATTCAGGATAAAGGTAAGAATTATCAAAGGTGAGCAGAATACCAAAAACATTGCAACCCATAACCTTATCCTTGGTCAAAGCAGAAATCAGTAAGAAGCTGAAGAACAATAAATGACAGATGCATAGCATCTGAAAACTACAGACGTCCCGGATGGACTATATACCCAATTGTTACACACCAAAATGGAACCGTAAGTATACCTCTTTTTGAAGCTGAAGAGATCGTTTAGACTTCTCAACAAGTTGAACCCTCAATGCTCGCAATTCATGCTCCATGTCCGTCACCTTCAAAATTTTATCAATTAACCAATAAAAGAATTGCAAGAAACATGTGTTCAGATACTATTATAAAGTTCAAATATCAGACATCAATTGAAAATTCTAGAAGAAAATGAATAGTTCCAACCCCGAGAAATATTGACCATCATGCCAATACTAATACATAATGTTGTCCTCAGCTACAATGGACAAAGATATGCTCTATAAGGCCATTTAAGCGTAATAGCATAATAGAGTCATAATACAATTAAACTGGAGACATAGAGAGATAGAGCTCTAAGGTCATTTCAAGTTCAAGGAACAAGCATCAATTTTGACTCAAGGACTAAATATCATAATTCAATGGACGAAACTTGAACAAAAAGCACCAATAAATACCTTGCTTGGTTGGTGCAGCATTTTGATCCTTCTCGCCTGTTGAACCTCCTTCATCAATTCTTCCAAATCCTAATAGCCACACCAAATAATTTGTCAAGGAGATATGAAACAAGCTTCATACAATTGCAAAGATGAGACCCATAAAGGAGAACATGAAAAGGATATGCAGCCGCCATGACCATTCCAAAATTCATGCTTTTAATGGCCACACTACAGGAGATAACAGTCAATGGCTAATCCAATAGACAACAACAGAAAATGGGAAGCAATTATAACCCACAACAAAAATTACAAGACACAAGCCTCCAATTTGTATGTAAATTTCTTACAACTACCAACAAAGAACAGTAATTAATAACATTCCCTTTAAAGCAAAAAACGAAGAACATTAACCTGCTTCCCGGAAGCTTGAGACGTCCGTTCATGTTCTTGAAGAGCCTCTTCAACCCTCTGCACAGCTGCTCTGGCACTCTCAATCTCAGCACGAGCAAAGGCCCGCTCCTCATCAACTAGTTTCTTGGCATGTTCTGAGGCCTAAAAGGGATATAAATGCTCAACACAGAACAGCGGATACTGACTGCAACTTATGTATATATACTAAAGGAGAAATCAGTACAGAGTGTAAAAGCTATTGGGATTTATGTGTTCCTATTTGATCCAGTATGAAGATAGGGAAGAGATAAATGAACATAAGCATAACTGCATAAGAAAAGTAAAAAACTAAAGGAACCAAGATGAAAAAGTTAACGGTTAATTGATCTCCTGAAAGTTCATAGGTAGATAAACAACAGGCAGTAGTCAGTTGCTAAACTCTGTATTTACTTGACCAAGATTACAAAAAATGTAAAGCCTATTTTTACTTCATAAATATGTCAAAAAAAGGAGAAAGAAAGATAAAAAATGGAGAAGATGACAGTTAGGGACTTGTTAATTGCATTACCTGCTTAAGAAAATTTGCTAACTTCTTCACTTCAGTTTTTTCTTGAATGAGCTCTCCTTCCCTTTGAGTAAGCTGAACTGCTAATGCTTCTACCTGGAATTTTAAAAAAGAAACATTTAAGTTGGGAATGGTTACTTTTTCACTTAAAAGATAGCATAAGCAAAAGCAGATGAGCAGCAAATCAAACAAATGCTAGCAGTTAGAAACATTCTACAACGTACAACTATTAAATGAAAGAAAATATACTAAACAGAGAGCCCTTGTATTTTCCTCGTAGAAGATAATAGTGATCTAAAGTAAAGTTCCTAATAAAATCTCAGTTTTGTGATAGACTTATGAAACCAAACATAAATTAACCAAATGGTTGTTGGGTCCAAAATCGTTGTGCTTCATTCTTATGGAAATGAATAACAATGAAAAACATTTACAAACGCATGTTCCTCAACCTGACAACTGAATTTGTAGATGTCAACTACGAAACCTCCAACCTAACCCAAGCAAAATCAAATCGGTCTCAGATATTAATTTAACACAAGTGAAAGTATGTCATAATATGGCAATAGAAACCCCGTCATCAAGTCACATCTAAAACACTTTTAGAATGATTAAAATTCGAGAGAGAAATCAAGAAAGAGCTACCATAATAATAGCTTCCTCGACATCATCTTTGTTTTTACCAGCCACACATCCTCTTAATGATTCTAGAGCATCTCTAAGCTTCTTCAAAAGAACATGTTTCTCCAGTGAAGCTGCCTCCCTGAGTCTAGCCTACAATACACAAATGACAAAGTTAAAAGCACAGTTTGGCGTCTGTTCTTATAGTTTATCTATATCACCAATCAATTTGTGCATATCCCAATAAACAAAAGAACCTAAACCAGAATTTTCAACAAAACAATCAAAGTAGCATACCAAATCAAGTTTCCAGAAGCAGACACAAACAACTACAAAAAAATTTATCAATCTTACTTCTTCAGACAACTTAGCAGCTGCAGTCAGACCCTTCTCGAATTTGCTGGCAAGGTCACGCACAGAAAGGCGTTTCTGCTGCTCCAAAAGCTGTGCAGTCTCACGGGCAACAGCCTCTTTCATGGAGAGCACTTTTGGGTCATTTTTGGCATCCATAATCTGATTTTTAACCCCAATTCTATAATGAGGAAACCTACTTGATGCAAACACAACATCGGCCGACACCGCTGGGACGGCATTTTTCTGCATCGTATTTCCAAACTCACGGATGACCCTTGTCATGGTTTCACATTAACTACCCTGTTTGGCAATCAAAAAGTAAAGACTAACATATTCTTAAAGGACTTCTCAACCTAAAGCAAAATATGGGTCAGTATTTTACCAACTGAATTCACTCAATAAGCTAAAAACAAAATTAAACAGTCCCAGATGAGAAATTTTCAAGTCTCTAACAAATGCAATAAAGATGCGTACTTTGGTCAGTTCTAAAAGGACTCCTCAACCTGAACCAAAATGTGGGTCAGTATTTTACCAACTGAATTCACTCAATAAGTTAAAAACATAGTTAAACAGCCCAAGAGGAGAAATTTTTAAGTCTCTAACAAATGCAATAAAGATGCATACTTTGGTCAGTTCTAAAAGGACTCCTCAACCTAAAGCAAAATGTGGGTCAGTATTTTACCAACTGAATTCACTCAATAAGCTAAAAACATAGTTAAACAGCCCAAGAGGGGAAATTTTCAAGTCTCCAACAAATGCAATAAAGATGCATACTTTTATCTCTCAACAAACAACCTACCACGAAGAGAACAACAAGATCAGAAAAAGAAAAATATAAAGGAAATTTTCACGGCCCAAAAATGCTTGACTACAAACCATCAAGTACATTAAAATAAGCATGCAAAGGATTAGCAAATACTAAAAAGTTGGAAACTTTCGAAGTCAAGGCTGAACATACAGAAAATAAACCCTAACCGTCTACCAAATGCAAGTTAAAATCGCAAGTTCAAGGACCAAAAGAAAAAAAATGAAGAAAGGAGACCCAGAAAACAGAAAGAAACGGAGAGCTTGGACTTACAGGTCAAGAAAAAATGAAAAATGTACCAAAGTAGAAGAAGACGGGATTGAGGATTCTTCCAAAATCTTGGATCAGATGCCAATGCTAGTAAGCTATTGATTGATGTGATATCTTTCCCTTTTGTCAAGAGACAACGAAGAGACTTCTGAAGCTGTGAGAACAGGGAAAGTTGGAATATGGAAAATGAAAAGTAGGAGATGGTAGGTAAGGTACTGGCCTTTTGCTTTTCCAAAATGGACCATACTTGCCATGAAACTGGCAAATTTATTACTGAAAGAGCATGTTTAACTTCTACATTCACTAAAAACCTTGGAGAATATGCAGCCACTTAAATTTTGAATAAAGAATTTACTCAACTCAAGTATAAATTAGTTAAAAATGAATAATTTAAAGGTAACTTCTGAAATCTTTTTAAGATATCTCGTAAATAAAAAAGTAAAAAGTTCTTTGATAATCTTTCGAGGTCCCACAACCACTCTATCTAATGTCTTTCTGACAGAAGGATGTGGTGTGCGTGTCGACAGCTACAGTTAGCTGTCGTTAGTTAAGGTATACTTATACGGATAACAAAAACAAACATATAATATATGTAATCACATGATTATCACTTGTTTTGTTATAACCTTCCAACCTCCTTATCCAAACTCAAATCTTTAAGACACTAAAAAGTTTTATTTTGGATATAATTTTTATTATAACAAATAAAAATCAAATTAACACATGCTTCATCCCTTACCTTCAAGAGTAAAGGTATGTTTGAGAGTTTAGGATGGAATGAAATGGAATGGTAATTAATGGAATGAAATGAAATGGGTCACTCCATTATTTGAAAGTTTAAATAAAATAAGAGAGGGACTCCTTTGATCATTATTTGGAAGTGATATTAAAAATGAATGGAATGAAATGTCTTGTAATATTTTTTTTCCAAAATTACCCTTGTAATAAAATATACATAATTGCCATGAAACTATTTTAATAACATATTTTAAATTTAAATTTTTGACGTAATGGTTGAAAAATGAAGCTTGTGCCTCACAAATAAATGAAGCTCATTTGTTGCGTAACCAATCATAAAAAAATAATTTTTTCACCTTATCACCATTAACGTAACTATTATTTATAGCATTGAGGTATAGGAAAACATTCGTCGATGGAAGAAACCAATTGAAGGAGAAACACAATAGACGTAGTAACATGTAGCCACGCAGGTGTTCACTGGACTGGGGTTGTAATTTCATTAATTTTTTTAAGGTATTTTTGTCGTTAAATTATGATTTGGAAGGCAATCCATGTCATTCCATCCCTGACCTCCCAATTTGGGAGGTCACAAAATATTAAATTTTGGATGGCAAAAGATGGCTTCTAAAGCCATTAATTGTTATTCCATCATGTTTCAAAATAGACTCTCAAATAATGGCCTGAATTATTTAGGTCATTCTATTCCATTCCCTTCTATCTCTCAACCAACATTCAAACATACCCTAAAGCAATTCAATTCAACCTTATGCTTTGTTTCGTGAGAATGGCCATTCCGTACGGTCCTATATTGCAAGTTGTCATGTAAGTCAATAGAAATGCTGCCACACGCTTTTCTAAATAAATTATAAACTACAAATTTTTGAAAAATGCATAACTAAAATTATAATATCTCGTGACATTTCACAACGAAGCAGGATTTTAAAAAGATTGATGGTCTGCAGTCTTATTTCTACATAATAAAGAGGTCATTTTTTATAAACTCATAAATAGATGTGATAAAAAAATAATAATATAAAATAAATAAATAAAAATAACACGTAAAATATTAGTCTAAAAGTTAAAGAAGCCAGTGCTTTTTTTTTTGGGTCGATTTAATCGAATTTTGATTACGGAGCTCCCAGCAGAAATGATTTACAAGATTGATCTTTTCGGGTTTTGTCTAGTAGATTTAGGAATTTTGTAAACTGTTGATAGTTTTTGGGATTTTTGGTGGTGGGAGTCAGTCGTTGTCAATAAGTATAATTAGCTGCTGGGCTCATGGATGTTTCCTCCAAGTTTTTGAATTTTGGGGGTTCTGTGGTACTTTTGCTGGGTGTGTCTCCCCTAGGTTTTCTGGGTTGATGTGATGATTTAGGGATTTTGTTGTTTGAATCAATATTAGGATTTTGGGGAGTGGGAATTCAAACCATGGAATCTCAGAATAATGATCAGCAAGCTCATAAAAATACACTTAATTGATGAGGCAAGGCTCATGGTACAGCCTCACCCTCAATGAAGCTGAGAACCAACTGGCAAATCTAGGGAAACCTTGGGGAGCATGAACCTTGACGAACTTCTCAAGAATGTATGGAGCACAGATGCAACTGAGTCCATGGACATGGAAACTACTCCCTCTGCTTCACCTCTCCAACGTCAGGCCGGCTTAACTTCGGCCAGGAAATTGAGTGGGAAGTCTGAGGATCAGGTTTGGCAGGAAATTCAACAAGGGCAGAAGAAGAGCTTCGGGGAGGATATGAAAGGGTAAAACAGGGAATCGTCCTTTGTGGAATAACTTTGGAGGACTTCTTGGTATAAGCAGGTCTTTTTGCAGAAGTATCTTTACGTCCTTCCATGGAATTGAGCACTGTTGATGGAATGAGCCCACAGAGTTTTCCCCAGAGAACGGTTTTGTCTCCTTCCTCTTCAATTGGCACATTATCAGACACAACAACACCAAGCCGAAAAACGATGCCTCAGAGGCACTTGAGAAGAACATTGAGAGGAAGCTGAGGAGAAAAATTAAGAACAGGGAATCTGCTGCCCGTTCTAGAGCGAGAAAGCAGGTGACTTTTCTTTTTTATCAACTTCTATATCTTCTATAACATTGCCATTTTGGACCAACTTCCCTTAATTTATGGCCTGAAAACTGATCTTTGTGGGGGGTTGCATAGGCTTATCATAACGAGTTGGTGAGTAATTTCACGTCTAGGGAGGTGAATCTGAAGCTCAAGAAAGAAAAGGCAAGAAGCTTTTGCGTTGCATAGTTTCTTATGAAAAGTTCAAATACCCAATCCCCTATACTCTCTGCTCAACCCACTACGAAAATTCTAAAGCAAAACTGCTCAAGGATTACTGATATTTTTAAACACATAATAACAAGCTACAGTGATTAATAAAAAGATATGTTTTGCATTTTGTGTAATCATTCTTTAGCCCATTGGAAATTTTATCTCCAGATTCCGTAAGCGATGCTTTGAAAGTCATTTGTTAAAAGTTCAAGAAGCTCTCATCTTTTGTAGTTCCAAAGTCTTGTGGGCTTTAGTTGAACTGCTTAACAGACCAAGACTTTCCCGGGGTGTTTTTATTTGGCTATTAATGCGGTTTTCCTTCTTAACTATGATTTGAGACCTACTGCTCAAGCAACTCCATAGGAAATCAGGGACTTAAGCTTATCAAAGAATACTTACTAACAAACCGTAGTGGCATTATTCTCCTTAAAAGCCAATGGTTCAGTGGATCCTCCAGTTTCATTCTTGCCCTTTTGCTTTTCTGTGGTTCTACTGCTTAATATGGATTTGACTAATTGATAAACTGTTTCCTCAAGTGGTTTGATTTTCAGCAGGTTTCGCCATCCTGATGCTTTTCCTCGTTTATTATGTTTTTGCTTTGTTTTACAGGAATTTGATGTAAGATTTCCATCTGAACCCTGGCACCAGCAAAAACATCAGCTTAGAAGAACAAGTTCAGCCTCTTTCTGATATGTGTGGTATTGACCAATGAGAGTTTTGTACATTCTCAAATGGGGGGTGGGGGAGAAATGGAATCGGCTGACGGCTACTGCTAGGTTGCTTTGCTTTTGTTGCTGACATGGTTCCTTTCCCTTCCAGGCGATAAGTAAATATATGTACATTTGGTAATTAAATGGTGCCATGTTGAGTGTTTAAAATCATAGTGGAACTGAATGATTAGGTTGTGAACCTGACTATATGATAAATTAGAAGCAATACAAGTAATTATTGGTTTGGAGTAGTAAGTTGTAAAGGGTCCATGATCCTTGGAACAGTCATCGATTCCAATTCTGCAGGATGCCAAGCACACTATGAGATGAGAACCCACATGGTCCTCTCTTGCAAGAGTCGGGTAAATCATTGGTCGGACAAGCCCTTTATGGCGACTGCTAATTCTACTGTTATGAAAAGAGAGAGAAAAAGCTCTGGGCAAGCATCATTGCTTTTCATTTTCATCAACAGACAGACTTGTAGGGTAAGTCTTTGATTTGTGCTCTAATGTATGTACAGCAGCTAAATGATTAACACTCGATCCCGGAGAGTATGTACGTATCTGTATAGCCCAATCCATAGTCATTGAAAAAGCCCAAAACTAAAGCACACACATTTACACAAACAGAGTGCAGTCCCAAATCCCAATCCCAAATTGACATTTTCTAAATTTCCGAGTGAGGAAAGCGAGAGAGAGTGAGAAAAGACGGGAAATGGGGAAGTCATTGGGACCCACCGGAGAGTTCTTCAGGAGGAGGGATGAGTGGAGGAAGCATCCGATGCTGACGAATCAGTTCCGCCACGCCACTCCAGGTCTCGACATTGCTCTCGTCGCCTTCCTCCTCTTCTCACCACCACCACTCCGATTCTCACTAATTTCATTACCCATCTGTCTGTTTGATCAAAGGTTAGTTATTGCTTTGTGCTTTTATATTTTGCATGCGTATAGAACGGTTACAATAAAGCTTTCTTTAGATTGCTTTGAATTTGGATTTACGGTTTGAAGTGCCTTAACATTTTAACTTTGGATGATATGGTAATTGAGAAGGCTATTTATGCAGATTTTATTTTTATTTTGGCCCTAGATTTTGTTATTTTGGTGCTTTTTTGTATTTGTGCCCCTACTTATCTCTACGTCATACCCTAATTCTTTTATATCCTAACCGCATGCACGTTCCCCGGGTAGACTCCACCGACTCTCAGTTCCTCTGTTATCTCTGTTTCTCTACAAGATTCTTGATTTCCCTGTTTTGGTATGTATATCTTCCTCTTGCATATCTATACACACATAAAAAAATTGTATTGATAATTCTTTGTCGACGAACAATAAGTTCAGTTGTTCCACCAATTCCCATTTTCTTCTCGGTAATAATAAGTCCTATGATATGTTTATGTTTTGTCTAAGAAGTGTCTTAGCATTTACTGTTGTTATTCGGTTGCTTTGTCTAATTGATTAAGGGTTTATGATCTTCTTTTAGCTTGGAAACATGAAGGTTCTTGTGGACTTTGTTAATTTACTTGTCTCTGGATTTACCTGCGTTATTTAGAGTTTTAAAGACAGATCTTGTGTTGAGTAGCTCAGTATTGAAACCAGTTAGTAAAGATATGGCCTTGTTAGCAAGAGCTTCTCCAACAATGCCTACCATAACTGCTCTTCGAGCTCCTCCCAGAAACCTAAAACCATTAAAATCCTTACATATACACTACTCATTGAACTTCCCTAAAGTTGATGTTAAACTTAAACATTCCCCTGTTTTCCTTGATTGGATTGGATTGTATGTTCAATCTTGGACCAGATTTGAACAAGAAGCTTTAGACGTAAAAATGAGCCTTCACAAGAAAGAATTTGGTTATCTTATTTGGCTCTACTTGGATGTGATTGATTTTAGATTCCAAACTACAATAATTGGTCAATTTCAATTTTGTTCCTTCGGGTCAATTTCAATTTTCAATCTTACCTACCACCAGCCAAACCAACCCTAACTTGGAATGAATTTTGGGCAATTTATTATATTTTATAATGCTTTTTATTTTTCCTTTCTTTGTCTTCCATAAATTAAATGTTATTTTATGTGAATAATTGGTTGGGGCCTTTCTGATCTTTCTAAACTTTGAACCCAAGTATGTTTCCCATGCATTGAATCAGAGTGGTTTTTTTTTCACTTAGTGAAATTCATTCCTTCTTATTTAATAGATGGCTAATATCTGTTGTATTTTTTTACAGGATCGAAAATGAGTAAAATACTAAAGCGTAAAAAGGAGCTATTAAGTGCGACCGCAACAGTTAACAGTACAATCGACCAGAAACGTAAATTGGTGTTGTCTAATGCTTTGGCAGCAGTGGATGACTTGAATGATGGCCCAACTGAGTATTCTTTACCTCGAAATTTAGGCGGTAACAATTTTATTTGAATTTTATTT
>JAOSBK010000008.1:6168925-6182597 GCA_027568895.1 Erythroxylum shatona
CAATAGGCCATAATGAGATGATGAATTTAATACGAGAATAATAATCAACTTTCAATCTCTCTACAAGATGATAAGAGCTCCTAAGTTGATTTAAAATTACCTAGTGATTTCCGAATTTACATAATAGATTGAAGAATGTAAGGGAACCAAATACTAATATGCTAGAAAATACTTTCAATTAGCTTATAGAGACAATAGGTGAATCAAAGAATGTCAGGGAACCAAATACTAATTTTCATAATTATCAATACATCCAAATAATAGGGGAATCAAAGAATTATCAATACAATTTTTTTATGTGTGTATAGATATGCAAGAGGAAGGTATACATACCAAAATAGGGAAATCAAGAGTCTGGGAGAGAAACAAAGATAACAGAGGAACTGAGAGTCGGTGGAGAAAGATCGGGTAGAACAGGGGAACGTGCATGTGGTTAGGATATAAAAGAATTGGGGTATGAGGTAGAGATAAGTAGGGGCACAAAATTTACAAAATAGTGCCAAAAGCGTCAAAATAAAAAGAAAAAGAAGAAAATAGCGTTAAGTTTTGTAAACTCCTCACGTTGCCAACAAACACGGAGCGAGTATCAGCATCCTCCCTGTTTTCTTCATTAGCAGCTACATTGGCTGGGTCTGTACATAAACAAGAGATCAACAAAAAACAAACAATATTTAGAATTAAGCAAAAGTTTCAAACAAGCCTACCAACTTTACCATTGGAAAAAAGTTTAAACACAAGGACAATCAAAAGATATTTCAAGCTGAAATTAGAGCTGAAACATAAGCTATATAGAGGATCATTACAAAACGTAAACAATTGATGTGTAACGAAAGGAAAACCAAATTCATTAAACCTTGAACAGAACCCATTTCGATCTCGACTGTAGCTTCCATTTCGCGAAGAGCAGAAGCTTCTTCCTCCGTCTCCTTCAATTCTTCTTCATCTCATCCAACTCCTCCATTATAAAGAAGCCAGCCAATTAGCACGAAAAACTTATAATCGATTGCAATCATTAGGGTTGGGGGGAGGGACCTTGACAACGTCATCATCAGCGGCGGACATGTCGACGTCAGCGTTGTTAGGGTCTATATCACCTTCGACGTCAGGGATCTCTCTGCCGTAGACCTCATGCTTCTCCTCCTCCATCACTTTTTATCGTTACTTCAAGGCAGAAGATCTTTTCCGATTGTGGACATTCTGTGAGCCCATTCACATTAGTTCCATATTAAGAAATAGAGAGGAAAGGCCTAAACGGTATGCCATTTATCCAAAATTTCAAATGACATAGTTTTATGGTCAAAATTACTACATTAAATCCCATATTTGATATATACTATAATATTTTATATTTTGGCTAAGTAAATAAAAATACTTATATTTATTATTTAAAAGCCATAACTTTGCGAATTTGGTAAAAGAAAATGTCATTTTAAAATATTCTTTCTACTACAATTTTAATTATATTATCGATAAAAAATGTAAATGAGACTAAAATCAATAAGACAAGTGTTATTTAATGAGATTGAAGAATAAGATAATTTTTTAATTATATACAATTGAATTATTTTAACATGAAATTAATATTTCAAAAATATTTGATCCGATTTAAATCTAAATTAAGCTTGGATTAGACCCTTAGGATGTCTTTGTTACATCACTTTTAAGATTGCACTGAGTAAATTTCACATAATTATAAGGTATAAGATGAATTATGAAATACAATATCTAAAAGGACCAAAATCCAAGAGTATATTAATTATACCATGGTTCAATTTTAAAATCATACTGATCGATTTTTTTAAATTTGGTACCATAACTTATAATTTATATTAGGTTAATTTGGTTTATATAATGTAAATGACTAACGAAAGATCTTACGTGTTTGTTATTATAAAATACATATTTTATTAAATTATTTTAACAAAAGATACTATTAAAATTAAAAAGAAATAATTATACAACATTATTATTTTTAATGTAATAAATAATTATATGGTATTTTTGGTGAAAGTAATTTAATTAAATTTTTATAAAGATGATCTCTTTTTTAATCATATTTTAAATTCTTTAATTTTGTGCGATCTTTATTATATACTTTTTTTATAACGATCCAATATCAGTTAAATCTTAAAACCTGAAACTTTTTATCTTACTGATTTAATTTTCAGTTCAATTTTTAAAATATTTTTTAAAACCATTTCTTTTAGTATTAAAAAGTGATAAATCAATTTACTATTAATTTTCTAGTTTCTATTTTAAATTGTATTAGATGAATTTTAATTTTTTGATAATATGATAAAATAAGATTACAAAACAAAGTCCTATAACTTTATAATAAATTATATATTTTTAAACCATTCAAAGTGTTGTTTTAAAAATATATTATATTATATTTATTTTTATTATAAATTTAAAATTTTAGAAGTGTACAAAAAATGACAGAGTTTGAGAAGAAGGAATTATAAAAAAAGATTTTTTTAATAAAAATTTTAGAAATACAAAAAATTATTAGTTGAATTTATTCATTGTCATTGACAAAGCCCAAAACTAAAACACCCACATTTTGACAAACAGAGTGCAATCCCAAATCCCAATCCCAAGTTCTCAAAAAAGTATGTGTTAAACAAAGTGTTGCCTGAAAACATAAAGAGGAAAAGAGACTCGGATGAAAGGTTATCACAAGGGGTACCATCTGGGTCATAGGAATAGAAGAAATGGGTTCCTAATTTGTCTAAGAGAGAAGGTCTGACATTTTCTGAATTTCCGAGTGAGGTAAGCGAGAGTGAGAAAGACGAGAAATGGGGAAGTCATTGGGACCCACCGGAGAGTTCTTTAGGAGGAGGGATGAGTGGAGGAAGCATCCGATGCTGACGAATCAGTTCCGCCACGCCACTCCAGGTCTCGGCATCGCTCTCGTCGCCTTCGGTATCTATCTCGTCGGCGAACAAGTCTATAACAAGTTCTACGCTCCTTCCTCCTCTTCTCACCACCACCACTCCGATTCTCACTGATTCCATTACCCATCCGTCCGTTTGATCAAAGGTCAGTTATTGCTTTGTGCTTTTCTAGTTCGCGTGCGTGTAGAACGGTTACAATAAAGCTCTCTTTAGATTGCTTTGAATTTGGATTTACGGTTTGAAGCATCTTAGGGTTTTGAACCAATTCAAGTGCCTTGACATTTTAGCTTTGGATGATATGGCAATTGGGAAGGCTATTTACGCAGACCCAATGTGCTCACCTTTTGTCCGTCAGTTGAATGAATTACAATTCACCTCTTCATGGATTTGTTGCTTGCAGGTTGAAATTTGGTGGCAGCTCAATGCTTGGACATGTGTTTTTAATTTCCTTCATTCAATAAACTGTTACTGGACTTTGAGGACTGCCATATTAGTGTTCTTGTCATCTTTATATATTTTAATTTCCAGGTTGTTGGTACTCCACTCATGGCTACTCTAGCTTATGTAACTAATAAACTTTCGTCCTCTATTTTTGCTTTTCTCCCTTGATGTCTGTCTGCATCTGCGTGGTTCTCCTGACCATTGAAATTTATTTGAAGTTGGGGAAACTTAGACATCTCTTTGATGACTCCTCCTCTGTTGTATGATAACGCATGTTTCTGATTTCAAACATCTCTCGTGTCTAAGAGCTCAGGAAGTAGTATTGCTTACAAAAGATTGATACTGTGCTTATCTTCGGGCTTTATCTTCAGACAAATTGGTCTCATGCATTTTCTATGCCATTCATAAAGATCTTTGTTAGTCCGAAGTGCTATAATTTTGATACTACTAGTAGAGAATTTGTGCTCTGATATCACTCTGCTATATATATATGTGTGTTTGTGTTCTTTTACAGTTATGTGATTTAATCCTTTTCAAGAACAGTTTGCTCTTTGTTTGCAATTTTTTGGGTGTGATGCTAAAAGGCTGTTCTTAATGTCTGTAAAAGAGTTCTTCTAATTCCTAGATTTTACTAAAAGCATTATGTCCTAGTTAATGGTTTGCAGATTTCATAGTTTTAGTAGTCATTTGAATAGTAGATGGGCAAATTTCAGTTCCTACGTCCAGCCATGAGATCTGGAACTAGGGAGGATATTTATTTTCAGCTGGATCAAACTTATTTGCATTGAGTTAATGCTTGACATGGTATGTTTGCATGCATAAGAGCACGAGTTGTTAGTTGATATCACTCAACAAGGATGAAGGGGTTAGGATAGGGCCAATAAACTGTTTTTTTTTTTTATTAAAAGGAAAACAACGCAACAAATTACACAGTGAGTCTAGGGGAGACGCTCCCTGACAAATCCTCTGCAAGGAGGAGGTGACACCCAATGGGTGGAGTCTCGAAATAAATAATGCCTATATCAAATTGACCAGTATAATTTACTAGTCAATCAGCACATTTGTTACTAATCAATCCTTTAACATCTCTTTTAAAGGATTCAATCAAATTTAGTAGACATAAAGTTAATTAAAAATTGAATAAAATTAAAAATTAAAATGTGATTGAAATTTTTTTTATTTATTAGAAATTAAAATTTAATTAAAATTTAATTAAAAATTGTTAAATAAAAAGTAAAAATTTATTAATTTATAAAATTTGACTGATTAATTAATAAATTAGTAATAGAAATAAATATAATCAAAAAATAAAAATCTGAAAAATTAAATAGATTAAAGTTTATATCACTGAATCGGTTAAACGGCTTCAATCTGTTTGATGTGGGAGGAGTTCCACTTCTTCGATGAATTCCCTACCTTTTTGTATAAGCTTACAATGGTAGAGTTCCAAACATTGATATGAATTCTAGTATGCAGTATATCGGATCAAAATCGGTATAAAATAAAGAGGGTTAGTGTATTAGGTTTAAATATCGATCGGTACTGACTGATATTTAAAATATTTAGCTAGTGTTAGAAAATAAAAAAATAGATGAATTTTTTACAAAATTTTAAAAAAAATTTAAAATCTTCTACTCTCTCTTACCTCTCCTCCCTTTTTTAAAGAAGTTTTTTAATTAATTATTTTATTTACTTCAATTTTTATATTTATTGTAAATTTTTAATTTTTTAAAATAATAATAAATATTTTTATTACTAATAATAATTTTAAATTTGAAAATTAAAAAATTTTCTGTACTTAAATTCGGTACGATATTTGTTACATTCGTTCCAAACCTATGTTTTAAACCCTACGCTAACAGGCAAACAGGAGAATCTAATACAAGAAAAGTAAATATTAACAAAATCGTAGACAATGAGTTGGGAGTTTTGAGTTTTGAGTCTTTGTAATAAAAAACAAAATCTCTCTTTGTTGTATTATATTTCTTTCTTGGACGAATTATTCTATTGGCGAGCAGAGAGTCAGAGACAGGAAAGGAACAAAAACAGAGCAGTGCAAGATTGAAGCACCCAATTATTATTTATTTATTTATCAATTGACTAACTTTTTCCACTTGACTAGCCATCACAAGAACAGGGCGGCTAAAACAGTTTTGATGGTCTCCCATGCAACTCATAAAACACCCAAGTCAGGTTAAAATTTTGATCGGAATTCTTTACGGGTAAGAAGTGGGAATTTGATTAGAAGCTGAGTATGGCTGAGGACAGTAGCAGAAATGGAGAAACAGATGGTTTACTGGAGAAGGGATACCATGAGAATTGTCCAGGATGTAAAGTGGACCGCTTGAAAGAGTTGGAGAGGGGTGTGCCTTACAAGAATTTGTCCTATATCTGGATTGTTTCTCTTTGCACTGGTAACGTCTTCTCCCTTGTTCTTTCACATCAAACTTCATTCTTTGTTCATGCCTGGGTACTATGTTTCTGTTACTCCTTATCAAATATTTTCTGAAACTCCTTTTTTTTTTTTGGTTGTATTAACGGTGGCTTTTATACGGACTCTGAGTTGAGACGATACGTGGAGATATAACAGATGAAGTCGTTGTATGCTTTGAAATGTCTAGGAAAGTGGAAAAAGAAACTGGAAAAAAAAAAGTGAACTGGGTTTGTGTTTATGGATCAAGAAATCAAGTTGATCTCTGGATTTCTTAATTTTATCATTATTCTTCAGAATAAGCATGGTATAACCAGAGTTTCATGTCATGTCACCGCACGTCTTCCTGTATCATTTGCTCTCCAGGCCAATTATTTGACCAAGTTGTTATGCGTTGAACTTACCTGGACGATCGCTGCTTACAGTTCAGCTACTATGACTGTCTTCAACCATGTCCCGCACGCTTCACGCTTTTAAATTAACACTTTGATATTCTCTAACAAGCTAATTTTGGGTGATATATAGTGCATGGATTTGGTAGAAAACATATTATTGGCTGGGATGGCTTAGTTTGTAAGTAATTTTCAGCATGTTCCAGCATAAGTCGACTATGCATATATGTCATTATATAAATTTATGTGTTTAATGTGAGCATGCTCTACTTTTGTCTTCAGTGTCGACTTCCTCTGATGTTCTACCTTTTCTTCCTTACATTTTTCAGCTCTGCCAATAACGTCACTTTTCCCTTTCATTTACTTCATGGTAAGCAATTGTTCAAATTAGAAAATTGCATTCCTATAATGTCGTTAGTCTTGGTTGTGCTTGCTTGATTTACAGAGTCTACCCGAGTGCATGATTGTGAATGTTTAACATGTTTGGTTGAGATTGCCTGGACATTGAAGTGAGTTTTAATGCTTTTACTGCAATTTGTCTTGTCAATAAAGTTCACTTCATCTGTTTTTATTCCTTAGTTGTTTATATCTACTCAATACAGAAGAAAATTTGGGGAAATTAGATCCAACAGAAAAACCTTATCTTTGGTCTGACGGTCACAACAGTAGCCAGAAGAGTTGATAGTTCCTTTTGTCGATCCATAAACACTACTATGCAGATTATTGCTTTGTTTTCTTTTATAATGTAATTGCATTGGTTAGAAACATCATAATTTTTTATCTTTTATTTAATCAATACAGCTTCTTGTGAGTTTTTATGGTGTTATTGATGTTTTAAAATAAGAGACTATATCTTTTTTTTTCTTGAATTATACTTTGGGCAGATAAGGGACTTCCATATTGCTAAGACAGAAGAAGACATTGGCTTTTTTGCAGGTTTTGTAGGTAATAATTTTGATTTTCCATGCCTCACCTGTTCTTTCAGCATGATTAGTCATCATTAGAAGAATGCTGATTGAATGTTGCAACTTTTGTTCTCGCTTAGGATCTTCATATATGATTGGAAGAGCACTAACATCAGTTTTCTGGGGGTGGTTAGCTGATCGACATGGTCGAAAACCTGTTATACTGTTAGGGACAGCTTCTGTGTGAGACATCTCAGCACACTATTTTTTAGACTTCTGTCATTTAAGAAATGAAACTATGCCATTTCAAAAATTATTCTCACTAACTGGTTGTGTGATAAATAATTTGGTCTCAGGGTTGTCTTCAACACTCTCTTTGGTCTCAGTACAAGCTTCTGGATGGCCCTTTCCATAAGATTTATTCTTGGCGGTTTGAATAGTCTAATTGCAACTGTCAGGGTATGTAGTTTGCATTTACTGCATGCATGTTTCAACCAAGCATATAATACATTTGTTCTTCCATATTGGTTTCTATTTGCTTTTAGTCCCATAACATCTTTGCTCTCTTGCAATCTTACCTTTGTTTGCCTGTGTCCAAGGCATATGCTTCTGAAGTCTGCAGAGAAGAGTATCAAGCGTTGTCATTATCTGTAGTAAGATGATTGCTTTATAATATGTAATAGTTTCTGAAATCATTTAGGGCAAATTTTTATAGTGTATTGTCAATTTTCAGGTTAGTACATCACGAGGCATAGGACTTATCATTGGTCCTGCCATAGGAGGTTATTTTGCTCAGGTGCAGCTAAAGTTCATGCAAATACAATTGTGTTGTTGATAGTTATCGTTCTTAAAATGTAACCATTACACTTGTGCTTGGGGACTCTTGCTATCATTTACAATTGCAAGCTGCAAGTTACATGGTTGACTTCATTATTTTACATGTTTCCACAATTCAAGTTATTTTATTATTTGTCATCTTTACACCATTAAAGCAAGCAACTTGTTGCTGCAAGGTTAGATATTCAATTTACTTGGGCAAAAATTAAACATGCAAACTCATCCTAGTTTATTAAATCTGTATGGCTTCTGAACAAGTTAGGTTTGAATTGTAACATGTACTTAAATACTATCCTCTGAATTGAGAAGCTGATGAACCTGTTGCCTTAATTGGGTAGTTGTATTATTGCTACTAAGATGTAACTTGCGTGAATACGTAGAGTTGGAGTTTAACATGCATGGGTTTGACATGGAAATTTCATATCCACCAAAATTGATGAACGATTTTGTGTATTTCATCACTAAACTATGCTTTAGGAAACGTCCTTATGTTTCTTAAACTGTTCTTTGATTTATTTTTTAATTTTTTATGGCAAGTTCCAGTTCCATATGACTTAATGAGCCTTTTCGTTATATGCATGTACCAACAACATTAGCCAGCTGATAAGTACCCGAATGTATTTTCTGAAAGCTCAATTTTTGGAAGGTATTGTTATATCTTCTTCAACTTCTTGTTTCACACTATACTATCCATCCACTTCTATTTTGGTGCTTTCATTTTTCACTTGAGCAACGTTTGACGCATTTGTTACTCTGCTAATGTCTAAAGATGCCAAGATGTATAATTTTGCAGGTTTCCCTACTTCTTGCCCTGCCTTGTAATATCAGTTTATTCTCTAGGAGTTTTCATAGCTTGCTGGTGGCTTCCAGTAAGTTCCATTGGCTAGCTGATATTTCTCTGTTATTGAACTAAGATCTAATGGTTTTTACATTCCAGATAGCCGCCCTTGAACTTGTGTATTATGAAATCTCTTCTGAGATAACCTATGTATACTTTGCACACCATAGCCACTTGTAGAGAAAACATGATATTTTCATGTCCAAATAAAATACATTTCTCTTAATATACCCCGGTTCTGTTTGGATTATGACCCATATATGACTAACTGTTGCATTAATTTAGAATATTTTCTGTTCCTTACAACAACCCACGCATTTATGTAGGAGACACTGCACATGCATGACAAAAGTGTGAATGAAAGATGTGATTCAAGTGAAATTCTGGAGGCTTCTGCAGAAGAATCTGGTATGAAGGAACAGATAGCAGAATCCAAGGAAACAAAAATATCTCCTAAATCAAATTTATGGACAAACTGGCCTTTGATGTCTACTATCATTGTATATTGTATTTTCTCTCTTCAGGAGATAGCCTACTCTGAAGTAAGTAAATTTGCCCTCATTAAGAATTATCAAGTCTTGTCATTATTCTGATTTAGGAACCTGTTGATGGTGAACTTAGCTTCTAAAGCTTTGCAGGTTTCAAAAGTGTTCTCTCATTTACCAGCTGTGATATTTGACATTTATCAATATCTTGCAGATATTCTCACTTTGGGCAGTAAGTGATAAAAGTTTTGGAGGGTTGAGCTTCTCATCGCAAGATGTAGGAGAAGTTTTAGCAATTTCTGGTATGACTGCCGTGGATTTTATTTTGATTTTTAATATGTTTAATTGTGAACAATTTGACACTTTAAGAAAAATTTCCTCATTCTTAATGCAACCAATTCTCAGAATATCTGATAATATGTACTTAATTTTGAACTCTTATAGTTAGAGAATGACGTGAGTATAAAGATGACGACCACTATCCGTCCAGAGGTTAAAATAGTTGAATGAGTACGGAAGTTATTAGATCTTCTTTCTGCCAATGACGAATGAGACGTGCTTTTTAAGTGATCTTTCGAAATAGTGCAATTGTAGCAACTGTGAATTGCAATTCCAACTACTGTCATAAATAGTTGCAGTTGATGTAACATCAGGAATATACTAACCTTGGATCTCTATCAAATGTCTTGTTGGCACCTGGCAGAGGACCTCATTCTTCAGCTGTTAGTACATGTAGAACATCAGAGATGAAATAATCAAATTCACAGCTCACTTCAAGGCACTGCTCTTAAGATGTCAACTTACAGTGTTGCTTTGTATTTTCAGGATTTGGCCTTTTGATGTTCCAGCTTTTCTTATATCCACCAATTGAGAAGATGGCTGGGCCTCTTATGGTGACACGCCTTTCAGCAGTAATCATCAGCTTTTCCTTTCTATCTACTTATATTAAATCTTCATTTTTTTTAAATCTGTAACACAGACACCATGGGTAACTTCAGATCACTATTTATTTTTCCTATCCGAGTCTTGTTCAGGCAATATCAATTCCCGTACTCTCAGCTTACCCTTATATAGCCATGCTGTCTGGGGTGATGCTACATATAGCCATTAATTTTGCATCCTTCTTAAGGAATACACTAATGGTGAGTACCTGTTTCCTGCGAGAGTTCTGCAAATAAACATTTTACTTGAATTTTTGGGGATAAAACAAAGGAACACAAGTTTAAAGACATTATTTAGCTATGATTTCCAAGCTTATGCCATCCCTTCTCCCTTATAACTGTTGAGACACGGAGATAAATTTAAATCCAAAGCTCCAAGCCACATGTACTGGCCATGCCTAATCTTAACAATTAACTTGTTGATGGCGTGCAGATATCTCTTGTAACCGGGTTATTCATATTGCAAAACAATGCTGTGGTGAGTTATGAACACTTTGTTTTTTGGCACTTATTTCACGTTTCTGCTACTGTATTAATCATGATTTTTGTGGATGCTGGATATTTGTCATACATTATGCTATAATTTAGCCTCAAAGTCAGAGAGGGGCTGCCAATGGCATTTCTACGACTGCAATGTCAGTTTTCAAGGCATTTGGTCCTGCAGGTGGCGGTGCAATGTAAGTCAGAGCCTTCATATGAGAATCCTTGATTTTGCATACGATGTTTGATTATGTGGCTGTCTATTTACCATCCTGAACAATTTCTTACATGCTTATGTTCTCCTTTTGCATATTTCTGAGTGAAGTTATACGAATCCTGAAAGAGATACTAGTTGCTAAGATTTTGAGGGTTAATGCATAGAATGAACATATACATGTTTTTGTGCCTATTTGTGTGTGTGAGTTGCATGTACATATCTGTTCTTGCCGATTAATTATATGATCATTGTGAGTCTGCAGTTTTTCTTGGGCACAAAAGCGACAAATTGCTGCTTTCCTTCCAGGTGAATCATTCATTTTACTCTTATAGTTCATGAATGGAAACACTTAAACCTTCTCTTGTCAAAAGAATTTTAGAAATCCCGATTAATTTTCATCCGGGGTCCTCTTGATCTTTCATATGTTACTGCCTGTTGAATTTCAAGTACGTTAAGCTCTTTATAATTCCATTAAGAAGAATGTTACAGGGCCATTAGTTTGTAACTCCCTATAATCCCTTTTATCTTATCAGTTGCATTCTGTTAGTGTCGGCATTGTCTTCAATGTATAGATGAGTTCTGTTCACAGATGTTCTCCCTGTGTGCAACTTCATACAATCGAATATTTTTCTATGAAGTTATTTGTGGAAGAAATGGTATTTTTTCTCACATTTTTGCTCTACTTGGGTACAGATCACATCCCATTCCAGATATACTTAATAAACTGTTTTGTTCTTTCTCTGGACATTATAGCAATTTGATATGGGCTTACTGAAATGCAGGTGATCAGCTGGTGTTTTTCATATTAAACTTGCTAATGTTCCTTGGGTTGCTAATGACTTTCAAGCCATTCTTGGCACTTCCCTGTAAGTGAACCACTACTAATGCCTGCTTCAATTTAAGTATGAAGCTAATTGCATAGAACCTTACGATGAATATTTGCAGAGTGTGGACGAAGCATTGGAAGTTGATGAACAGAAGGGATTTTATAATGTTATTGAAACTTATCCTTTCTTTAGAGGGGAGTTTTCAAGTGTTGTCATTTGTAATGGTAGCCCCATTAAGAGACTAGGACAAGGAGCATCCGCCCCTATCAAAACAAATCAATTATGTGATAACTGCAAATTTGACATTTGCAGCCTATTTGGTGAAGCCAGGCCGGTCCTGACGTTTTATAAGTCCTGGGTAAATAAAAAAGTTCCTATTTTACCTTTTTTTTATATAATAATAATCAAGAGTGGACTCTTATAAAAAATAAAAGAGATAAAATGAGGGCTCTTTTGTTCCTCTTTATGAAGATCAAGACTTTTATAAAAAATAAAATGAAATAAAATGAAGTCTTTTTTATTGCCTGTTTTATTTTTCATAAAGTTGGACCTTAGGCAGGTGTCCTGCTTGGGCAAGGGGTCTGGGTGAAGCAAACCTAACTAGATAGAATATGATATAGTGATAAATCTTGTTCCATCCTTTTGAGATGCATCTTCTTCAAAGTAGTAATACTAGGAAATGTACAACATTGTTTCAAATTTTCTTGTTTAGCTATAATTAAATAGTGTTTAATCTTTTAAATTTTTTTTAATTTAATGTCGAACTATTTAAAGTTTATAATTTAATAACTAATTTTTAAAATATTATATAAATTAGATCAAAATGTTTTTTTATTGATGTAGTGTATTTACTAAATATTACGTTGATATTCATGTATTAGTTATGTTCACAAATACAATGTTTTAACTTAATTTGTACGAATTTTGAAAAATAATGATTAAATTGAAAATTTTAGAAAGTTTAATACTAAATTGAAAAAAAGCTTAAAAGATTAAACATTTTTTAATTTATTATCTCAATAGTGAAAAGAGTAGAAAGGATCATAATTTTCTTCAATTTAACCAATTTCATATTAGTCCACAAAATAAAAGATGGAAGTGTGGCCTATAGACCCCATGCAATGCAAGATTTGGAAAAAAATTTAAACAATCAATTGTATTGTTTTGTATAATATTAATAGAATTTGATAATTTATATTTTAAATTTATCATTTGTTATATAATTTTGATATAATATAATATTGAAATTCTTAGCCCCCTAGGGGTGGTTGAGTTGGTGGAGTAAAGAGCATGAGGCCAAAAGGTCTTGTGTTCGGATCTCCCTACTTATGCTTTCTTGATCGACTCTATCATTTAGAGCTTGTTTAGTGCGAAGTACCTGGTTGACATGATTTGCAGGTTATTACGTCAATTCGGAAGTTTACTCAATGCGTATCCAAAAGATAGCGACTGTAGTTCCTCCATTAAAAAAAGAAGGAGAAATTCTTAATTAAAATACAATGTCATTTTGAAATCAATAGAAACTAATATTAAGTGATTCTTATTAGCTTTGTCAAATGGTCAGATTCAGTGTAACACCATAGTTTGGACTTTGATTGGGTTGGCAAGCCTATTACTTGTTCAACCATTGAGCCCAAACTTAGATAGAGAAGTCCATCACTTGATCTTTTCCCCTTCCCCTTTCCTTTCTGCGTCCAGCAGTGGTAAGTGTTTCGAGGTTTAATTTCAGTTCTGTAATCGGCGATACCTCCACCACGGTTACTTTTCTTCCTTTCTCTTCTCGTCTCAGGTTAGGCTTCTGACCCCCTCCATTCTACCTTTCTGTGTGTTGATTTTATTTCATTTCATTTGGAAGCATTTTTGTTTTTAGGGTTTTATTCTCATTCAATTGCAGCTATATCTGATCGTTGTAGGGTTTGAATTTTCTTTTGTATTTAGTCAGGAAGTAATGTCTGGAGGACCTGGACTTGAGTCTCTCGTT
>JAOSBK010000008.1:6185064-6202746 GCA_027568895.1 Erythroxylum shatona
ACAATAATAATAATAATAATAATAATAACATTGAATTGTATCTACAAGCCTTATTATACAACAAGGGCATTTCTGTCATTAAATACTTTTTTTGTCCCGTCCTCGGCAACCAAACACATTTTTGTATTTAGGACGAGGACAATTATCTCTGTTCTGTCCACCGCAACCAAACATCTCCCTGTCTTCAATTATTGTTCTGTCTTGTCCTATACTGTTCCGTCTCGTCCCGTCTCTGTAGTCTGAAGACGCTAACCAAACGCTACGCTGATCTTTTCCCCTTCTGTGTCCAACAGTAGTAAGTGTTTCGGGGTTTAATTCTATAATCGGCGATACCTCCACCACGGTCACTTTTCTTCCTTTCTCTTCTCTTCTCAGGTTAGGCTTCTGACCCCCTCCATTCTCCCTTTTCTGTGTGTTGATTCTATTTCATTTCATTTGGAAGCATTTTTGTTTTTAGGGTTTTATTCTTATTCAATTGCAGCTATATCTGATCGTTGTAGGGTTTGAATTTTGTTTTGTATTTAGTCAGGAAGTAATGTCTGGAGGACCTGGACTTGAGTCTCTCGTTGATCGTAAGTTTGCTTTTGAGTATTTTGTTTTAATTTATTATTTTCTCGTAAGTTAATGTTATTTCGTGTTTTGTTCGAAGTTTTTTCCTAATTTTTCACCATGTTATGAACTTGAAGAATTTGTAATTGCGGTTTAAATTCTGAACTAAAGGTTGTTATTTCAACAGAAAAGATCCGTAGAATTCTCATATGCGTGTAAAATTGATTCCATTGAGAAGTTACTTAACAATACAAGCTTGCAGAGTCAGGTGTATGCCTTGGCTTGTTTAGCAACCATTTGGAACTTTCTGAAACAGCCTTTAATGATTTGCTGAGTTATGATGAAAGGAAGAGTTGATAAATACTCGATGTTTCATTGCATTTTGGTGAATTTGTACTGGCCTTCATTTTTTAATTTTGTCATGTTTCAAACTACTTGCTTTTGCACAGAGACAATTTCGGTTATCACAAATGATGGCCGCAATATAGTGGTATGTTGTGCTATTCATTTCATGTTATCTTTTACTGTGAAATTCTACATTTTTGCTTTTATTTCAATGCTTTTCATTTCAATACAGGGGGTTTTGAAGGGTTTTGACCAGGCCACAAATATTATTCTTGATGAATCCCATGAACGTGTTTACTCCACCAAGGTTTGTATCCGTGGCCATGAAGCTTCATATTTCATTTTCATTTTTTTTTACCATCTTGACACCTAAATTTATCATAAAAAGGGAAGTCTGCTATTGTAGAAATTGGATTCTGTTTACGCTGCTATACTTTACCTAAGGGTCATTATGTGTGTATAGGTAGGCAACATGATAATTCGTGCTAAAAACAGCTTGTTCACTACCATGCAGGAAGGTGTAACACAACTTGTTCTGGGTTTGTACATAATACGAGGTGACAACATGTAAATTCCGCCACAAACATATACTTTTACCTTTACATTACAATGTTATCTATGCCACTATGCGAAAATTTATGCCAGTTCCTTTGTTACAAAGACTTCTGCTCTTGAATTCTTTGCAGAAGTGTAGTTGGTGAACTTGATGAAGAGCTTGATTCTCAACTTGACTTGTCAAATTTAAGAGCACATCCTCTCAAGCCCGTTATCCATTGATCAGATTTTGTTGATTCTGCAAGGACCAGAAGATTGCATGTTTGGTGGATTTCTTGATTCTCATCCTCCATGTCGCAACATATAAATTTCTAACGCTTGTGGACCTAGATCTGCTTCATTGTGACTTGTCTGATTTCCACCCAAGTCGGGCGTCTGTTTTGTCTTGGAAGTTGTATGAAACGGGTAAATTTTCCATGGTTGGACCACTCTTACCTTTTATGTAATGAAAAATTGCAGTTGGATTATCATGTATCAATAGCCTGATGATTTTGGTATAATTGAATCATACCAAAGTTTCTCAAGGAGCTTGTTAGCAATAAGACCATAAATCAACATTACCAACAGTTTGAACCGGGTCGGGTCTTTGTCTCCTTAGGTCCGATATAATTTGACACGTTTTGTGTTGAATCAAGATTTTTTTTGTCATTTCTAATTACTATAACGTTGAATTTTGGACACACGTGGAATATCTCATTCCAATCTTCCTTGTCAGCATCTTGTTTGAATTAGCAAAGTCACACTCATGGTCACGTGGTAGATGGACCCCTACAATATAAGACATTTATCTTCCAGCATTCCACGTCAGAAGATCGCATCAAATTCAGTAATCATGCTAATAAGCGAAAAAGGGAACTTCCATAAATTACGTATTATTCTCATTTACACGATCTTATATGAAAAAGATGGATTTGTTAATAATAAAAAATATGTAACTTTTCAAGATTTTTAATTTAATATTTAAACTTTAAAATTTAAGATTAATCAACTAATTCTTTAAAATTATAATAATATTAAATTTTTTGACATTTTTAAATATATTAACTCATTTATTAGTGAGCCTCCACAAAGTCTTACAAGGGCAGGTGAAACCAAATTTTAAATATACCCCATATTAGGAGTCCATTTTTATCCGAATTTTGGACAACACAGTGAGCCCACAGGAGGGCCCTCTTTGAGACCACTCTCGCTATAGTTCTCCTCCTAAATTATTTTTTTAAGATTTGAACTTGCGATATTGGGCAAACTCAGGTCATACATGATAACTCTAGTAACACTAAAAAGAGGAACAAGGTAACTTAATTCTAGCCCGCTAGGTAGCTCATCTAGTTATCAAAAAGGAAGTTGAGTAAGGTCTTAAGTTCAAGTTTCGGCAGCGGTAATATAGGAATTTATCTAATGAGGTGGCTTTTTATACGCCCCAAATACTTGGCTACTTTTTTTGATAAATTAAGTAAGATTAAATCGTTATTTACTCCTTCACAACTTTATCAAATCGGGGTGTAGGAGACGTTTAAGATGGAATTTCAACTTTTGAGTGTAAGTAACCCAATTCTAACCTGTTTTCCTGATTTTCATCAGTTCTAAAAGGGACCCACTTTTACATGGGCCCACCTTATCCACTGTCTAATCCAACCCACCTTTCTCTCCTATGAAATTAAAACGGCACACTTTGCTTTGTAGTAATATAAAAAAGTAAGCAGTAGTGAAAAAAGAAAAGAATAAGAAGAAGCAGAAGAGAGGTCAAACATCTTATCAATCACAACACACGTCTTTTCTTCTTATCCAATGTTCTGTACCTGCAATCATCATCATTTTCTTTTCGTATTAAACGTAAAACAAGATTATGAAATCGTAAATATACAGCCTTTCATTTCATGTACCTTGGCTTTGGCTTAGATCTGTCTACGTATGTGTGTGTGTGTATATATATAGGGGAGAGAGAGAAGAGACTTACGTTGATTGAAAGAAGTTGAAGAATTGGAAGTTTCAGTTTTGAAGCGTGTTTTGCCAAAGGCTATTGGTCTTAGGAAGGAAAAGGGATGGGAAATGCGAATGGGAGAGAAGAAGATGGATTCAGAGATGAATCCCAGCAAGTTGGCATCTTGCACAACGGTGGTCGGAGTGTAGCGTCTTTAGAGTCCATGTCTGCCAGTGTTAGTCCTCCACATAGCCCTGCTCCTTCTAATTCCCCTCTCTTGTTCGCTCCTCAGGTTAATATCTTTTTCTTTTTGGTGATTAATTAATTGGTTTGGTATCAACAAGTTAAGCTAGTATTCAATTCATTGTTTTTGAAGTGTAATCGGATCAAGTTCTGTTGATTTTTGCTGCTTGTTTCGATATCTGAGATTAGGGGCGTCACCACTTTGTTTAGGAATTAGGAGCTTGAATTGTTTGTTTCTTTTTCTGTTTTCCCTGGTGTTGATAAATTAGCCATTTTGTTTCTTGTACATGGGTTAATAACAAAAGGATTTGAATACTTATTGGCATGTTGCTGACTATGTTCTAATTGCATCTCACCACTCTTACTTAAAAACATTATTCAAGGGCATTCATTTAGCACTCCATATAGAATTGTACATGTGGCAAACTCCGATTCAAGTTTTGACTTGATTTTACAAGTATGCGTTCATAATTCACTCTTATGCTTATTTTCCTTATTGTTGCTTTCCAACTTTGAATATACCAATTAAGGGCATTTAGCTATTATTTCGCAAATGATGATGACTATCTGGGCTTTGTGTTTTTAATTCTATGCATTGACTTTAAGCTTGCAAGTGGTAGGGTTAACTGGCTTGGTTGATGTGTTCTATGTAGCTAGAGAGGGATAATTACTTATTGAGGAGATGAGCTTATACATTGTTTGATTTTGGTTGCTAAGATCCTTTATATTAGATGACAAAAAATGAGGAGAATGACTGTTGGAAAGTGATGTTTGGCCTTTTAGGGTTGGCATAGTGGGAGCTACTAGATAACATGAAAATGATTGTGAGATGTGTTGGAATTCTTGGACTCATTTTTCCACATTGGATTTCTATCCAACCCGACTCTTGGGTTTGTCAATTTATCTGTTCATGCAAATTCAAAGAGCTGGAAAGTTTTCAATAGGTTCAAAGTGCTTGACTAGGGAATTTTGCTACTGTCAAAAACATGTCAAAGTTGCATTAGATGAGTTGGATCATCTCTAATTCATTGCATTGTGCTTGTGAATGACTAATTGGACAGGTGGGGAGGATGGAAGCACTTTTAGGTATTTCTACTCCCCGCCACTATATTTGGAATATAATCTGATGAATCAGATCCTTCTTTTGGAATGAGGAGGTCCATGGAGAAAAATATATATGCAAGGAATTCTAGATCTACGGATCACCGAGGAACTTGGTGGTAATCTGAATGTTATTCAGATGGTTATGACTTAAGGATCTTGTCTACATCTCCCTGGGTAATTTGCCTTATACCTGATTTGCTGTATTTCATCTGTGCGTTTGCAGGTTCCTGTTGCTCCCTTACGAAGGACTGATGGCCCCACTCACCTTAATCAAATGTGGGGAAATGAGTCTCACGGAATGGTTGATTATACCACTGAACAAGGAATCCCTATCATTATTACCTGGAATTATGGTGGTTCTGATGTGTATGTGGAGGGATCTTGGGACAACTGGGCATCAAGGCAACTTTCAACTAATTAATTCCTTGTGAATATACTGGAGACTTATGACTATCAGTCAGCATGTAATGATTGGGGATACTGTCTGTGGTTGCAGGAAGCAATTACAAAGATCTGGTACAGATCATTCTATTCTTTTAGTCCTCCCAGAAGGTGTATACCATTACAAGTTCATTGTGGACGGAGAGTGGAGATATATTCCCGATCTTCCTTATGTGGCCGATGAAGTGGGTCGTTTCTGTAATCTTCTTGACGTTAATGTAAGCATCGTTCTTTGGCACTGGCCGGCATTTGAGGCCCCTTAACTATGAGCTTGTATTCTTTCAGTATGGTTCTTGAGTGTGCTTGTTCTTCCTTCTGAGATATCATAAGATAGATGTGAAAGATAGTGAAGACAATCCATATTCAACATATGCAATAACACGGGGAAACCCACCTAGATTTTCACCTTCACTTGCAAAAGGGTTGCAAAGTCTCTAATGCATTTTGGGAGTTTGAATAGTGCAATGTCTCTAATGCATTTTGGCCCTTTCTGTTCCTATTGTAGTGGGCTTAGAGGTTCAACAGTTGTGTAGGTGGTACTTCTCCAGAATTCAACTGTCATAAAGTTCTTGCTTGATTAGCTGCATCTTTATTCTTGACAGCTACTATTTGCTTAAGAATTTATAATCACTTTTATGACAAAAGAGATGGCAACATGGATGCATGTGCAACCAATTCTTTCATAGATAAGTGCTGGAAATATTCAACGCCTACTGTTATGGCCATAAACATCCTAGTTTCTGAAGGAGTTTTGATTTTTCATGTAGGACTACGTGCCAGAAAATCTGGATAGCGTAAAACAGTTTGAGGCTCCGCCATCTCCAGACAACTCCTACAGTCAGACTCTTCCAGCTGAGGAAGATTTTGCGAAGGAGCCTGTACTAGTTCCACCACAGCTGCATCTAACTTTGCTTGATATGGATAATACAGACGAAGCTTCTTCTTCGAAACAACAGCATGTTGTACTTAACCACCTTTTTATTGAGAAAGGATGCGCATCTCAGTCCCTAATTGCTTTGGGAATGACTCATAGGTTCCAATCCAAATACGTGACGGTTGTTCTTTATAAACCTCGCAAAAGGTAGCACCCTCCCACTTGTTCTGTTTGTCTTTCTTAAGCAAACTTTGTCTATTTCACGTAACTGCACTAATGTATTCTAATAGTTTTGTCTGTAGTTGACATGCGTTCACTTTTTTAAGTTTTCTTTTGTTCAAACTCGTTTCTATACAAATGTACCTGCAGTGGCTTCGCTTGCCACCCTTACCAGTTCAGGACTGCACATTTTACAGGAGTCCCCATTGATGACTTTGGACTTCATTCGATGGGACCCCGTCGACTTTTGCGTTAGTTTGGTTGTATTAGTTTCTTTTTCCTTGTATGCAAAAAAAAAAAAAAAAAAGTACCTGCAGTGGGAAGAAAGATACTAATGTTCCAGTTAGTGTATGATCAGACCCTGAACTCTTGTCTTTCGTCGATACTAATGTTCCAGTGAGTTGATAGGAAACAGATGCATAAATTTTGAAAAGGATTCACTGTTACACTAAGCAATCTACAAACTTCCTGGCTAAAACAGTGGGGCTGTAAACCCCACCAATTTGAGCCACAAAGAAGTATCTTTCCAAGGTTAACGGATCATGTCATTGGTAGTTTGGTACTCTCTGATCATGACATAGAAGGAACTTTTTAGTTCGAAGAGTTCCTTAAGATGCTGCATTGATTTCGGAATTTTGTGTCGATTCCTGCATTGGGAGGTCTAGCAACTCTTGTCATTGAAGCTTTCCAAAGGAACTGTTTAATAAATATATCCTTAAACCGATGGCAGACCTTTTTTTTTGTGGTTACAAGGGAAACAAAACGTAGATTAAATCACTGCTCTAGAATACAACTGTTCGAGCGCATCGCTGCAAATCAGCTCTTGAACTCCGAAAGGTGACTCCTGGAGGACACGGAAGCCTAAGTGAAGAAGGCCTGTAAGGTTCGCCAAACGGCCCGCTCACTGATTCCCCTCGCGAACAATCTGTTGCAGGTGAATCTCCCAAAGTCACTGTAAGAGCTCTCGGATACCTGTCACTAAAAAAGTAACCCCAGTTAGCCCAAAATGCGAGTCAGAGAGGATGTTAATAACCTCGAGGGTGTCCACCTCTGCAACCACCCTGCGATACCCCATCTCCCAGGCCAATGAAAGGCCGAAGAACACACTCCAAAGCTCAGCCATTAAAGGCGAGGCTCTACCGATGTTTGATTGAAAGCCTCCACACTAGTTCCCATGGCAATCTCGAATTAACCCTCCTGCGAAGGCTTTAGAGGCTCCGAGCTTAACCGCACCGTCTGTGTTGACTTTAACCCAGCCCTCTAGGGGTTTAGTCCAGTCCACCAGGGTGCCCACCGGAACCCTCTGAGTCAAAAAAACCTTGTTCTCGAACACTTGGGCTCTCACAATCTAGGCCACATACTCAAAAGTGATCCGGGATCCCTCCTCTGGCCAAGTAAAACCGGGCTTAACAGATTACTGTTACTCCACTTTCAGAGGTGCCAGCAGGCGACTCCAAAAATAATGGCCCACGCAACCTCTTGTACCTGAACGGGCTGAGTCAGGTTAGACTGCAACCACATCTCCTCAGCTTGTAAGAAAAAAAACTGAGTCTACCACCTCACTAGGAAACTGCCTCCAGAACGCAGTCACCCTCGGGCAGTCACACACCACATGGAGTGTAGTCTCTTCCTGACCACAGAAGGGACAACTAGGATCTGTGGTGATAGTTGGAGAGTTTTACTGTTGCCAAATGCCCACTATCCAAACATTAGTTTCCAGGGATCTTTGATATTTAGTTATGGAGACTTGGTTCTATGAATCTATTCTCAGTGTATCAGGTAAGATTTGTTACAGGGGGCAACAAAGTATGCTTTGTGAGATGCCTTGGAAAAGAAAATGAGGTTCACGTCAATCCTGTTCCATTAGCATCCATTTATTTAATAAACAATCTCATTTATGGAATAGATAGATATTTATTAAATATGATAGACATGAAATATCAGGAACAAATAATCTTTTGAAGGAAAAAAGGAACATATTGCAGTTTTCAAAATATGAACTTAATAGCTCCAAAAGAATGTGGCTGGTTAAGTGCAAAACATGAACTGCTGCAACCAATAACATACCATCTGGGTTTGAAGTTGATGTGTTGTAAACAATGTGATCAGGGAATATTTTCAATTTACGAGTGCAAATTTGATTACGAATAATCAAGGGATGAGAGGATGATGAGGGTGGCAGGAGAAGTAGGAGAGATGTGTAGTAAATTAAGGAATTGAGCTTCAAGATATTTAATATGTTTGGGAGATGTAGATTTTGTTTGTGGAAGGATCAAAATAGCAATATCCTTCCACCTTCAGGTTGTAAATCATATATCCTCGTGGACATGTTTGGGGACTCATCCCCACAGTTACGCATGTAATCTCGTTTTCCCCTTTGGAAAGAAAAAAAATAGTGATATCCTTTGTTTCTGGGAGCATAATCAAGGATGGTACATTGAACATATTCTAGTAGGAGTTTATGAGTTCAATTTTGATCAAGAAAGGAAAAGCTAAGTACAACCAAAAATCCAAAGATGATAAAGGTTAGGAGGTGAATGGAGCAAAAGTTCATGTGGAGATTTGAAATTGAGAACAGATGATGGTAAAAGGTTGATGAGGTAAACAACAGTTGAAAAGACATAAAACCATAAAGGTTTGGGAAGAGAGCAAGCAGGGAGTAAGTTCAAGGGGTTTAGAACATACTCATACAGAAGTTGAAAAACGAAGATAACTACATTTGCCTTGAAGATATGAGGTACAATTGAAACTAGTACGAGACCGTTGAAGTGATGAAAATAATTTGAAAAGGGTATTATTACATGGAAGATCGAGATATCTTCAGATGATAGAGATTGTTATGGATGTTTCCTGCAAGGAGCGAAATCTTGTTGAAAAGATTCTTCACTACATATCTATAAGAATTAAATTCAATTAAGCAAGAAATTTCTATAACAAATTTTGCAACATAATCTTATGGGTATGTGTCCTTCAGTCTAAATATCGCATGGACCCCTACCACATCCCTACCACGGTTGATCATGTAGGGGCATTGAGTTTCTAGAAAGGCATTGTTGCTACTTGACAGTACGTTCATCAAGGTATCAAATGGATTCTGGACAATGGAAGGAAAATCTGCTCCTGGCTAGATAACTGGCTTCACGATTGGGGTCCACTACACACTATGGCAACCTCTTAGATACCGGAGGGAGAACTCTATGCTAAAGTAGCGGATTTGTCGAACGAAGATGACAGCTGGAAGTGGAATTTGATTCACCAGTACTTGCCAACTTCAATCTGTCTGGATCTTGCGACCCTGCACCCCACTGTTGCTCCTACCGCCATGGATACATTTAGATTGGGTCCTATTATGAATGGAAAATTCACGGTCGCTTCTGCAAATGTGTTAATTGAAGGGCACAACCCAAATAACTTTAATGGCCCGTGGAAATTTATATGGAAATGACCGGGATCCCAACGAATCCGAACTTTCCTTTGGCTCGTTACCAAGCAGAAGCTCCTTACCAACCAACAGCGGGTAGCAAGGTACATTGCGTCTAATAGCAGCTGCCATTTTTGCGGGATGGAAGAATCAACCTTACATGTCCTTCGGGATTGCCCAAGAGTGCAAGCATTTTGGGTAAAATTTCCATCGGAAATTATTGATAGAGAATTTTTCCACCAAGCAGAGGAGACTTGGGTGACGGCCAACCTGCTTAAGAGGTCCCAGGTGGCACACAAGGAATGGTCCATTATATTTGGAGTCGCTTGTTGGATACTTTGGACGTGGCGAAACAAAAGCCTATTTAAAGAAAGATTTGTTTGGTCGGACGATGCACCGCGAGCTGTTTTGGCGTATGTAGAGTGGATCGTTCGAGCGTGGGACGTTGAAAGACGAGTGTTTCCTCATCAGGGCCTTTTGGTGGGCAGTTGGGTGGGATGGGCCAAACCACCAGGGGACTGGGTTAAGCTCAACAAGGACGGAGCTTTTAACCCGAGTTCGGGTATCGGTATCGTTGGTGGCCTAATTCGCGACAGTCAAGGCCAGTGGTGCGATGACTTTTTCCAACACATCGATCACAGCTCAACTATCAATGCTAAGCTCTGGGGAGTCCACTCCAGTCTTACCCTAGCTTGGACATTAGGGTTTTGCAGGGTCATCTTAGAAGTGGACGCCCTAGAGGTCATTCAACTGCTTTCATCTCCGTTTTATGAGACTGATATCAATCATTTTTTATTGGCAGGTACCTGGGACTTTCTCCACCATGATTGGGAGGTGAAAATCAAGCATGTATACAGGGAAGGCAATTATTCTCGGACCAACTGGCCGCCTTTGCAGTCCAACGCAGTCCAGGACTACATATTCTTCAGGAGCCTCCTATGCCCATCCAGGATCTTATCCACAGGGACCGACAAGGGATTGAGTACCGCCGAGCGATTTGTGTTTTAGATTCACTGTTTTTTAGCTTTCCCTTGTATTAAAAAAAAAAGATTAGGTACGACAAGAATATTACGTAAATGTAAGGGTTGACAAGTAGTAAGCAAAGTTAAGGAACCTTTAGAAGATATGGGAGGAGTATTACCATTTCCAATGATCACTTGATCAGGATTACAATATGGTTGAACGGAGTCAAGAATGGTGATATTTGGTGTCATGTGGGAACAGGCTACAACATTTGGAAGACATTTAATGATTTCACTCGAGGAGTAGGTGTTGTTAGTAGGTGGTTACCCAGTAGTTTCCCTGTTGTGATGGGTCGTATTTTTTTAGTTTACTTATGTAACCTCACGTCCGTCCATTGCCAAATGTCTCCTTCTGTTGTTTTGATAAGAAGACAACAGGGGGTATAAAAATGTGGTACACGGTATTAGGTACCTATGTTTGGCATTATTTTTGCACACACCATTTGATTGCATCTGCTAAAAGCTTAAAAGAGTCCTTAAACCCATTCGAATTTCAACATTAATAACAGGGGGTATGAGATTAAAATTCTGAATTTTCTTTTTTTATTGTAATAGATATGTATATGGTTTATTCTCATATCTAACAGTTGGTATTAGAGCTAATTTACCTCTTGCCTTGATATAGTTGAATTTTTGTTATTATATGTATGGATGAACGACTTTTTTGTTGCAAATATTGATGTTGTTAAAGTCAATATATTGTGAAATGACTCTTGCATATATGAGGAAATCCAATTCTGTTTTAAAATGACTTTTGAATCATCAAAAATGGAGTTTTAAAACCCAAGATATAGAAGAATTTATAAAATGGGTCGGATTCGGCTCGAGTTGACCTGGTTGAAGGTTGAAGACGATGAACAACATTTTTCATTTTTGTTGAATACGAGTTCCATAACAATTTTTTGGACATATTTTCATGAGGCCCTCCGTCTTTTAATTGTTTGCTGCATTTACACGAGAGAAAACAAAACTTTGTTTTACACGGGCGCCCATCATGGAAGCTTTAGTTTTATACTTGTAAAGAATAAATTGTATATAATTTGAATTGAAAGTGGTAAATCTTTATACTACATTTGCATATTGGACCATAAATATTTTAGCTTTGACATATTAGTATACTTTTAGCTGAATTACATGAATTAAAACATTATTTGATTTAAATTCATGTATATGTTGTTTTATGCAAATATATGATATTGATGCATGATTAATTAGTTTTAAAGGATTATTTGGAACCTTTATTATTAATATTTTGCATCCAATTAGTTGTCATGTGATCAATATAATTTTAATTAGTTGAAGATTAGCCACAACATCTTTGATTAATAGAAATTATATATTAAGCGCTCTGGATCACATATATTAAAATGACACAAATTGTAATTAATCATATTTAAATATAATAAATTTTATATTTAATATATTTGCATGGTTAATTTGGATGAAATAGCAAATTATCTGTTTCTTGATTTACCCACAAGTATTAAGAAAAAATATAATTTGATAGCTTCATTAAAAAGGTTATGTATGAATATTTTTTAATTAAAACTTAACCGCATGAAGTTTTAATTTTTATATGATTCACATATGAAATATGATTGCATGTTTTAACATTGGTACAACATGATATATGCTTATTTGCTTCAAAATTTTAGTGAAATAAGCATGCTTATTAGAATTTTATGCAGTTATTCAACCTGTGAATTTTTTAATATTCAATGTGATATTCTCGAATTGAATGGTGTTAACTATAAAATATCGAACGAGAAGATTCTCCTCAAATTAAGGTGGATGGACATTGATCATGCTATATGGAAAGATGAACCAACTGCACCTATAGCAACTAGCACTCGGGCTGAAATTGCTCTTTATAAACGTTAGGAGAGAAGTAATCGCCTCAGCATGATGTACATAAAGACCAAAATTCATACTAGTATTCATGGTTCTATTGGAGAGTGTGATCATTTTAAAGATCTATTGAAGGCTATTGACGAACAGTTTGAGTCTTCAAATAAGGCCCTAGCCAACACCTTGATGACTAAGTTATCATCAATAAAGCTCACAAATGTTAGAGGTGTGGGTGAGCACATCATGTAAATGAGGGACATTGCAGCTCAGCTAAGGTCTCTTGAGGTTGAAATGCCTGAGTCTTTCCTTGTGCATTATATACTTAATTCCTTTCCACCTCAATATGGACCCTTTAAAATCTCTAACAACATACGTAAGGATAAATGGTATATGAATGAAATGCTGACCATGCGTGTTTAAGAGGAAAGGAGGTTGGTAATAGAAATGGGTGAAAGTGCACATATGGCCACAAAAGGAAGGAATATAGAGCAAGCCAGACAAAAGGAAAGGATAAAATACCAATCTATACTGAGATAAAAAAGGATTTCAATTTCAAATGTCGCCTTTACAAAAAGAAAGGGCATATAAAGAAGGATTGTGCCAAATTTAAGGCTTGGCTTATGAAGAAAGGTATTTCAATCTCACTTATTTGTTATAAATATAATATGGTTTATGTTTGTTATAACACTTGGTAGATTGATTCTAGTTCTACAATCCATATTTTCAATACTTTGTATTTCTAAACCACAGGAAGCCAGTGGGCAGTGAAAAGTGCATCTATTCAGGCAACAAGAAGCGTTCACATATGGAAGTTGTTGGGATATGCAAATTTATTTTGAATTTTGGATTTGTTTTGAATTTGGAAAGAACATTTTATATTCCAATTTTCTCTAAAAATTTGATTTCAGTTTCAAGACTTGTACCTTTGAGATATTTTTTTAACTTTTCAAATACTTCATTTGGTTTAAATCATGGATCTGATCTTGTTGGGAATGGTACAATAATTGGTCTTCTTTTAATTAATTTGCAAGAAAATGTTTTCAACAATACAATTCATGTCCATAATAATGTTGGTATTAAAAGATGTGTTATAAATGAACACTCTATATTGTGGCACAGAAGATTGAGACATATTTTCCTTGAAAGAATTAAAAAATTAGTGAATGATGGATTACTTAATACTCTGGATTTTACTGACTTTGATGTTTGTGTGGACTGCATAAAGGGAAAGCACACCATGACAAAGAAAGGTGCCAAGAGGAGTTTAAACATATTAAAGATCATGCATACAGACATTTGTAGTTCAAAAATGGACTCGTATAGTCAGAAACACTTCATCTTATTTATGGATGATTACTCGCGATATATGTACCTCTACTTGCTTCATAATAAAAACGAAGCATTAGATGCCTTTAAGGTATTTAAATCAAAAGTAGAGAGACAATGATGTAAGCAAATAAAGATTGTGAGATTAGATAGAGGTGGAAAAAATTATGTTAGATACACTAAGGGTGGACAAGCACCTGGTCCATTTGTGAAGTTTCTTTATTAGCACAGGATAATAGCTCAATATACCATGTCTGCCTGGGTCTCTGGACCAAAATGATGTAGTAGAAAGAAAAAATTGAACATCATTAGACATGGTGTGGAGTATGCTTAATAATTCTAAGCTTCCTAAATCTTTATGGACTTAATCTCTTAAAAACAACAGTGTATATATTAAATCAAGTTCCAACCAAGGTTGTTTCAAAAAACATCACTTGAGTTATGAAAATGTTGGAAACCGAGTTTGCAACATATACACGTTTGGGGATGCCCATCTGAACTAAGAGTTTATAATCGATAAGAAAAGAAAATGGATCCGAGGACTATAAGTGGGTATTTCATTAGATATACTGAAAGATTCAAAGGGTACAAATTTTATTGTATGTCCATCTCATTGTACTAGGTTTGTGGAATTAAGAAATGCAATGTTTCTCAAGAATGATTTGATCATTAAGAGTGATCAATCTCAGGCTTCGTTCTTGAGAATGATCTTTGTGAAATACAAACTCTTACTTCAAGTAATAGATTGATTGTCATTCATAACATCCCTCAAAGTTAAACGGGTGTTGAACAACCAACCATTAAAGTTTCATAAGCTGTTAATGACAATCTAGTAGATCCAATTATTTAGCAGTCACCAGAGGTTGTTAAGCAACCAATTGTACAAGCTACTCTTCAAGAGGGCGCTAACACAACATTAAGAACATCCACTAGATATAAGAAATCAGTAATACTTAGTGATTACATTGTGTATCTACAAAAAGCTGAAGATAATATTAGAGCCAAAAATGACCCTGAAAGGTTTTCACAAGCTATAAGTTGCAATGAATCTCAATTGTGGTATAATGCCATGGTAGATGAGACGAATTCTATGGCATCTAACAATGTCTAGAATCTTGTCAAGTTGCCTAATGGTACAAAGGCCATTGGAAGTAGATAGGTCTTCAAGATAAAAAGGGACTCATTAGCTAACATTGAAAGATATAAAACTAGACTTGTTACCAAAGGATTTCCTCAAAAAGAGGGAGTCAATTACACAGAGACCATTTCTCCTATATCTAAGAAGGATTCCTTACGAGTGGTTATGGCATTGGTTGCCCATTTTGATTATGAACTACTTCAAATGGATGTGACAACAATGTTCCTAAATGGAGATCTAAAGGAAGAGGTTTATGTGAAACAACCAAATAGATTCTCCTCTAGTGATGATGAACAATTGGTATGTAAGCTTAAGAAATCCATATATGTATTGAAATAAGCCTCCCGTCAATAGTATTTGAAATTCCATGATATCATCTCTTCATTTGGTTTTTGTAGAAAATATCATGGATTATTGCATATATCAAAAAATTAGTGGGAGTAAAATTTGTTTTCTTATTTTATACGTGGATAATATTCTACTTGCCACCAATGATAAGGGTTGTTATATGAGGTGAAACAATTTATTTCCAAGAAATTTGATATGAAAGATATAGGTGAGGCATCTTATGTCATTAGCATTAAGCTCCATAGGGACATATCTCAATACATTTTTGGTCTATCCTAAGAAACCTATATCAATAAAATCTTGGAGAGATTTTGGATGAAAGATTGTTCACTGAGTATAGCACTTATTATGAAGGGTGATAGGTTAAATTTGAACCAGTGCCTAAAAAATGAGCTTAAAATGGAACAAATGAAAAATATTCCATATGCTTCTAAGTAAGGAGCCTAATGTATGCTCAGGCTTGTACAAGACTTGACATTGCATTTATTGTTGGAATGCTGGGAAGATATCATAGTAACCTAGCTATAAACCATTAGAGAGCTGCCAAAAAAGTGATAAGGTACCTTCAAGGGACCAAAGATTACATGTTTATGTATAAGTAAACTAATAATCTTAAGGTAGTTGGTTACTCGGATTCAGACTTTGCTGGTTCTATTGATTTACGAAAGTCAACATCTAGATATGTGTTTAAGTTCGCCAGTGGAGCCATATCTTCGAGGAGTTTAAAATAGACTTTAAGTACTACTTATACCATGGAGGTTGATTTCATTTCTTGTTTTGAGGATATCTCATTTATAGTATATGGTTGAAGAGTTTCATATTTGAGCTTATAATTGAGGGTTCCATTTCTGAGCCATTAAGAATGTACTGTGACAATTCAATTGTAATTTTCTTGGCCAAAAACAACAAGAATGGCAGTCAAAGTAAGCATATCGACATTAAGTACTTGGCCATTAGGAAACGTGTCAAAGAGAACAAAGTGGTAATTGAACACATTAGCAATGAATTAATGATTGTTGATCCTTTAACAAAAGACATGCGACCAAAGATTTTTAAGGATCACATTGATAGAATAGGACTCGGTTCTTTTATGTGATTTATTGTATGTACTTTCACGAAACTCTTATTAGTTTTGTTGTTTTCTCATTCTAGTGTACACATTTTTATTTTGAGAATAAAAATTACTATGGACCTAGAATAAATATGAAGGTTTATTTATCCAATTAAAGTGGAATAAGAAATAGGATGAATCGTGATATATGGAAGATAACACTCACATTTAGAAGACTTATCGTCATAATTCGTGTATTTGGTTTCTTTAATTGAGTAGAAGTTTCATGACTTTTAGCTAAAATATTCAACCTAAGTGGGAGAATGTTGTCTCTGGGTGGGTATCCAGTAGTTTCCCTATTGCGATGGGTCGTATTTGTTAAGTTTATTTGTGAAACCTCACGCCTGTCCACCGTCAAACATCTTTTTCTGTTGTTTTGATGGAAAGACAGTAAGGGAAATAAAAACGCGGCAAATGGTATTTAGTCCAAAGCTTGGCATTATTTCTGCACACACCATCTAATTGCATCTACTAAAAGTTTAGAAAAGCTCTCACATCCATTGGAATCTCAACATTAATGGCAGGATGTATTTTCCATTTGTATTGTAATAGACATCTATATGGTTTAATGGTTTATTCTCATCTAACAATAGCGTGATGAATTTGGGGAGAGTTCAATGTTTAGGGTGGAGAAGGCATGTTGGAGCTGTGTCGAAGGGTTGGAAAAATTGTCCATGGATTGCATATACTTGAAGTGACATATAACCACCACGTGTCTAATTTTTTTGCAAATTTGGTATTTTAAAATTGGGGATTAAAGTTGGATCAGAAATTAAAGTTCTAGATGGAGTGGAAAAGGGCTATTAGATTGGCCTGTAAGAGTTTAGATTGGGTAGGTTGTGATTTTGGTAACAGGTTATAGGTGGGCTAGTTGGGTGAGTTATGGGCTGGGTATGGGTTTAGTTGGACCGAGCCTGATCCATGAGGAGGATTAAAGTAACCCAGCCTATAAACCGCCTCTGTGGATAGAGACACGACCATATTGTGATGCCATAAATGTTGTCAATGTTGATGAAGAAGTCTAGCTCACAATTCAGCAAAAGGTTTCCATGACAGTGACAAGTGATTCGTAGTATGTAGGGGTGTTCATGGTAGGGTAACCTGATCCGTTCATAAGTATCCTGAACCTGAACCTGAATTTCAGGTTCGGCAATTTCACGAACCTGAACCTGAACCTGAACCTAAAGAACCTATAGGATCGGTTAACCTATTTTCAG
>JAOSBK010000008.1:6213163-6239596 GCA_027568895.1 Erythroxylum shatona
TATTATTATTTTAAAAACAAAAATTAAAAATTCACAATAATTATAAAAGTTGAAATAAATAAAATAACTAATTAAAAGCCTTTGAAAAAAGGAGGGAAGGAGAGATAAGAGGGAGAGAGGGAGGGAAATTTTTGAAAATTTTACAAAATATCCCCCTATTTTAAAAAATTTATAGTATCAGCCGGTATTTAGATTTTGAATATTTTTGCTTAGAAGTTTTAATCGACAATCTTCAGGTTCATATTTTTTCTTATTTAACGATTTCGATTTTTATTCTATTTGTAGGGATATACATTGGAAACATAAATCAAAATTAAGTTACATTTTATAAAATACTATTACATATCAAACACTATAATAAGAATTCACCTAACTTTCCTATTAGAAATCTCATAAGTATCCAAACATGTGAATAACTTTACTTTCCATATATTTATTTTCCACCAAATCATATTCCAAATTCACTTTACTTTCCCACCAATCAAACGGAGCCTTAGACTTTATTTGGTTTACATAGATTTTTACTTGGGAAAGTAATCTTCTTTTTTAATTTATATTATCACGTTTGATTCATTTTTTTAAGTAGTTAAGAAAGTAAAAACTTTCTCCGTCTAGAGAAATTAGTAGCACTTTATTTGGATTCTAAATCCTAACATCCCTTTGGTATTTGTACTACTTTCCTCAGGAATTTAATCTAAAAAATACACTAATCAATTTAACCCTTCCTTCTCTCTCAACTTTAAAATAACTCTTTTATAAAACATGACCTCCTCTTCAACCAATGTTACGAATACTGTACCAAATTTAGTATCGGATTGGGTTCGGATATGGTACTGTACCGGTATTGGTTAATACCAAATACCGTTTTGGATAATTTTTAAAATTTATGAAATAGTCCCTAATTTTTTTAAAATTACACAATAGTCTATTGCTATATTTTACAGCTGTATTGTATATTTTTAACCCTATCTTAAAAAATCATAATAATAAATAATAATAACAATTTATTTTAATTTTTAATTTAATAATTGTTAATAAAAATAATTAAATTTAAAATAATTAAATTTTAAATAAAATTTAATTTATATTTTTAATAAAATTTTTTAAAATTAAATTAAATTTATAAATGCGTGAGTGACATATTTTGATTATAATAAATATAAAAGATACGAGGGTTAGTTACCAGTCGCATCTATGTGATTATAAGGTCACATATTCAAGTTATAAATACAGTCTTTTTGTAAAAATATAAAGGTATGTTGCAACTTTTTTCATGCCTCTGCAAAGCGGAGAACCTTATACACTAGCTATGTTAACTTTAAAAAAATAAATATAAATATATTAATAAAATTTGATAAATTTAAAATATTATAAATTTATACACTAATAAAATGATGTTTATAAATTATTTTAAAAAGTATATATCAAAAAGACGTTATTGAAGATGAATAATAAAAGAAAAGCAAAAAAGCAAGAATGACTTTGGGGATGGGAAAGAATGAGATGCCTTACTTTAGACTTTGGGTCGGATAATGGGCCCACTTTTATTCTTATAGGCCCAATCCCCACCGTTTATTTATTTCCACATTCATAATCGCTTTCATTTCAATCTTCTGCTGCTTCATTTTCTCTCTGCCAAACCCCACCGGGAAAACGAAATAGCTATGGCCGATCAGCTGACCGACGACCAGATCTCTGAGTTCAAGGAAGCCTTCAGCCTCTTCGACAAGGACGGAGATGGTCTTTTTTCTTAGATCTCTGCTCTCTTCTCAGATCTTATGTTCTTCTGCTCTTACCTTTTCTTACTATTTTTGCTTTCTCTTTTTTGATTTCGTGCTGTTGCTTGATCTGTGCTGTTTGTTTCATTTTTCGTTTTGATTTTCCTTTGGTCGGATTTTTTGGATTAGATTGGTGTTTGCGTGTTGATTGCGTGGAGAAGGATGGGTATTTCAGTGGACGTTCAAGTTTTGCTTTGTGATTAATGCCTGTCAGTGTTTTTGGAGTGCTGCTTTGCTTTCTGGTTTGAGAGTCTTTAAGACTTAATTTATTGGTCTTTCAGTTTGTTTGGGGTTCGGGTAGAGGTGGGAGCTTATAGTATCGTATTAAGGATGAGATCAGATAATGGCTTGATTTACAGATTGCTATTGGACGTCATCACCACGTTTTACTTATGATCTGCTTCATTTGGCCTTGATGGTTTCCACACTACTTTCGCTTTCCTTTGGATGATTGCGTTGAATACTATTAGAGTCAGAGAAATTTAGGTCCATCAATTAAGAATTCCGTTTGATCAAATTTGAGACGTGCAGATATATTGTTTAGAGGACGGAATCGAGACTTTCAGACTTTAAATTGGGTGTCATTGGTAGATGTAGGACGTTATTCCTTATGGAGATGGAGATTTTTCTTAGATGCATGAATTTTGCAAAAGAAACAAAGAGAAAAGCGAATTATTTTGTAACAGTGCAGTACTGACACTTATTTCCTGAACCCAAGTTCAGAAAACTTTGTTTTTCTAATAGTATGTTGCATTTTTCAGACAGATCGCATCAATCTTTAGTCTCAATTTGGCAAGAATGGATTCGGGGTCACTATTTTTTTGTTAGTTCCTGTGATGATTATGAACAATCATACGCAGTTAAAATTTTGAGTTTTGCTCTCCCCTTTTTTTTGGCCATTTATGCCTTTTGATTATATTATCGCATTTTCAGCTATCATTCTACATCCTCTTTCCTTTTGTGTTCTTGGCCACTATAATTTATCTGTCCTCGTCCAGTTCCACATTCTTCATGGAAGATTTGAGTTTGCTTTTACCTTATTATAACTTTTTTTAACTGTAATACTGATGTTTATACCTACCTATCTTGCAGGCTGCATTACTACTAAGGAACTTGGGACTGTGATGCGATCACTAGGACAGAACCCCACAGAGGCAGAGCTTCAGGACATGATAAATGAGGTCGATGCTGATGGTAATGGAACCATTGACTTCCCAGAGTTCCTTAACCTGATGGCCCGCAAGATGAAGGACACAGATTCTGAGGAGGAGCTGAAGGAAGCATTCCGGGTATTTGACAAAGATCAAAATGGCTTCATTTCTGCTGCTGAGCTCCGTCATGTCATGACAAATCTTGGTGAGAAGCTCACTGACGAAGAGGTTGAAGAGATGATCCGCGAGGCTGATGTGGACGGCGATGGGCAGATCAACTATGAAGAGTTTGTTAAAGTCATGATGGCCAAGTGAGGACCACTCATCCGAAATAAAAAGTCTAAATGCATTAAAACAAAAAGGGGGAACAGGGCAGATAAGTTTGATGAGAATTTTATTTCCCAGTAGGACATCTTCATTCGGTGTTATTAGCTTTTGTTTGGGCTATCCGTTCTCTTGTTTGCATTATTTTGTGGTTTGTTTCTTCAATATCGACTTGTTTGCGCTGTTTCTTCTTCAGTAGCTTTGTTTGTTAGTATCTTTTATGTTGGGTATTTTTCTTTTCTCCTTTGGTTTTATGAACCTAGAACTGTTGGGAGAACTGGATGTTTTGCTTATGGATGCCTAATTTGTTAATATTCCAAAACTTTAGGGTCCCTTCTGTTCTGATGCTTAATGTGTCTCTAATGTTCTTGAATGATTTGTTTTAACTGAAAAACCTTAGTTTGACGTGTTTTGGCCTAAGTTCTGCAAGTCAATTCTCTAATCTTAGTGCTGATTTGCTTATTAAAGGCAATGATTCTCCGGGATTTATTATATTCATTTCAGAGATGCAATCAGCACTAAGATTTCCCGTTTTGCAGTTGATACGCACAAGCTGTTTTCATGTGTATCCTATTTAAGTTGACTTTTCTTTATGTACTAATTTTAGTTGCATTAGATCTCCACTCAAAGGAAATGGATATTTAGTATCACTAGTCAAAGCTGTTTTTGTTTTTTTTCATTAAAAGACGGATGCACGTTCCCACTCCTAGAGCCCCTTTATTCGATGAATAAGCATAATTGGTTTTCAAGTCACAAGATATTTGGCCAACCACTTTGAATTTATTTATCCTCTTACTTAATTTTATTAAAGAGTAGATTGGAGTCATCTGAACGTAGGAACTGCGAAGCGTCTCCATCCATCTTGTACTTGTCGTGGGTTCCATTCCACTATTTCCCAAGATAGCTTTTGTTTTTATATTTTGTACATATCTTCCTATCCTTGCCACGGCAGCTATTGTGAAGGTCCACGACTGTCTCCAAAGTTGAGGTCATATCTTTACGTGGTCCTGTCTTTTGATTTGGTGCCACAGCGAATGTGCAAAGTCGTAGTATTCCGTAGAAGATATGGTATTTGGGTACACTTTTATATAAAGAGAGGTATCCAATTCTGCCTCCACAACTGAATGGTACACTACTCTTTTTGTTAGCATTTGGTGTTTGTTCGCACCTTCAAGGAGAAAACATGGCGTATGGAATTGGAATATAGTGGGATAGGGATTGTTAGGTTTTGCATATATTCGTTGCTTCTCTAATAAGGGTTACTTGGTAAGTGGGTCCATCTCATGATTTTACAAAACAATTCAAGCTATGTGAAGAGGTGGTAAAGAAGACGAAAGGGTTTGTTACAAAAAGGAAAAAAGAAGAAGAAAACAACTTAATGAGGTTAGGGATGGTCGATTTCCATTAAATTTGGGGGGACTTTGAGTCATAAAGCAAGAGCAAACTTTTGTGATTAAGAAGCCCTTATGCTTCGTTCTTACATCATCCTCTTGGTACAAATTAAGATCAAAGAAGCAACTGTTACGTTTTATGGTACGCAATAGTCTTTCAATCATAACATGGAAGTGGGGGCATCGGGAATATTAAAGTGTTGTAAATGAACATGCATAAACAAGAAATTGATGATTGCTTTTATTTTATATTATATTATATATACACAGACGAAGAGCAAGGAGGCTTCAAGGAGGCGGAGGTGGGAGCAGTAGGAGGAGCGGTGGAAACGGTGGAAAGAAACGTGGCAAGAGAGACAAGATTAAGGAATGCTTCTTCCTCTGAAGTCTACTCTATTTTCATTAAATAAACAATAAGATTCTAGTTGTAAAAAATCATTATGTAATTAGCAACTAAATATTAGTTTTTGTTTTCGTTTTCAAATTTAGTAAAAAAACAAGTTTATCTAAATTTTTAGTTTTAGTTTTGGTTTCTTTCGATTTTTAAAAATTATAAAAATTATAAAAATAGTTTATATTTTCTGTTTCAATCTTTTTATAATTTGATTTATTATCATTTAAATATGTTTTTTAATTTTTAATAAATTTATGAATAATTTAATTCAACTTTATATATTTAATAAATCAAAATTAATTATCAATAAAAACATGAATACTTTATTTTTATAATTAGATTATATGTAATTAAATTTTAATAGTTATATTATAAATTTAAAAATATAAATATTCAAATAAAAATTTAATTTAATAATTAAAATATATTTCAAATAAATATTAATTTTTAAATAAAATTTTGATTTTTAAATTATTTAATTTATTAAAATAACATAATTTTATTAATAATTTGTTAATAAATATCATATAAGAGATTAAATAAATTTATTTAATTAAAAATAATTTATCTTTAAGTTATATATAATATGTAATTATTATTAGTGAAAAAATACAACTACATTAACATTGACAACTAAATAAATTTTTATTTTTATTTGAAAGAAAAACTGAAAACTACGTTAAAAAAACAGAAGTAAAACTAAACGATACCTAAATAATTAACAAAGAAAGAATATGGAATTGGGTTGGGTTGATGGGTTTTGGGCCTAATTAACCATTCAGGGTGCATAATTCGAATGGCCCAACATTCTCAAGAACGAATTGGACTCTTACTCTGTCATCGCTTTCGCTTCCACTTCTACTTGACCGGGAGGAAAGCGTAGGAAAGGAGGAACCCAGAGTTCCTGTGAATTTAGGAAGAAATTAGTTTTACGGCTTTGGGAGTTCATCAGCTTAAATAGTAGTCTTAGCAATAGTTCGTGGCTCCAATCATATGGACCTCGTCTCCAACACCTTCTCCCTTCTGGCCCTTGACACCGATGAAGCTGCACCCACCGTCGCTTCCTCCTCCTCCTCCTCCTCCTCTTCTTCTTCTTCATCTTATTCCTCTGAACTTACCACTACAGGTATGCCCCAAACACGTGCCACTAGTTTTAGGGGCTTTTGTCCCTCTTATCCACTTGAGCAAATTACTTGCTGTTCGTTTCAATTTCATAACATTTTCAGTTCTTCGGTCTTATTTGTGTCACTTTCGGTATTTTTTTTGACGGTTGTATGGTTTCGAAGGATCCCAAATACGTTTTCTTTCCTTGTCTTTGTGTTTGGTTCTTTAGAGAAAGGAAAAACTATGAAGAATTTTATTCTTGTTGTTTCTGTCTGCAGATGTTTGATGTGAAAGAATCCTTAATAACCGTACTACTATTAGGAGATACTGCCTTTCTTGTTTGATCAGAAGTGACGCTATTTTCTGGGGCAACAACGATTGTATTTGTTGATGACGGTGATATACTTAACTGCTAAGCAATATTTGTTTTCTTGGGGCAGGAAAAAGCGAGAAGAGGGTCAGTGGTTCTACCCAGGTAGCAAAAAGTGACAATCAGAATGTTGATGATGTAGTGAAGAGTATGGAAGAGTACAAAATGCCCCTTGTGTGGATTGACATGGAAATGACTGGTAAAATATCCGTTTACTTGTTGCTGTTATGTTGGTTGGATTGGGGGTTAGTGGGAGTACATTACGGCTGAGTAAAGAGTTAAAGATGTGATAGTATGTAGTATAAGAAATTTTTATTATATGGCGACACAATCGCAAAGAAATGATGATAAGAAAATCCTGACGAGCAACCCTTCTTATCATAAATTTAAATAGGCCAGTGGTTTATGGGATAACCCTAATTGTTCATTTACTGGTAATGCCCTAGCTGTTCTTTGTGCTACCAAAGGTAGTTTAGCTACCTGTTTGTCATGATGAGGGGAGCTTCTGCTCTTCCATTCACGTTTGTTTATCTCTATTTTAACTACTTATTTCAGTTTCTCATTCTATACTTTTGCTTCTTTGTAGGATTAAATATTGAAGTTGATAGAATACTGGAGATTGCTTGTATAGTTACCGATGGTAATATGACCAAGTCAGTGGAGGTAAATTGCAATTTTTTGACAAAATTTCCTATTTGATTCATGATCTTGTTTATTTGCGTACTTATTTTACATTTATTTCTGTTTTATTTGTGTAACTAAGCTGTTGGTGATTACTTATTATGTGAACTTAGACTGCTAGTTGCACTCGTTCCATCCCTTTAGGTATTAGTTTATTATGCTTTTTATAGGTAGCCGATCTCTTTATCTTATATCTGCTTGCTATTGTAGAAGTGGATAAGAAACTAGTGGGTGGACTATCTCTTTTGTTCTCACTAGGAATAATGAGGTTACAGTGGAAGCAACTGATTACTAAGCATGTGCCAATTGAGAAGTGGTTACACCAGAATGTATCAAAGCAGATCTAGGGGGCCTTTCTATGCTTTATTGTATACTTGACCGCAGCAGGGAGTTGAATTTGTACAATATAAAAAAGCAAGGAGTTTCTTTAATCTTCTAATATACTATGTGTTTATATTAATAATGGATATTCTTTCAGTTGAGTTTGGTGGCTTGGTTATGAAATGCTTTGCTTTTTTTAACCTGTTTGCTTAGGGTCATCATGACTTAGAATTATGACTCGTTGCAAAAGTTTTTGTTAGCGTTTAGTAATTTGCATGTGAGGAAATGACTAGGAGGTTATTTGTACATATGTTATAAAATATGCAATTGGTAGATATTTATGTTCACCTGTCTGAACATGGACCTTTTTTCCCATTGGTTGTAATCATGTCTATCATGCACCACATTCTTTTTCGATATCCAAGTACAAACGGATATGCATATAATCTTTTAAGGTCTCTTCTATAGGGTCCTGACATAGTAATCCATCAAACTAAAGAGTGCTTAGATCAGATGGGAGAATGGTGTCAAACTCATCATGCAGCTAGTGGTAGGAACTACTAGCTTAATACAATTTTTGCATTCTCAGATTGTTCTTTAGTTATTTAGCTGATTTGGTCCAATTATTCTAGGTTTGACAAAGAAAGCTCTCCAAAGTACAGTTAGCGAAAGAGAAGCTGAAAAGCAGGTTTGTAAGAGTTAATTATGTGGAGTTCTTTTTCTATTTGGGATGTTATGTACTATTGATGATATTTCTTAGCCATCTTAACCATATCTTGTTACTGAAATGCATCTAAGGTTAACTTCTGAGGACCTAATAGTAGAAATTCCAAGCAAGATTTTAATTGAAGACTCATGTTTGATAGTTGTTTAAACATAAACTACCAAAGACTGGGCATCCAAAACTATGTGCCCCTCAATATGTGGACCAAGAGCTGGCAAAATCTTGATGTGATACAATTTTAAAACTACACAATGAAAAATGACAACTTTTTCTAGTGGTTGGGTGTACCACATCTATGATTTATTCCATGACCCTGTGGGTTCCTAAGTTCTCTATACACCTTAACATAGACGGGAAAAAGTTTCATTGACATCCTCTGGCTTTGCAACTCGGCTTTTGGTTGTAATATAATGTGAGAAGTTCCTTAGGTTTTAAATTATTGGACTCTTTCACTAATTAGAAACTCATGTTGTCACAACAAGAATAAATGAATGATGTGGCTAGTGACAATATCGATGCTAGCAATAGTAATATGTAGTTTGTGTTATTTTTAACTTCCATGGATTCTGAGTTTCTGGGATTTCTCTCTAAACTCAAATAATTAGGTAGTAATCTCATCACAGTAAACATTGGTGAACTTTTGACTGAAAGGTCTCCAATGTTTTATTAACAGGAGAGAGTGGATTGAAAGATTTGAGACAAGAGGGATCTCCTTCACCAAAAGGGATGTATGTAAAATGATCTTAATCAGAAGGGTTGTACATGAAATTTACCCTCAAAATACCCTTGATCTAGTTACTCAATAACTGTTCATGAGATCAAAGCAAATTTGTTTTTGCAATATCTTTAAATTTCGGAACCCATTTATGCCTCTTACTAAAGATTTAAGGTCTATGCTTTACTAATGGTTTCTTTATATGTAGTGAGAACAATGCTTAAATGCTTTGATCTGTTCCTTCTCAGCCATCTTTGCCCTCTTTCTCATTTTCTCTCTCTCTCTCTCTGTGTTCCCCTCTTCTTGATGATTGCATTTGTTAATAATGCAGGTTATACGATTTGTGAAGAGCCACATTGGCACCTACACACCTCTTTTAGCAGGAAATTCTGTATATATGGACTTTCTTTTTCTAAAGGTAAGAGATTTTCATTTTTCTTTCTTTCCACCATCTATATCTTTTCAGTTTTGCTTATTGCTTATAAGTTTTGTGGATTGCCATGGACATTCGTAGTGACACATTCTACACACTATATGCGTTGAAATGACAACACTAATTGATCTGATTATCTCCCTTGTTAACAACCTTCTACTTCCTCTTATTCTCCACATATATTTTTATTTTCTTTTCAGAAATACATGCCGGATCTGGCTGGTATGTTCTCTCATATTGTTGTTGATGTGAGCAGTGTTAAAGCTTTGTGCATTCGTTGGTTTCCGAGAGGTAAATATTTTACTTCACTTCTAAATACTGAAATTTAGTTCTTCATACACAATTGCTCCACTGAAAAAGATGATTAGTGGCATGTGTATTCAATTTTTTTCCCCCCAAAACTGATGATTTGAGTTGCACTGTGCATATGCTTCATTCGGACTGATCCTAGCTTTGTATGGATATAACAATCACCACTTAATGCCGTCTCTTCTTGGGCCCTTTTTCTTTTTATGGCTTAACCGTGTCAATATTTTATTTTATAAAAATCAATATTTGTAACTGAAAAAGTTATTCTCATAGCTACTATAAAAATAAATTGAAAGTTATGACTTACCAAACTCATGCACTGAATATTGATGAACAAATAAGTTCGGATGATGAGTGGAGAAAACAATGCACTTCTATCTTTGATTTAAGAACTGCATATTCAAAATTGAAGTGAAACTGGTAACAGAAGCATATTGTATGCCTTCATGAAATCGTCAATTTCTACTTTGCCAAGACAACTAAAATTTTCCTCATTTCCAACTGTTTCTTTCTCAGGAAATTTAGAAAGGAACAAATATGCTAAATTAAAATTTTGATCTAACGTCTTTGTTGACTATTTTTTTTACAGTCCTGATTCTAATTCTTTATTTATACAAGTTATTGCTCGTTCATTTGTTTTTTTGGATGGGAACACGCTTATGTACGATTTCATTGAGTTGTTTCTTTATTATGGAATGATGATCATTGCTTGTTTCACAGATCATAGGAAGGCACCTACAAAGGAAAACAAACATAGAGCCATGGATGATATTAGAGAGAGTATAAGGGAGCTCAAATACTACAAAGAGAACATTTTTAAGTTGAGGTCTAAAAAATGATGCAAGAAGCTTTGGTTATGCTTATTCCTTTGTTCGGAGGTCGCATTTTCATATTATCTCCGTCGGAGGTTACTGGTTGCTGTGATGATGAAGGTTTCAACTATCATCATTTGTGTTTGAAATGGCCCTTTTTAAAACTTGTTAAAAACTTGAGATTATGTATGATTATACGCTGAAATGAATGATTAAATTATTCACTCTATTCTTAATACTATTCTAAATAATCTCTAAATGTAAAGTTCTTATTTGTGTCAGATCAAGATGAAGATGTTCGAAATGTCTTTGGTAAGATATTGGATCTTTTCAATTATTATGAGTGAAACTCCTCAGATGATTGTAACCATTGTAAGAAAGTTGAGGAAAACAACATTTTATAAATTTCTTACCGCTCTAAATGTGAAGTTTGATGAAGTTTTGGGCATAATTCTTGCATCACTTTGAGAAGTCTTCTCTAAGGTATGTTATAAGGGGAGTCGTCGTCTTGTCATGCTTAATAAAAGAGGCCTAGTAATGCTGTTGATAACTTAACCTTGGGCGGAACTCATTTCTTGAAGCAATTCTAATGTATACTTGTGTTAAAGTAACAAAAACGCCCTCCTTGTATTTTAGTAACAAGCAAGTTGAGTATCTTTGAAGTAAATACTCTATGACCGTTGAGCAATTTATCATAGGATAAATATTTATTTATAAAAGGAAATGGTGAAAAGAGAATAAGATATGGTAAGGGATCTAAACTTGTTTTCCTTTCTTTCATTCTTTCCATGAAAACTATTTTTTTGAAAAAAATGATTGATTTTGCACAAATTCAGAACATATCCTATGAAAACACACTTTTGAGTTTTATTTTAAATTGATTAGAGATATGAACAAAAATAGTACATCTAGATACTATTAAAAGTAAACCCAAGACGCAGGTGAGTTGGTAAGGAACTCTCTTGGTTTAAGTGAGATCGCAGGTTCAAACCGTCCTCATGTATACAACCGTTTAAAACTTTAAACCAGAACTTTGCCTTCCACAAAGAATCTACTTGGCTCGAGCGGAGATTAGTTTGAATATGGATAACTTGAAGATGTCTTCCCATAGTTAAAATTCTCCTCGGACATCTCGTGGGGAAAAAAAGAAGAAGATACTATTAAAAGTAGCATTTCTATCTCTTATAAATAAATAGCATTGTTGTATGTACTTTTAAGAATGGAGTGAATAATTGAATGATTCATTTCAGCTTATAACCATAAGATGGACTCATTCTCTGACTTCAGCCAAAAAAGGATCTTTGCTGTCCTTTATTATGTCAAAATCAGGGTGTTGAATCATCAAATACTTTCGAAAAACACATATGCTCCGCTCATTCTCATCAAACCATAAATTCCTGCTTCAAATAATATGTGATAAGAGATAAGTAGTTACTAATCCTGGGGAAGTCGAGAGGATGTGGTAGATTTTTGGGTTATTTCATGCGCATGCAAGGTTTCTGTCCACTTCACTATCAAGAACTTCCATTCACTGCACAGATGAAACAGCTCCCACCCAAGTCCTTGAAACATGTGAAATAAGCAAACATCCTCAAAATCCCACCATAAACACCCAGTTCATTTCTACCATGTGAAAACAGTTGATTCCTGACATGGAATTGCACTTATGATGTTTCAAGTAGCCGATAAACCGTGATTTCTTGCTGCTTGAAGTACCGTCGGTCCTCCTCATCAACTAGGACAAGATTCAAGTAATATTTTACACTGAACTTGTTATTGATGTTGCGATATGTTGGTGTCAACTCATATGGACTTAAAAACAGTCTGATGGGTATCGATTCTCCTGTATGGAATAAATCATGTATCATCTTCGTGAACCTTGAAGCATATCATAACCAAGAAAAAGAGTTTATGCAAGTAAATGTGACACAAACCATATTGATATTCATAGATAGACATGGCAAAAGCAGGAGATCTAAGTTTTGAAGCATGAATTAACTTTTAAGGATTCAAGCTATTATTCTCATTACTTCCTGGACCTTGGCCCTCGTATAGAAGTCCTTGCTTCTAACATGGAAATTGTAAGTTCTTTTAGCTGATGACACATGCATGCATCCCTTGTTTCTTTATTTCGTGGCTGTTGTGTATATAGACAAGCAAATAAGGCTTGGTTTTCATGTCTATATCCTAGGAAATTGGATCGTCTGACATGTTACTTCCCATTCAATGTTTCAGCGAGAGACTTGCAGTTTTGGAAAGTAATCCTTTTCACTATTTAAAGACATTAAACACATTTATATACAGTACGAGACAACATACCTCTAACAGGAGCCCCATCCATCAACTCAAATTTTGCCAGTGTCTCTGTCTCAACATATGTATTAGGCCCTGATCCTGTTGACTCACGGCGTCTAATCTCGAGCTCCATGTTTTTAATCTTGATTCTCACCAGAAGAAAATATATTTTGCCAATAATGACATCCCTCAGATGATACCTGAATTAAAATAACCAATAAGGGGAAACAATGCCTTTTGCAACTTATATTAGGTAAGCTTGACAGGTTGTCTATAACTTACTTGCTTTTGCTATATTCAAATTCAATGTGAAGACAATCTTCAATTCCAACTTCCATCTGCAAAGGGTATCACGAAGTAAAGAAATAGCCAACTTTTTAGAAACTATCTGCAAAGGGCGCCATGAAGTAAAGAAATAACCAACATTTTAGAAACTATCTGCAAAGGGCATCATGAAGCACAGAAATAACCAACTTTTCAGAAACTAGGTTAAAATTAACTCATCTTGGATCATGCATTGATACAGCACAAGACATTGAACTAATAATGAAAACGATATGAATTTTAATTAATTTATTTCCAGACTTCATTACTGCATTGGTTGCGTATCATAGTTGTAAATACAGATCATTAATGGTGGAAGAATGTTGAAATTGTAACTGCTATTGAGCAGTTAATTGTTATCTTCCAACTTATTTTCTCTCATAGAGTTCTTTTCTCATCCAAAACAATAGCACAATTTTTGTAACAAATGGAAAATATTGGTCAATTTTGCCTAAGAAGCTAGGAGGACAACCTAATAACTAATGCCAACTATAACTGAACCAACAAACTAATTTTCCATAAAAATGATTGTAAGAATATATTTTCCGCACCTTAATGCTGTTATTCATTGATGGGGGCGGAGTGTAGTTCTGTACCTGGCAGATACATAAAAGTCAAAGCAATAAGATTGAAGTTACTGTGCACCCTATCAAATCATATGCACATACAAGGCAAAGCAAATCCACAATAAGGTCACAAAACAAAGGTACAACTCATCTAATCCTGATAATCTGTAGAAACACTACTAATAGTTCTAAGAAATGAATGTAAAAAGTTATGCTGATAACCTGTTGATTAAATATGAAAAGTATATAGGATTAATTTCTGGTGAAGTCAAGAAAATGAAATAAAAGGGAAAGGAGGAAAGAGAAGAAAATAGAATTGTGTATCAGCAACTACTGTAATATGGCCTGTAATATCAAAATAAAGTAGCAGCGAAAATTAATTACCACAAAATGTTGGTATTCTACAATATTGCTGATGAAGTTTCTGCCGACTGTCACTTTCAACACGTACCTGCAAGTAGCAACCAGCTTGAGAAGTGGACATTTTTACTTTTCAAAGAAACGACTTGAGACTCCAATTCAGGACTCTAGACAATACAAGCAGGTTAAATAAAACATGTTTTAAGGGACAGCACCAGGAGATATAACAGATTAAAACAGATGAAGTAACTATACATTCCAAGTTTTTAGTCTAGCTTAAAAAGACCTAATAACAGTAGTGAAACAGAGCAAAACTTTTATATATAGATGCTAAGCTAAGAATGAGATCAAATAGCAGGCGAAGTGGGATTGGAGAAGTTATCAAAACTATCTGAAAAGTGTGATGCACTCTCCTTTTAGACAGCTATACATGCAAAATTATTAACAAAAAAGTTGCCTACCTAAGCCTCACATTGACTCCATTGTAAGACTCATATGGCATTTCAACAGTGGAAAATTCAAAGGGATATGCTTTCCTTTCATACAATTCACCAGGAACATCAAGTTCACGCACTGCATAAGAACAACAAGTAGAGCTCAGCCAATTTAGACATATTCAGTTAATGAAAGCCAAGCCATATGAGACTAATAAGCAAGCCAAATGGCGTTAGCAAAGATTAATACGCCAATTCTGTATAAAAACTAAAGTTGAACTACTGAGATTAGAAATTACCTACCCCTTTCATAGTAAGTCATTAAGTTTTTGTTAAAAAGAAGCGCAAGCATAAATATACCATATACTCACCAAGAGAAGTAAAATCATACAAATTGCCTCGATCAAAGTACAGTTCTGCACAAAGGGAAGAGATATGTCATGATCTAATAAGTGGTTCAGATAATAAACTAACACTATGTATTTTCCCCATTTTATTAAATAGAAAATCAAGTAAGCCAACCAATAATTAACAACAAGATCGAATACAGAAAGATGAAGTCAATCAAATAAGGTAAGTGACAGTTTTAACTACCAGTATATCATAGACACGCTTGGAAGTCTGTCACACAAGCAGTGTCATTGAGGAGCCAAAATATTCATCAAACTTGTTATTAACTTTGCGAAAGAAAAGCATCAATATGGTATTTTCTCTGTAAATCCATCGGTGCTGTATCAAAGGGATTAACCTCTGCTTACTTATTTTAAATGACAGACATTTTAAAATTGCAGCCATATTTCAATTCTCTTCTGACTGTCAGAAGTATGAGTCATGTTTATACAATAACTTAAATGCTCTAAAAGTATCGAAGCTTATCCTAAAATTCCCAAAATGATGTATTCAAATAAGTAGTTTCCAAAGCTTAAAAATTTACATGTTGTCATTTGCATCTAAACTGTAGTCTTAATTAAAAGTAAATAAACGGAAGCATAGTAGTACATACATAATCATCTTCACATTAGACTAAGATCTAATGTAAGCTCAACTCACCTATCTGACCAAGTAGCTCAATTTTGATGCCATTATGTTCGACCTTCTTCCCTTGTACTGGTTCTATAACAACCTAAATATTATGCAACAGAGTTAAGTCACACTTGGAATTTAGAAAAAAGGAACTTAAAAAGGTATCCTTAACAAGTACATTAGTTCTTTACTCGCATCTAAAGTGCAGATCTGAACATAACATAGTACCTCTCCGATAATATTTTCTTGACTTTGGAAGAGGGGAACCATAGCTGTTTTGCCATTTTCCTTCTTCAAAGGGACCTACATAAAGGCACAGAAATGGACTGAGAAAGTTCACTTAAAATTTTATTTTCAGATGCAATAATCACATAAAAGGCAGATTGCTTAATTCAGCTAAGCCATCATCATAAGAACTTAAAAGTTCCAATCTCAAGACAAAAATTCTGCTGTCAATGTTTAGTTAACAACCCTTAACAAATACCAAGGTGTAAAGATTAAACTCTCGCCCAAAAACCGGAATAAAATTCCCTGATAACGCTAAAATGTATTGCCAACAAAGGAAGCAGAGGTAAAAACGATAAAATGGATTAGCAACAAAGGAAGCAGACGTGAAATATAGAGAAAGGTCAATAAAGATTATGAACAGCAAGATCTTTGTTTCATGAGACTTAATTTGCATGATGGGTTAAAGAGGAAAAATTGAAAACGCTGATTCCAAACAATACCTGCTTGCGACTTCTTCCATCAGCTAAAGTGATTGAAATGCTACATGGTGCCTTGAAAGCCCCCACAAGGAAATTCTATAACAACCAAAAAACCAATCAATCATTAGAACTAAACCCGAAATCAAAATCCCAGAAAAGGATCAAAGCTTGTACCATGATCTAGCGCGGGATATTCAGCTACTCCCGAGAATGAAGAAACGAGCAATAACAACGGAGCATGGAAGACTTGGAAGTACTGTGAATTGTGAGAAGAGAATGAAAGGCTACGAGAGATCAACTACTTCGATTCTCCAGTTTTCTTCTTCACCAACTTGCTTCTGCTCTCTCTACCATTCCTCTATTTGACTTCCATTTTAGTTCTTTTCCTTTCTTCTTCTTTAATGGTAGTTGTTTTAGTTTTATCAATTTTAATTTATAAAAAATTATTAATTCATAAAATTAATTTTTAATATAAAAATTATTAAAATAAATCGAACGTAAAAATATTACAATTAAAAACTCTAAATTACATTTAAAAATAATAATAATAATTTTTTATAAATTTTAAAAATTAATATTGGATTGATTATTAAAAATTAATTTAAAAATAAAAAATAAAAGAAAATTTTAAATAATAACTTTTTATATTTTTATATAATAATAAGAAAAAGACATAACACTCCTTCCCATTGTTTATGAGAAATAGTACCTGATTTCCAGGAGACTCAGCATTGAAAGATGTTCAAAGAACTTGATACAAACAAACATTATTTCTACTGACACAAATCAATCAATGTTCATGTGTCTAAATGTACATACAGAAAACAGAAAGAAGAAGTAAAGAATGAAGATATCCAACAATATGACACATTTGACATTTCATTTAGTAAATCACACACGGGCAGGCACTACAGGTTCCTCCTCCACTTCTTGCATGTCGTCTTCAGTTCTCCATACAACATCCTCAAGACGAGTTGACAGGTTCTTGTAGAACTGCATCAAAGAAAGAAGCAAATAAGCAATCCAAATTGCACCAACAGCAACACTCATGATTTTTAATATTCTTACTGTAATAATATCACTCCCAATTCAAATCCATATCATCCATTCACCACAATCAATTATCAAGCAATCAGGTAAATGGTTCCCTTGTTAATGATTATCTGTAGGCAGCAGACAATCATAAACAGAAGCTAGAACAGTGATTTTCATGCAATCTAGTCCAGATTTTTTTTAGTAAGAAATTGGAATGACATAATCATTGGTTTCTTCGGCTACTGTTGTCTTTCGACATACGCAGGAAGTTCTGGATCCGTAACATTTACAGGACAATCAACACATCAAAAACCACCATCAGTATGCATTGCAAGTGCCTACCCATGTTTTTAAATTTTCTTTGTGGTACTTAAGCTGAAACTGGAAGAATTCTACTATTTCTCTCTCAGCAAAGTTCTATTGTTCTTAGGTTCTTTCCAACAATTACCAGCTAATTCACCGCTTCTCTTTTACATCATCTCCTCAACATCCATGAACCATGTTTTACTAAGCAGCATCTTGACCAGTAATGTATTGTGCAAGAATATTTCTCAATCATCAAATATGCGTTTTAAATCTAGGTGTTACTAGTTAAAATTTCACTCACACGATCACCAAATCACTGAAGTTCAACCGGCCAACCTTTACGTCATATTGCACCAGCTAACCAACTAGTCATCCCTAAGCTTCCGAAGAGGAGTATAAGTATCAATTTTATATGATTTATATTCATTAGAGTAGGAGAAACCAGATTCTAAAAGAAAGGATACCTTATGGAACTCCAAAGTATCTCCTTTGGCTTTTCTCACTTCAACCATATGAACAGAGGGGGCCACTTGAAATATCTGTAGAAATATAAGAAATATAAGAAAAGAGGGAAATAAATAGAAAGAGAAACTATCAGGCTCCACCATGACAATAAAATTTCTTTCGAAGTCACAGACCTCAGTGGCAATGTTAAGGTTTCCCTTTCTTCCAGCTTTCATGTTTTCAAGCCTCATCTAACAAAAACAAGTGAAAAGTAAAGATCAGTTCCAACCCTCCTGCTTCAGCTAAATAAGAATAACAGTTATCGTCCAAAAGTATCACTGACCTTGTAGTTTTTCTTGTGAACATCAAAACCAAGCGGCTTTACAGCTTCTTCAATCTTGTGAACTATCTCATTGGCAGGACATCTAGATGCGAACCTCGTTTCCCGTTTAAAGCCCTGTAGTTGATCTTAAGTCATCAAATCAAAATCAGGGGATAGCATGAGTTTCAGTATTCTTTTATAATCCAACAGTAATATGTCCATCATAAAACATTTGGATGTTCATGGGAAAGCCAATGCTATTCGTGCCTAGAACATTCAAATGATCCTTGATTTTTGTGTAAAATGACTTTTTAATATATTCGTGAATTCTTTATCATTAGCTTTGCAAGTTGACATATCCGGAAAACTTGAAAGATTGGGGGATAAGGAAAAGCATGCATGCAACTATCAACATGGAATCACAAGATCATCCACATATGTGTGCTAAGTTGGTCCAATTACTCCAAAAAAGCTAGAAGCATGCAGATGTTTTGATCTTCCATCCAACTGCACACTTGAGCGAGAAAAGAAATTTTAATATAGAAGAAGCATTAAATAAGTGAACCTGTTCCACGTCAAACAAATTCCCAAGATTCAGTCCTTTTGACATAGAAATCAATTCAAATGCATTCATAGCTGTTGGTTGTTCTTCCTTCTTCTCTGTGACATGGTGCTCCTGTTAAGTTGGTAATGCATATCAAAAGAGACTCCCACCAAGTACAAGAAATTGTTCTCCACATAGATTCACTTAAACTTCTTAAAATTCGTTGCAAACTCATTTTAAACTTACTTCAGAGTCCTTAAAAACAGCTTCAACATCATCTGAGTTGGTGTTTTCTTCCTCCTCAAAGACAGGGGGCTTATAATCTTTCTTAAACCATTCATCTTCCAAGATTTCTGGTATGGTGATACGCTGCAATAAAAGCCAATCAAAACTGTTAAAATAAAATAACGTTAAAATAAAATAACGTGAAACTAACATGAAAGAAATTTGTGGTTTGACCTACATAAACAGATATAGAGACCCACAAGGGTTATCTCTGTCTTCATTAAACTTGTGTGTAATATATTGTACATAGGGTCGTAGAGGGAGGAATAAGAGACACATTTGACAAGAATATATTCAAAATCACTCAAAATTGAAGATAAAAATTTAATTCTTTGATTTTATTCTTATAAATTGCATAATATTTCTTGATATTATGAGAAAAACATCAACTAAGCAATGCAAAATGCTTATAGTCAATAATACTTTGGGAAGGCCAATGCTGGGTGGAAAAACTTGTATACACTCAGCAACAAGTCTAAACATGATAGAGTAAGGATAGGGAATTTCCAAAAAATAGACAATGTATATTGATAAGACTCCGTAGAGCTATAGCTCCCCAGCCAATGGCCGTACAATGTACTGATATTAAGAATAATCGCTCCTTTCTTCATCATTTCTAACTAACTTATATTCTCTACCTAGAGTACCCGTACACCCTACAAAATCATTCCCTTATTCTCCTTAACGGTTAAACATGCATGTCTCACTTTCCAGCTCATCATTCTCTCTCCACCTCAGCGTTCTGCTTCTTCTTCCTATGATAAACCAGTAATGGTTTCGGTCCATGGCTAACAAACCACATGCATTTTTTTGTTGTAGCCAAGGCAAGCAGGTTAGGTAAGAACTTTAAGAGCTTCTTCTGGTAACAAGAAGACATTATATTATGTGATGCCTTCATACATGTAAAAAAGAATGTCTATTACGCTTAATTATTGCTTAAACAAGATAAGCTTTCAGTTTCTGTTTCTGTTGAAAAAGTTTACTTTGATCAATTCCTGGAAGTCTATATCATCAAAGTCAACTAATTGCTACTTCTCAATGACCAAGCAATTGTTTGAAGAGCAAACATATCAGAGAAGTAAAGGACACATCTAGGCCTTGACAATCATATCATTCTACCTAAATGAGATGCAATTAAGAATTAAAGATGAACGAGTTAATTTTTTATGTAGGCACTCCAATATCATCTACTGCAGAAACAATGTGACAGTCAAATTCTTCTTAAATCACAAAATCTGGGTAGTCCAACTATCAAGCTGCATCCACTTCCTTAGGCATAATATGCAGTGTACCATTGCAGAGACCAAGGTCTCTAGTTTCCCAACTCCATTATTGGGATTATCCATCACAATGAGCAACAAAAGTCGCCACTTGAACCTAAGATTCAAAATACATACTTTTGTTCGCAAGTATGCTGCTGATCACTGATAAGTACTGATACTGAGGCTTAATCAAGTTGACATCTTTAACATCAAATTCGATATAGTATGGAGATATTATCTCTTTAACCTTACAAAAAGTAGAATTGTCAACCAAATTTATTTAAGACTAGTCATTTTATTTCTTCCTTTCCTTCTAAGAAATGAAGAACCAATGAACAAAGCTGATCAAATCATCTCAGATAAGTGAAACTACTTACAGTCATAGGGTTGGGATCTAAAATTCGAACAATTAATTTCATGGCACCAAATGATAGCCAGGGGGGACAAGTGAATTCAGCCACTGAAATCTGCCAATGGAAAAAATGAAAGGACAACTAAAGGACAAGAAACAAAACGAAAGAGGTGATGCAAAATCCACAAACACACACCTTTTTGTACAGGTTGATTATATTAGCATCATCGAAAGGCAAATATCCTGCAAGCAATACAAAGAGTATAACTCCACATGACCACAAGTCCGCAGTGGCTCCATCGTAACCTCTATCATTAAGAACCTGATACACAACAATATTTAAGGTCAAAGGAAAAATTATTAAGGACAGTAATCCACATGGTGGGGTTATTTTGGTAACTCAAAGAGTCATTGAAACCTCAGGAGCAACATAATTTGGAGTTCCACAAGCAGTATGAAGGAGGCCATCATCCTGCCAAAATCCAAATAAACATCTACATAAGCACACTGAAGCCAAGAAAGAAGCTCCCAGGGAGTAGTCAAGTTGAAACAACAAGGGTACCCCTTGTAGATGACAAAACCACTTGGAGAGAAAAGGAAGGTGATAACAATTTATTACAATTACCCTGACTTGTTGAGACAGTGCACTCAATCCAAAATCAGAAACTTTGAGGTTTCCACAAGCATCCAACAACAGATTTTCAGGCTGTAAGAGAAACAAGACAGATTAGAAGGAAGATGACATGAATTTATACGAGTGTCCTAGACAAGTATGGAATGAATACTACATACAGATCACTAGTCATAAGTCTCAAAGAAAAAACTAAAAGGACCTTCAGATCTCTGTGATAGACACCCCTGCTATGGCAATAATCAACAGCATTAATAAGTTGCTGGAAATATCTACGGGCTTCATCCTCTCTCATCCGCCCATGGTTTACCTTCATAACAAAAATCACTACTTAAAGGCAGGCTATAACTAACATGGAGCTGCACTACTTGTTTCAATATAAACAGTAAAGTTATTGTGTAAGCATTGTTTGAATTAGTGTATGCCACAGTCATGGAATCCAACAGTTATCTTCTTCATCAAATATATTTAGCTCATGATGGTGAAGCAATCAGCTACCAAATAGGCTTCAACAAGAGTATAGCAACTTACAATTTTGTCGAAAAGTTCTCCCCCAGTAACAAACTCCAAAATTATAAATATCTTTGTCTTGCTTCCCATCACCTAAAAATGATCAAAATAATTTGGTAAATCTCACACCAAGTGAATCAGTTAATAACTTGATTGGCTTTGGAGCAGTTAAATATAATAGGCAAACATGAAATCCTATGGTAACATGAGTCCAATATGATCATAAGAAGAAGGAACATTGGGATTGTTCTCTAATTGGAGATAAATAGCACTATGGTAACATGAGTCCGATATGATCATAAGAAGAAGGAACATTGGGATTGTTTTCTAATTGGAGATAAATAGCATTATTTGATCAATAACCTATGCTAAAATTACGCCATCAATCTTGTACCTCCTTTACATGCTCTTAAATTAGTATCCATTACCAAGTTGATTATATAAAGACAACAAAAAGAACTAAAAGAATCATGAATAAATTGGAGATCTTATTAGATTATTGATTCGAGTAATGGTTTTCAAAGATCTATTTGGTAAGAATGTCTTTGAGAATTTATGTATATCATCTAATATATGGACAAAAGTTCACATAAGTCTTCCATTCTTTTTTTCATTTGGTTCATCAGAAAGCATTTTAATACCTGGACCTAAACCATCCAAGCAATGAGATAAAACCCCAGCATAGTTGATTGAGGGTAGAGGGGCTTACCACTTTGCTACAACTTCCTCTTCTTTGCTCAACTTCAGCCCTTTCCATTACTTGCGCTCTTTGTATTATTACGGAACTCTTGCAACTTATGTTTCAACAAAGAAACTTTAATTTTATTGAAGAATTGATTGAATAACAATTTCCTAGCACCAGCTTACTTCTCCATCCATGTCGAGTGTTGAATACAATTAGTTATTTGTGCTTGTTGAGTGTCCATTAAGTGTCAAATATGGTAGTTATAAACTATATTAATAGTTCATTTTTCAAAGTTCCTTGATTTGCACAAAATTTATCCATGATTGTCACCCTACATGAATGAATACACTGAATGCTTATGAGGTACCCATCTCAATCCTAGTGCATGTTAATAAACACTGGTCCAGGACATGATAGACATCTATACCTTAAGTATACTAAAACAGATGCTGAAAATAAATTTAGTTCCATGATATGAAGGGAAAAAAATCAGAGCATAAGAATGTAGTCAAGAAGAACTTGAGTTTAAAAGGTATAGAATCAGGCTAAAGAGGAGAGAGAAAGAGAGATACCTCATACAGACGAACAACATTAGGATGTTTTACGCGTTTCATTGTTGCTATCTCCCTCCTGATCTGCAAACATACACAAACATAACAGATCCAAGAAACCTGATAAAGTTACGTATGGTAATTCTACACATAATTTTGCGATTGCCGGCATGTACTTAGATACCGTTGAAATTTGAGAAAGAAGAAGAGAAAAGTATAGCAAAAAGTTGTAGCAATTGTCTTGGACAACCCCAGAGCTAAAGAGTTGCTTTAAACTAGTAAACAAACAGAATTTGCAAAGAAGCAAAAGAGTATAGAGAAACAGAAATGATCAACAGAAAAGGAAACATGACTAACCAGACCTGCTCAGCCATCTTGTGCTTGAGAACTTTCTCTTTATCGAGGATCTTCAGAGCCACAGGTTCCCCTGTCACAGAGTTTCTGGCGAATTTAACTTTCGCAAATGTCCCCTCACCAATTGTTCTCCCCACCTCATATTTACCCACTCTACGCTTAATTTTAGGTTGACTCATACTCTTTTCAAACTTAAACTTTCTTCTCCTCACACTTATGAAACTGAAAAACTCTTCCTGAATCATGTAAAAAATTAAAGTTGTATTCAGATTTCAAAGTTCAAAGCAAATGAATTCCGACAATAAGTAATCATAAAATCAAATAATTTCAGCATCAATCTGTGATAATATGTTACCAAGTACGTTACACTTAGAAGCCTATTGAAGATCCTAACCCCATCTCCTTACACTAAAATCGTGGTAATAGCCATACCGAATGATCACTTCCTATGGCTTACACTGATAATGAAGCAAGACAAGAAGCAATATACAGAAATGGGAAAGCTAGTACAAATGTTCTATCGTCATAATATCCAACAAGAAGCCAGGCAAATCCTGATCAATAAACTAATAAACTCATATACAGCAACAAAGTCTCGTAGAAGTAGAGATACAGGAATACAGGTTAAGTTTTGAAGCGAATCAAAATTATGAAGAGCTGGGGGAGAAAACACAAAAAAGATCACACACACACACACCAGGAAGACTCATAAAAGAAATTTAGCAAGTGCATTAACCTCGAAATTGATCTGCACAGTACAAAACTGAAATTCAAAGCAGATTTAAGTCCAATATACTGGCTCCTGTATCGAAGAAGAAGACTGGTAGTCAGAAAATTCAAAATTCAAAGATTCTTATTATTGTTGTCGTTATGTTTACCATGAGCTCATGGAGTGCCCTTTTAATATTCACTTATACAGCTACAAAAGACGTAGAACAAGAAACTTAGGAAGATAATAAGTTGGAGCTCAGAAACTTTGAGAAAAAGCATAAATTTTTGGTTATCATGTCTCGTTCTAGAAACAGAAACCCAAATCAAATTTTGCATGAAAAGACGAAGAAGAGAAACAACATCTTACCCTTCCCAAATCCCAAGGAAATCTACACAAAATCACAAAATAAACTGAGAATTTTGGATCAAGACAACAGTCAAAGATGAAGACTTTCAGAATCTGGCATAAAGATGAGTATAACCGTACGAAATGGAAAAGAAAATGACGTAAAGGACAAAGAGTGGACAAAGAGGATATACTTGGCAGAACCCTTTTTGTAACGATGAGTAGAAGCGTGAAGATAAGAAGAAAAAGGGTTGGTCTTTATGATCGCCTTTTGAACCTTGCAAAAGGGCACTAGTACTTGTAGATTAGTATCAACTCCGATGAGTTCTGCGACCCATTTTGTGGGAAAAAGATCAAATCTTTCTTGCTAGTTCCTTCGCTGCAACCCGACAAAAGCCGTTAACAAACGTGTTTAACAGCCTCTACTCCGTGTCCACCACTAATTGCTTGTGTCTTTGACTCCATTTAACCACTGTCAATTCAAACTCGGGCAATGATTATCTCCTGCTCTGGCTTCCCGACAAGTAATCGAAATAGTTCTTTAAGTAAATTCTAAACATGATCAAGTAAAATCAAGCTAACCTAAACATTCTTCTCAATAATTAATGTCATTCATGGCGTACAGACACAACTTGGTCCGTGTGTTCTAGATTGAGGCTGAGGAGCTTTGTCGTCAGTCACCCATTTCTTGCACGAGGACAAGACAAACAAAGTCTTATCTGTCTCTTTCATGTTGCAGTATCCTAATCCAATGTTTTCATCTGTCTTTGCCTTATTATTTTAACATGGGATATAATTATTTATTGAAATCAAAGATTCTTTATGACCGTCGATCTGCTAAGTATATTGCTGGTTGGAGAAGAAGGTGATTGATTACTGTAAATCAGAAATAAACATATAAAACTTTATATTTAAGCTTAATATGCTGTTTAGTTATAAATTATTAATTTATTAAATAATTTGTTTGAAACATATAATTTGCGAACTAATTGAAACTTTTAAGTAATAAATCATTAATCGAATTATGTATTAAACTGAAATTAATAGGTTTAGTAGCATCAAGACTTTGGAGTTTGGACCACCTTACCTCCTCAAATAGGTGATAAGATGCATGTTTTTGGTTTAATAAAAAGAAAGCTACACTTTTGTTACGGGTCAAACTAAGCGATATAACAAATTAATGTCTATTTTTATACAATACCACAACCATTTCCAAAAGAACGAAAATGAAATTTGCTTTAAAAGTCTATATCCATGGAGCCATCCATATCACTTTGTGAATTTAGTAACAAATTCACAATATAGCTAAGCCTACCAGTTTGTTCATGGTTAGCTTCGCTCCTCTTGAAGAGATTAAGTACTAATTTAGATGAGGTTTTAAAAGGCCAATAAGCACTTTTCTTCATCATAATTTTTTTAAAATAAGTATTTAACTATAAATTTTAATTTTTTTAATATATATGACTTTTTGGCAACTAAAATACAACTTTTCAAGAAGTTCAAATTTGAAACTTCTAAATAAATTCTCTAAAATAGCTTTTTTACGTATATTTTTTAAATCAATTAATGAGTTTATTTTTTAGTTCCTTTTTTTATATATTTTACACATAATTCTTATAATACCCACAAACTCATCTTCATATTTATTCAACTTGATATTTATTTTGAAATCTATATAATATTATTTAACTTTTATATATTTTAATATTTATTTTTAATATTAGTTTTGTTTATGTTATAATCTATATAAAAGATTTTGCTAGATATATTTTTATTTTTATTTCATATGATTTAAAATCATATAATAATTAATATATTGCACTTTGCATATTGTTTAATATACTTTAAATAATATTTATATATATAAATAATTTTTATT
>JAOSBK010000008.1:6246615-6281233 GCA_027568895.1 Erythroxylum shatona
TATGATTTAAAATCATATAATAATTAATATATTGTACTTTGCATATTATTTAATATACTTTAAATAATATTTATATGTATAAATAATTTTTATTACAAAATAAAATACAGTTAAAATTAAAAGTATTTTTTGTTTTTATGTTGTCAAATCATCCTACTATATAAAGCTCTCTTTTAAATGTCAATCAAATAATTAACTAGCTTTTTGGAAAAATTCTTTTCAGAAAAAATTTACAGAAAAAACTCTACTAATAAAAACTCTATTAATATAAACCCAACTATACAGAGACTAAATCATTTAATCATTTCATTTCTGGGTCAACCCACCATGCTTGGAGTAGACAATTTGTAACTTATTATCTCATTCTAACATCATCTATGATCCTAGTTCCATAGTTATTCAGCTTCCAAACTTATAACTAAGTAATATTCCTCAGATGGTTGGTAAGACACGGCAAAGTACAAGTCTAAAGGAATAATTTCGGCTGGTCCCAACAACCTAAAACTCTAATTTCATGAGACGTTGGGTATTGGTTTTCGCATAAAGCTCAAAGAAGAACCAAAATTGGAGATCCGTTAGGTTTCCAACAACAGTTTGTCATCGAATCATTGCTTACGGCTATTTTGCCTTTTACTTCTTTTAGAAGATTCGGCAATATCCCATGACTATGGTCTAAGGCCCAATGCAAGGGCATATGCCCCTATGCAAGTATAAATAAATAAAGAAGATTCAAAATTTCATCCTATATCAACGATCACACTGCTCCCTAGGCAAAGGCATATACCATTACGTTCCAATTTTATCCCAAGAATCACTTTAAACAAGTCATGACTCCCAATAGAATCCATGATTACTGCTAATAAGCTTTTTCTTTCCTTTTCTCACCCTTTTGATGTTTAAAGGAGTGAAACAAGGTAAGATTTCTGTCTATAGTTTCTTTCACACATGAACAAGTACCCATTCACTCACTTTGAACAGAACTAAAACATACAAACTAGGCAAATGGTTCATCTTAAGGCTTTGGATTCTCTCATATCAAAATTCCTAAGAACGATTATAACCGTCACTTTGCATAGCAGCCTTTTCTAAGTACTGGCGCCTAACAAATGAGAAAGGAATTTTTATCGTGTAGTTGATAAACACCGCAAGTCACCTGTAAACAATCTCAGTATACGCGATTGCTGATAGTCTGAGAAAGAGACTTAAGCTGTGTGTTCCATTTCTCAATGGCTGCGTACTTCTTCATTCCTTTTGACCTGCATGGCATTTGGAAAATAGGAATTACAACGGCTGCAATGGAGGACAAGAGTCTGTAAAACTAAACTTTGAAATTCAACCATCAGCAGTACATTTAAAGTAGTTAGAAGAGAAGAAACTTCTACCTGTCACCACGCTCTAATAGTCTGTTTACTTGGTCAATATGGCCGTCAATGCGGTTATCCAATATCAAAGAAACTAAGAGTTGCTCCACATCTTTTTCTGGGACATTGAGTTCCTGCAAGTCAAACAAGATAAAAAGCAGTTTGTCAATGTTCATGGCTAAAGCAAATTCCATAGTGAGCACAACACAACATCCCAATGGGACAATTCTAATAAGTTATCTGCACTAGTTATCAGGAGTAACTACTTCATGTAAATAAAGTGGGGTTTCACCTTGGATATAAAAGGAATCCGAATTCTTGTGTAAGGTTTGATAAGCTTAAGCAGCACCTGAGTTCTGACATTCTTCAGGAGATCTTCAATATAATTCCGAATGAATGGATCATCCATAATCGTCCTTCGGTTACTCTGTATTCCAACTATCAATGCAATGATAACTACATTTGACATTTGAAGACAATCAAAATTGTAACTATACCTTGAGGATTTTCTCAAACTCTAATATCTCATTTCGTTGATATGCTGCTATGAGATTAGTCATTGCCAAAATCTCAGGATCATTTTTATATCTGCAAATATCAAATGCAAGTTTGCATACAAGTTAAGAGAAAGAAGAAAATAATATCCTAAAGTTGCAACACACTTTCCGTGTTAAACACTTACGGCTTTGCCTCTTGACCATCAAACGGATTAACTTCAGATTCCATCAGCATATTAGCCAGAACCAGGTATCTGTCAATCTCAGTTATTAAAGTTGGTGACACAAAAGGGTTGAACAAACACATGAATAGTTAAATATCACCATCATAATGTTCATATAACTGTGCCCACACCCAGATCTCAATTTCTGTGTTACTGAATCTAAATGTTAAGCACATCATGATGGTGCTTCTAATTATTCATTAGTATTTCCATCTATTAAGTGTTCTTTAGTAATCTCCTTTTCAGCTGACATGATATCTTCTTCTAGTCCAATGAAGTCAATTTTCATTAAATGAAAGTCTTGGTTTGCTAAAGCAACAAACTTCAAGGAGAAATGGAGAGAAACTAGCTTCTAGAAGCAAAGACACCCAATCTAAGAATGACTAACATGCATTCCTGCATTGGATCTTGATCATTTCATGCAGTATGGAATGCTTTCCAGATGTCAGGATGCCTTTGAAGTGAGAACCATGCAAACAAATCCAAATAGAAGAGAAGACAAACAGATAAGAAAAAGAGTAAACATGAAAGGAAATGGGGAATTACTTTAAGCATTGGATACGTCTTTGGTTACCAGCTTCATCATAATTTTTGAAAGCTTCAAAGAAATCTGTTGCAGCCTCAGCCCACTGACGCTCTGCCATGTGCATCTTTCCACCACATTCTCGAATTATCCCCATTATCCTTGGATGTGGAATAGCTGATTTGATAGCAAGTGCCTTCTGGTATAATTGCTGGTGAACAAAGCCATGTAAAAACATCATGAAGAAATTACTAAACAAAGTTAAGAAAGAATTTCATGCTCTATGGTAATGATCACAAAAAGGCATATAGACAGAGGCTAAACTACTCCATCTTCATTTCAATCAACCAAATTACCAATAAAAATGAGAGGTCATTCTTAAACATGGACAAGAATTACATGTCACGTGGATATCTAGTAGTCTTACAACTAAAGAATGCAGACTTTAAGATCTAAAAGATCTTGTCTAGCGTATCAAGAGCACCTCTAATATTACATCTAATTTGCTTATGGATTAACCCCAAATTAGACAACATGAGGAAGTGAATGTTATGGCTAATATAAGCAGGTTTGGCTAAAAAATCGCCAAATCTTTTCAAGGAACCTTTTCTCCATTTGACTCATTTACTTCAGGTTTCAATCTCAATAACATTCCAAACTTTTGGCATTATCATTGCAAGGTAGATGATAAGAACCTAAACTACAAAGATTAGAATATGAAAGTTATACTGGCAAGACAAGTTTGAGACACCAAATACTGCAAAATTCTCACCTTAAGCTTTTTGTTGTTCTTTGTTTCCGTATACATTTGGATCTCAATTGCATAGACCTCAAGAAGCTGACTACCCTTCTTTTGATCATCTGAACCATCTTCTCTTTGACAAGACTTGTGGAGTTCCTTCAATATCTGGCCAAGTGAACCAAATTAATGAGATAACTAATACCCTACAGCGACTACATAAGTAACCAAAATCAATGAGTAGAAGACATACCTTACTCATCCGCCCATATTCTCCCATATCAAACCAAATCTTGCAAAGCTTAAGATTTGTCTTGAACCAAAGCCTCTACAGAACATAAACTGAAGTCAATAAAAGCTGCAAAGGATACCTTTTAAAAAAAGGGGGCGAAAGCTTGTGATTAATCTTGGTCACAACATATAGCTACAGTTATTTAGAAGTAAGATCTTGAAGAAGGCCTGTAGGGGAGTAGTAACGGGAACTAGTCTATAATATTACGGGAATTAGTCTATAATAGTTTCCTTTCAGGCTGCAGTTGTTTGATTCTAGCCATCCCAGCAGTTCAAGAAACTGAATGACATTAAAACTCTCGAGTAACATCCATGCAGCTCATGGATGAAACAAGGGCCTCACCTAGTTCTAACATCCACCAAGGGAGACGAAACCCTCCATTGGTTTGTCGGTGAAAAAAATTACTGCATTAACATCATGACCTAAAGAGCACCAATAAAATGGAGAATCTGACCTCATTCTTTGCCTCCTCAAGGGCCTTCAAAGTCGTCTGATAAAATTCTTGCAGGAGACCAAAGTTCTGACTAGCTGATCCAGAAACAAAATCCATGATATTGTTTATGCATTTCTCACTGTAATTTCTTGTTACTGCTGATTTGATGTATGTTAACATCTCCCTATAAGCATCCATCATCTCTTTATACCTCCCTAATCGGTAATAAAGCTTAACTGTTTGTTTAAGTGCTTTAAACCCCCTGATAACAAGAAAAATTGAGAATGTAACAGTTGCTTAAAACAAAAGTTTCTATGCCAGTAGCTTCAAAAACAGAGTTAAAGCGGTCTCCCAAAACACACAAGAAAAACTTTACTGAATCATAATTTCGGAAAGTTCAGGACATGATATTGATACATTACCTATTTCAATTACATCTCCTAAATGCATGATATGTTTAAACACATAAATTACTTTATATTAGTAAAATGAGGAAGGGAAAGAGGTTCAGCACTCCACTTCAGTCCACCTCCTAAGCATTCTCTAAAATTAAAATTTCCCACATGTCGTTACAGAAAATGCCTTTGCTATGTGAAGAAACAAGTTTTACATTGCTGATCATGGACAATCCAATTTTTACCATTCTTCACAGGAAATCTCCTGCTAACATGTAATGAAAACTCCCTAGGACAATTTTGAGAAGAATATCCTGAAAAATGTAAAAAACATTTCCAGTGAACACATCAATTAGTAGCAAGAAATTCTTTGCTTTGTCTTCCACTTGCCCAAAACCTAAAGGAAGTCACGGCCACAAATTCCTAATTGAAAGAAACAAAATATTCAAAACCTGCATGCTAACCATATGCCATTAGTTTAAGGTTACCACTAGGCTAAAGTAATGTTAGCAGAACTTGCAAAGAACTTATCTATCCCTGCAAATTAAGATCAAGAACACCACTGCAACGTCAGCTTAAACAGTTAATTGTGCATGCACCCTTGACTTGTCAGAGAATCTTTTTCACTTCTGATCTCAGGTTGCTTACATATCAAAACTTCATAAATGAAGTGCAAGATACAACAAAGGTTTTAAAAAATACAAGCTTGAGTTTAAACAAAGAAACATGATTTTAATGTAATCACTAATACTGGCATACCTACAACTTACCCCACCAAAAGTATACGTGAAAACATGTAATACCTACCATTCTGCTTTCTCTTGTTCCATGCTGACTACTTCAGCAAAACCTGCAAGTGCTCCTTCAGGATCTGTTTCGACTAATCCTTTTACACATAAGAACCCAATAAATTGAAACATCAGTAGGACAGTTGAAGAATGAACCTTATTTGAGAAAACAAAGCCTGATTGAGAGAGAGAAATCACAGAAAGATAGTTTTACAGAAAATTTAAGAATTATAGTTCATTAAATACAATGGTTATTACAACAGCAAGAGTTTCAAAAATGAATTAAATGTATAAAAGTTGTCAATGAACAAAAGTCTATTTGGAAGACTAGAAGTAATTTAAGCCCAGAAAAAAGGAAAAATAGAAACGAGTACAGTAATGTTGAACTGCAGTGATGAGTAAAAGAAACTTAAAAAATGAAAGGAAACAAATGAAGACACTAGGAGGTGGAAAAATGAGACCAACCGCTAAAACCAAATTAAAAAGAATTTAGCTCGAAAAGTTGGGGAAACCAGTTCAAACTTCTCCGTCTTACAGTGAGTGGACAGGCTTATGCAAAACTCATTCATCAAATCCAAATAATGACTCCACAGTACCACCAACAGAATTGGCCATAGCACTTGCATTTCTTTGCCATTACGCACCAACACATATATACACACCTATGTCACCATAGAAACCTAGACAGCGACCTCTTATACCTATATATGCAATTAAAATTTTCCCTTTCCACAGTTGTTGATTACAGAGAGGAAAATTTACATGAAATACACGCCAAAAATATAACAATAAGAAAAACCTTTGGAATTATAGTATTGGTTCTCAATATCAACATCCTGTTCCTCAGGCTCCTCATCCGAGTATTCGAACCCGTAATCCTCCATATCCGCATCTGCACATTCCCCCCAAATTACTCGTGTATCAAATACCAAAACCCTATTCCCGTTTACGATTAAGAAAAACAAAACAATCCCATTTCAAATCTCGTAAAACAGGAAACATAATCGGGACCTCAGTTAGGGTTTCCTTAGTTCCCTTGTGATTCGCAATTAATGGCGATTTACAGATGAGGGAAACCGAAAAAGAAAAAGAAAAAGTAATAACGCAATCGCAGCACCTGAACCCATGCTTGATTGATGAATTCAACACGGAGTAGCAGCAGTACAGTAGCGACTATCAGAGAATCGAAGTTGAAATAGTTACATTTCAATGAGTATGAAGGGGTCCAAGTCCGTCCCTAAATTCAAATGCAATACCTGCAACAAAAACTTCCTATTGTGCTTTGACACATTTACTATCATATCATGCTTTTAGCCGTCCTTTTAACTTTTTATTGGCATAACTTATAAAATTATTGATATTGTTTTTAAATGCTTTTTTATTTTTCAATTATTCTTGCCTTTTTCAAATATTTATAACTCGAACTCGTGATTTTTCGATATTTTATAACAAGAAATCTCTGATTTTTTGATCAAAAAAAAAAAACCTTAACAATTGTTCCAAATTTCATTTTCTTAAACATAACCTTACCTTTTTCAAACATTCATATTCTAAAATTAATTGCTATTAATATCTTTTTATTCTTTTCTTAAAAAAGATAAATTTTGTCTACTTTATATTAATATCTTGATCTATTTATACAAGATCTTGTATCAATTTATTATTATTAATTAAAAACTATATTGGAATAGAAGTCCATAACAAAAATAAAACAAGGGTAATATATTATTGAGGTAAAATTATGTCTAACATGAAAAAAAGACTGAATCATCCTAAAAACTTGTTCATGCTAACCAAATAGGGAATTTGGTGTTCTTTGAATTGAATCTCTAACTAGAGAGAAGCCATTTTTGCAGACTTTGGTATCAAGAACAGTAGCTACCACAAAAGGATTACAGGTAACATTTAAGCTTCCAAAAAATTGAATATCTTATTGTTCAATTCCACAAGGTCAGGTCAGTACAGTATTCTCCTGTTGTTTTGTTTCTTCATCTCTTTCTTTTTTTTTGCCTTTCCTAGGAACTTCTTCCCTTGTATGTACAACAACATCATCAACAACAACAGTGGGGGAAGTTTGAGAAGAAAACTCCAAAAATAGGACTAACAACAACCTGTGAGCCACAACCCCAACATCAACCTCAGTGAAAACAAAAAATGGTGATGAAACCAAAACCTCAGAGATCAGCAGCCCTTGGAGACGCAATGCAAGTTCTCCCCCAGTGTAGTAGTACAAGCTATATATATATATAAACAACATATACTGTCTCACTCATTACCCATATGAGTGACTCTTTGTTAGAAGTTGGCTTTCAAAATTGAGAGGATGTCATCAATCCCTGCTAATGACTACCGTCCTCTTTTTTTGACTTGTTCTTGGTTGGGAAGTCCTCCAGCGACCGATATTCCTCTCTCAGCAATCTGTCCAGTTCGGGGTGTTTCTTCAACGGTTCTTTATTTCCACGAAAATGGTGAAATGCCCTAACATAACATGCAAAACAAAATCCAAATACAACAGCAATGATGAATGCAGCCATTATGATAAGCCAACTTTCTTGAACAGGAGTACATTACATTGCACAGAAATGTTTAAGAACCCTTATGTAGTTCAGGCTATTTAGGGTTATCAAATAAGAAACTTCTTAATGATACATTCAGTTTCTAAATATTTGCAGACGTCGTTGGAACTAGCATCATTCACTTCAACCATTAGACGAGAAAACATTCGTGCAGCCCCATTTTCCGATAACTTCCTATTCAATTATCACAAAAATGTAAACAATGACCTGATCAATCAACAAATATTTTACATGATTATTCACCTTCACAGATCTACTTCTACAATAACCGTCTTTCTCTAATTTCTTTCATCTATACTAGTATATATTATAACATTTCTGTGTCAATGAAAATGTTTTACCATCCCATCACCAAGAAAGTATGATAGGAAGGGAATGACTAGTTCAAAGTTCAAGGTGGGGAACAACATGCCACCGAAAAGTATGTTGAGATGAGAATAAAAAGCATTACCAATACTTCTCAAGGCCATAAAAATTGCCTTTTCGATAGAAGTCAAGGGTGAGCTCTTCAAAGTCCTCATACAAGTCCTCCCTGAACTCTTTCTCCAGACCGTAACTGAAAATGGGAGACAGTTTAATCATTATAAGTATTGGGCATCCACATAAACAGTACTAACAATTGGAATCAGATTCCTCCATTAATGAGAAAGGGTAAGACACAATATTCAACTATAACAAATTTGGGGTGGTTGATGTATTAAAAGTCAAGATATAAAACTCATCAGTAATACCTATAGAACCTAAAAAGACACTCTATCCCATAGCTGTAGTTAGCGGACGCATCTTCCAAAGCCAATTTTCGGAACTCATTATACATAGAAGGGACAAACATATCTCTCAGGAAAAAACACCAAAACCTATACAACGTATTCATTTCCTGCATGAAAAGGTGAGCCAAAAGAAAGATTATCAAAAAATTTAAAAATATTACATAAAGATACCAACTTAAGAAATTGAATAATTTTTTGAATAGAGATAATTATCTTTCCCCCTCCACTAGCAAACTATTAACAGAAATAGTTTAAGAAAGGCACCTCACTGCAACCAATTCCCATCTTCTTCCTCTCACCAAGACATCGCTTATGATATTTCAGGTATCTAAAAAAGAAAGAGCAACCAAGTAAATAATTTTCACACCCACAAAAAGCTTTGCATGCATGTAGACACACATTATACAAACATAGTTATGCACCACGAAATCCCTTACTTCTGTTGTTTAAAACCATTTTCCTCTAAAAGCTGATGGCTTGGATGTTGAAATGGTGGGAACGACTTAGGCATGGAACCCACCGGTGGACTACTGCCGGATACGCCATGAGGTGAACCACTCAACTTTGAACACCTAAGACTGTAAAATTAAGATTCAGAAGCATACTAGTTTAGTGAACACAAAAAACAAATCAAATGTCAAAAAGTTTTGTAGTTATGAGGGTAAAATCCAGTAGTCTTAGTTCGATTCCTCTCACAAAGAAGCAAGTAAACACAAAATGGTGTCATTTTCTTTGAGACAAAATAAAGCAGGGCATTGTCAGTTGAGAAATTTTCTAATTTTTGAAACCATCAATTAGAAAATCTTTGAAACAAAATAAAGCAAAGCATGTTGTTGAACTGGTAAAAGGTATGGCAAAAGATTCCAACTTAAAGCCAGTAAAATAACTTCACACTGACCAGTGATTTTCAGGAGGTGTAGAACTAAAGAAAAATCCAAAATTGCTTGGTGGACTCTCTGATACGGGTCCGGGGGAACTGGGACCAGTGCCATGATTTCTAAAGTTGCTGGAAAAGAACCTCTGCTTCTGAGACTGCTTGGGGAAAACTTTATTTTGTTTCCTCAGATTATTTGAGCTTCCAGATTCTTCACGGCCACCGGCTTCAGAACTTCCACTACCCCTTGAACTCGATACTCCTGAACCACTGCAGTTAGATCTTGGGGTCCCATCCTTGTTCCCAAAATTATACTTCCGAGGATTGGATCGCTTAGTTTTCAGTTCCTGCAATTTTCAAACTTTTCTCAGAATTTCAAGACATAAGAGCTAGACCAGAGACACAATAACAAGAACAACTATATTACTGTTAACATATAACAAGACTCAACCTGCTCATAGAAATAGAGGCCATCATTTATTGCATAAGCAAGTTCATTTGATATGGATTTTGAATCTTTCCCACCCAAGTTTGGTCCTCCCCCCACTTTGCTGTTCTGCATACAACAGGTGTGAGTGACAAAAATGTCAATAAACAATGGTCTTTTCATACAGACAATCTGTGACCATATGACCACATGTGAAATTACATGCCTATGCTGAGATGCACACACAAGTATACTAAAGAGAATGACAATGAAAAAGCGGATGAATAGAATGTGGATAAAGAAAAATAAATTTATAAAATAAACCAACTTCCTAGAAATCTGGAAAACACAAGCACATGTTCAATTCACCAATAGCATTATAAAATGTGTAGTGAAAAACTGTCTATACTCGAGATGAAATATTTTCGGTGCTGCCAACCAAGCAATGTCATCCCCTCATGTATTTTGATATGTAATTTCTTCTTTTGCAAGATCAACTGGTTAACCTCAAACTAGTATTTTGAAGGATAAAGGATACAAATTTCAGCACAAATCTTTCCAACTTGATAGAGTTAAATTGTAATATAGTTTAAATTTTCAAGGGGATAATTGAACATAGTAAAGATAGCCTCCAACACAAGACTGTCGATATTTTATCATAACATAAAGATCAGATGGCTAAATATAATTCGCCTCCATTCACTTCTAGACAGAGCACACATCTTCAAAGGTTGCTAAAAGTGAAGTTCCTGCTAAGAGTTGCTCAAGATAATGAAGCCCTTTTGCATCAATTGCTAGAGAAAGAAGTCAACCTTGAGAATGGAAGTCATAAATGATCGCAAGGTCCTGAACCAAATTAGTTGATATTTCATACCTATAGCAATGGTCTCATCTAAGACGTGATAAAGCATTCTTGTTGATTCAGATCTACAGTCCATAATTGAGACCTGTACTGATTGCTTATCAATTCAATATCAGAATTACCCATTGATTCTTGAGAATGTTTCAGAGTATGTTTAATCAGCCAAAAGGACTAGAATAGTAAGTGCAGACATATTTTACCAAGTTAATCCAACGATGTATAACGTAAGCTAAATATCATTTTTCACATTGACGGCATACAGATTCCCATGAAAAATCACATGTCAAAAACATTAGATTTAACCTATTCTTTCACAAGTACAAGTTTCCTAAAAACAATAATACCTGGGTTACAATCACCAGTCGCTGCACATCCTGATCGTTGAAAATAATCTCATCTTCACCATCATCATGTCTGGGAACATGGATAGATTAGAGCAATTAATTGCAGGTGACACTGATTCAGAATGACTCAGCATGTATACGGACAATCTTTTGTGTTAATTCATCTGAAATGGAATTTTTTATTAGTGTAATCAAACAGAACTTGTGTTCCATCTTCTCAATGTTTAGTTTACATTCTTCTTCCGAAAAACAAAAGATTTAATAAATAAGATTATCTTATTTCCCTTTTCCTGAAAAGGTATATGCGTATAAATGAAGGATCATACACAATACTAGTAAGTTCTAACACTACTAGAACCAAAATTCATATCCTGGGTGGTGACTCCCCCAAAAAAGCCCAAAAGCACTTGATTGAACTAGCCCTACTTGAGATATCCAAAAAGCTCAAGAGAATCCAATTGTCTGATTTGTATGCTCTCATAAAAAAAATGAGTATTGACATTAAAACATGAGTGTGTAAGTACACGTGTGACTTTGTATGCACAAATGAATCAGCCCAGTGAATCCAATTGTACGATTTGCATGCTGTGATTTGAAAAATATTGATATTAAAACCATGAGTATGTGAGTATGTGTCTGAATCATATTTCATAAATGAATCAGAACAGACAATCTAGTAATAGAATAGAAGGAAAGATGATATGCTGAGGATAAAACTACTGGCACATTCAGAGCCGATAAGTAGCTTCCCCATGAAAGAAAAGCCAAAGACTATTTTGTCACAGTTAACATAATAATCAGTCCTAGGCCCACCAAAAGTGTAAAATTTGCCATTGAATGGTTTCTTGACATAGTATCAAAACCTTTACAATGAGAGGTCACAAGTCCAACCCCCCAAAGATGAGCCTATGCTTTCTCTGCTTCCAGTTTAGTGCCTTCAATATGATAGAGCAATTTAAGTTTAATACATAATCTAATCCTGGACCTCGTCAACTGCTTAAATTTTTAGGTTGCATGGTTACCCAACAAATTTAGTGCCAGCACTTTAAACTTTAAAGGAAGAAAAGGTCAACAAAGTAATAGCAGAAACCAGGATAAGTTACAAAGGTAAAAAAATTCAAAGATCCGAATTTTCATTATTGTCGTACTTAGTGCTAAAACCAAGGAACTGAGATATTTTCCAAAATGGACTACAAAGAAAATGGCCTGAAAAATATTTTACAAGAATATACTTTCTGTTTTCAACTACCCCACAACTTTTCAACATCTTTATCAATTCAAAGATATAATATGACTATTATTAACATGAGATAAGTTTCCAAATTTTCTAGTTTTCCTTATAGCAAAAAAGCATGTCAACACAAATCTCCAATTTTCCTTTGTCCTATATATTTTAAATTACTCCAGTTTTCCACAATCAAACACAATCACAAATCTAAGTATCTCATTTATGACGAAATTCTGGAAATGCTTAAACATGTTTTAGATTGCACCCTTAAGTTTTGGAACATTCATCCAAAGAAAACATGTCAAGATGTTAACAAATTCTTAGCAAAATCGATTACCAAGTATGGTAATAGTGTGAAAAAAGGAAATGAAAGATCCAATATGAATATGAGTACCTTCTCACTGGAAAATGGTCATTACTCTTCATTGTCTTCTGCTCAAGCTCTAGCTCCTCATCAAGCATAAATGTATTGGCAAAATCATTGGAAAAATCATCAAGGTTCTTGGAAGCCACATTTGATGATCCTTTGTTTACATGATTATTACATATAGTTGGCTCATCAACTTCTGAATGGTCTGGCTGAAGAGTGCGGTAGCTGATTCCAAGCTCTGAGAGCATCGAGCTTAATTCAGAAGTACAATTTCCACTTGAATCTACATATTCATCAGCAACTGATTGGTTTTCACCTTCATCTTCTGTTTTACCCGCTTGTAACAATCCAGGAATATCATCATTTGGTAATCCCTGTCTAGCCAAATCGGCATGATATGAAAATTCAGCATCTTCTTCAATGGGATCCTTTGTTTTTCCTTCATTAGTCTTCTCACCAATTTGATCCTCAGAAATCTGAGCCTTTGGTGATGATCTATGCTCAGTGGAAACTGGAAGCCACTTTAACCAATCTTCACGTTTTCTTATCTTGTCACCCTATCAATACATAAATCCATTACAATTCACCAAAAAAAAGAAAAGCGTGAAAATTTTGATACACCTTGCAAGGATATCCTGCAATGAGAGTTGAAATATCATAATCGATGCCATAAAAGAGAAGACAATTACAAATTGCTAACTATGCAGTCTGAATATAAGTTTGGTTCCATGATAAACAATAAATGTCATAGTAAACATGCAAATTTTCTTATTTACATAAGCAATTTCTTCCAAACTATATCAAATGAGGAACAAAATGGATATCTAATTTGATAGCTGACCTATGTGTAAAGAAGAGAAGAAAGCACAGAAAGAATTCACTTCATGTCCGAAACAATGTGGTTCACAAGTGTTAGAAATTTCGTAGTAATTTGTAGGCATTATGTTAAGGTGAATCATGAATTTTAGTTCAGAAACAGAAATTTCGGCATTAAGACAATGTGTTGACTAAAGGAATATCAAAGTAAACATAAACAGAGTACTGATAATTTAGTACAACTAGGGCTCTGTCTCAATCAGCTTATAACCAAATTAAGGACTCTAAAATCAATAGTGAGAAGATAGCAAACCTGCACTTCCACTGAACTAGAACTTTGTAGTGCATCAAGGATAAAAGGTATGTCCGTAGTCATTTTTTTAACCTGTAAGATGAGAAATTAGATCCCTTTAGCTTGCTCAGTTCAACAAGGCTAACTTGCTGCAAGTAAGAGGTAGCAATGAAAAAACATTACTTCTTATTGAACTGAAGGCGTACACAATGTAATGAAAAATAATAGTTTACAAGAGTTAATGGGCAATCTCACATTAACAACATGCACAAGAAAAACAAAAACAGAAGAGGTACTAGAGAAATAATTTATATGATTAAGCATAAGATGAGCTGCATTTGAATTCATACCCTTTTGAAGTCGGCAATAGTTGATATTGGAACCCATCCTTGTTCATCCATCAAGGATATTAGGTAGTGGTCAGTTTGCAGATTTTCATCACTGCAATAAAGAGATAGGAAGCAAGTAGCAAATATAAGTAATACACAACAACAATGAGAAGCTTCTTATTTCAAATATTTTTATAATGATTTCCATGGTTTCCCGACCCCATTAATTGGCTCAATTTAAGTTTCAAAGGTAGAACTCAGCACAATCGATTCCTAGTTTAGAGTATTAACTCCCACCTAGTCAACTTTTCAATTTAAGGTAAATATTTTTGACTGATCTAGCAGTGCCATCTCATTACATTTCTATTCTGTCTTAATAGGATAAGATTGCTGATTTCTCAATATCATATATGAGAGATGATAAACAGACATCATTTTTCCATCCAAATAAAAGAAACACTAGAACTGCTGGGTGTTAATTGCATTTGGGATATAGCTCTGTTGGCTTTAACCTTATTGAGTGTGTAAGAGTCCAAGTGCGTGTGAATCTGAGCGTGTACAAGAGAGAGAGAGAGAGAGTAGTGAAGGTGCAAGAGTAGCCAGAGCAGCTAGAGGAGAAGAAAAAGAACAGAACATCATTAGCTGATTATTCTCAGCAATTACCAACCTGAAGTAATACTCAATTTGTCTTACTATGTTAACCTTTAAAGCTAGCATCTCTTGGGAGACTACATGTATCCCTTGATTCATAGGGTAAAACCGTGATGGATGAGGTCCCCCAAAAGAACCAGGAGGGGGGGCAGGAAAATAATATATAGGTGGTCCTGTGAAATAGATATACATAATACATCAATAACACACAACGATAAACATTAATAGAAATAGAAATAGAGGAGAATCTTGAACAATTTTATGCCAAAAGATCATTATAAATGAAGCAAAGAATAACAAGAAAGGAAACATGATGGGAGAAATACGTGTACAGAGGTAAAAATTAGCCATTAGTGCACATATTTAACTTAAGTACAGAGCAATGAAACTAAACAATTACCATGAAAAGTTGGATTGACCACAAAACTCGGAGCTGGTGCAAAGAAAGGATGCCTGACTACAGGCCTTGATGCCATACCCTGTTGCAAGGGGATGTGATCACCAGGACCAAGGGGTCGTTGATGATTCCATGGATGGTTTATATGACCACCTGAATCTCCCATATTAGGTCTTCTGTTTGGATATTGTACGAAATATGCATTGGCATCACCTCTTACTGGAGACTGAATATTACCAGGTGGAACAAAAGGTTGTGTTGGGGGTGTCTTGGTCCCACTCTTTAACAAATGCGTTTCAACAGTAGGAAAAGGTGAAGGGCCAGGAGGGTAAGAATATCCAGGAATCGCAATGTGCAGTGGGGGTACCACAGCAGGAAAAACTGGTTGCATGTAGGGTTGTGCATAAGGTAAGGGTACAGGGAAAGGAGGTGCCCCATTTGGGTTGCGTTTGGAGCCTGATCTTGGATGCCTTGATGAAAATTTATGAGAAAGATTAGAATTTCCTGAACCATGTGACTGTTGATGTCCAAGTGATCCCTGGAAAACATAAACAGCTTAGTAGAAGAAAACAACATTATCCGTAACAAACCAAAATACTAATCCAATGAGACGTCGGGTCAAATGAAGTAAAATATCCAAATGAGAAGCATTGATCATGAAATTCAAGATACTGAAGCACCGTGAAACTTGGTGCATTCCTTTGCATGATGCGAAATCATTGCCAGCCTTCCTAATGACAACTTAAAAGCTTCTATATAGGATTTACAGGAATGGGTAAACTCAATGTTTCTACAAACTGGCTTATTTCCTAATGGCTTGATACATGGACACCATAGTAAAAATATGCAATAACATCTATGATAGTTGTATAAGGGAAAGCTAATGAAACAAAAGTCAGGTCCAGTAGTTGTAAGCAAGCAATCCACTTCATAACCAAATTCAAATTAGCAAGCAATGAGACTGAAAGCATACAAAATATTTCTATAAATGTAACAATGGAGGTTTTAGCTAGTCTGAAACTTAGGTGAGAAATGACCTCAAATTCGGTTTGATGTAAATCAGAACAGCAACCAAAACACTTCACAACCAAAGGAACATGAACCAATTATCAAAGCATCATAAAGCCGTTCCTATGTATATAATTTCATTGCCCCATACACAAGGTGTATTTGCATCAGTATTTGGCAGACAGAAAACGCATATACATTATTCTCTATCTTGCCAATGCTTATTGCAATGTTGATATATCAAAGGATTGCAAAACCTGGTCTGCTTCCTGCTCAGATATTATTTAGCTTGGTGATAGGATTCTCACATAAGAACAGCATGCAATAAGTAATCGAGTGCATAAAATTTTGGCATTTCAATCACAAATCCATTCCGGGAATCATACTACTGCCTGTCTCCGATGGACAGCAAAAAGAACGGTTGAAATATGTAGATCTGAAATACCATGCCCAAATGGGAAAAACGTAAGTAGAGTTTTTTAAAAGCAAAGACATCAGATATCAGAAAACAAAAAATAAATAGGGAACTTTAAAAATCTGACTCACACTAGACAACAAATAATTCTCCACAAGCAACTTATCATTGAGCATGAAGACGGCTATATCACAAAACCAACCGACCTTTGGGTGTAATTTTACCAGTCCAACATTCTTCCTATCACAAACCCACAAAACTAGAGCAGAAACACTTTCCGTTAGCCTCCTATAGAAATGAAAATCTAATCTCATTCGACAGCGCTTAACAATGTACATACAAAAGAATAATAACAGTTAACGAGCCACTCCTCCATTAGATAAGTACACAACTTACATGACCATCCAAAAATCAAACCAAAACAGAAGAATGGCACACCTCTGTCGGAGATGATCGAGGAGACGCAGTCCCAGGCCCATCTCCGGCAACTATAGGGGGCGGCTTCGCGGCGGTATCGTTACTCTTAGTGCGTTGTTGTTGGTGAGCGTCAGCAAGAGCCGGCCAAGACTCGGCCTGGGCGCCCATCACCGGAGCCTCGGCTATTATCGGAGTTTTCCAAGGCGACTTAGGCCCACCACTAACCTCCTTCTGATCACCCCCTGCTTCATTTTCCGCCATCGCCATAACCACCAACCCAATCACAGCCTCCCCAAAAAGCACTAAAACCCCAATTCAACAAACGACCGGAGTCAACTTGAGTAAGATACTACCTAAAGATTCACACTTTTTTGTACCCACTTCAATGGAAGGACAAATCAAGTACCCAATTAGCTTCAAAATCGTAAGTATGCAGAAAGGAATCAGAAACCGGAGTTCAGTGGTTGCCCAAGTTGGCGTTTTCGAGGAATGAAAAACTGTTCAAACAGTTAAAGCCGTTAAAGGAAATGGGTTTATGGGGTCTGCAGAAACAGAAAGAGAGATTTGTGAAAATCGTCCTCGAACTCAATAAGAAGAGATGGAGAGAGACAGAGAGATTAACAGTTCAGAAAGTGAAGCCTTAACATGTGTGTTTTGGGGAATTGGGTTGATCACAGGACAGTGACAATAGCAAAGCGGTTGGGTATTTCTTTCGAGTGTCAGCTATTGGGGTCACTTTATTGGATTGGAAACGGAAATTTGGAGACTGGAAATAGAGAATTGAGCAGTCCAACTTAGGAAGTGAGGAAGAGAACAAACAAAATCTTGAGTTTTTACAGTGCAAAAACCCTAGGAGGGATCGATTGGAGGACTCGCTAGGCTAGGCACATGGGCCTTAGCCCTAAGTAAAGGCCCAAATGTTGCCTTATCAACCATTAGTGAAGAAGCCATTTTTTTAAATATATATAAACTCAATGGAAAACTTTATTTATTTATTTATTTAAACAAATGTATTATTGTAGTTACGTGAAAGATTTTTTTATGAATTTTATAATACTAATCAAAACTATAAAAAATAGTAATAGAAAACTTAAAATTCTAATTTGTGATAAAAATAATTCAATTTTACCATTAGATAATAAAAAATGAAGTACAATAAGATAAAAGAAATACACATCTCTTATAATTTAAAAAACTTTTGAAAACTTCCTTAAATAATGTTTTAAAAATTGAATTAGTTCTGTCAGTTTAATAATTCAAACTTTGAACCGACCAATTTTTTGGTATAACCTTTAATTTTTTAATTTAATTTAGTTTAATAATTTTTATTGTTAAAAATTAATTAGATTATTAATTAATCAACCAGTTTTGATAAACTAAAATAAATCAATTGACTTCCGTTTAATAGTCTTTTTTCAATTATACTTTAAATTTTTATAGGTAAAGATAATCTTCTTCAATCATTTTTTATATTATTTAATTTCATTCAATCTTTAACCAGTTTTATAGTGATCTAATACCAATTAAACTTTTTACCTTATCATTATAAACTTTTAATCCGGTTTTTAAACATTGACCTTAATCTTTAAAATTCTCAAAAAAAACTTCTCGTAGACTTTTGTTTTCTAGAAAAACTCTTTTCTTATATTTAGCTTAAAAACTAATTATGAAATATCACACACCAAATGATGTTTATATCACAATTTAATTCAACTCTTAAATTCAAACCTAACTACTTAAATTTAATCTAAACTAATAATTTATTATAATTATCTTAAATTACTAATTTAAGATAATTTTAATCGGTTCAGTTTGAGTTCAAGAGATACGTTATCGTATTAATGATATTTAATTAGTTTACATTTAAAATTTATAATAATTTAAGACAATTTTAATTTGTTCAGTTTGAATTTAAGAGATAAGTTATCGTATTAATGATATTTGATTAGTCTACATTTAAAATTTATACCGCATATATTTTGCTTTTTAACCTAAGTTAAAGAAGATAAGTTTTTTTAAAAAATTGAAAACTAAAATGAGATTTTGCGATAATTTTAAAGATACTGAGATTTTCTAAAGTTTCTTAGACCAAGGGAGAAGTCTATGTTCTTCACCCAAAAACATAATTAAGTGAGAAGCTTAGCACTCAACCCTCTAACAAGATGGCCACCATACGCACCACTAAACCGCCACCGTTGCCACCAGCGAGCACCACCAATGCCTCCATTTATCTTCTGCTTCTCATCAAAATCTCAAGTACTCTTCCGAATCGTATGGTCTTCACATTCCCTAACGGATATTGTTATAAACTTATTATTAAAAATGTTACGTGCAATCTTGAAGAGTATAGATATTGTTAATATCTTGAAGAGTATAGATATTATTAAAAATGTTACGTACTGCAATCTTGAAGAGTGCAATCTTGGTAGATATTATCTAATATCTACCAATAATCTTATTAGATGTGGAGTATATAATATAAATGATAGATTGAGAAATTTGAAATTTAAAATTATTCTTATCTCTTTGATTTGATTTCGAATTCAAATATCACAAATTAAGTGACTACTGATATAAAATGGCATTCTAATGGCATATTTTGAAGCTGATCTTTCAGAGAGTTATTGAAGGACTCCATCTAATATAGGACGGCAACCTTACTTGTGCCGGGTAGGGAGAGTGTGCATGAAAATGGAGGTGACATTGAACTTTAGGAGATGTGCTTTCTGGTTGATGGTGATGACGATTATGGTTGTTGGGGAGTGCAGAAATGTAAGTTTGCACTACGTCGGAGGAGGGAAGACTACTTGGGCTCCTGGTATTGACTTTGCCAAATGGTCTAGCAATGAAACATTTTATGCAGGAGACTGGCTGTGTAAGTCTTCAACACTTACATCAACTATCATTCTCTCTTGTCTATGTATATTTGGTATTACTTTTATGAGTATAGTTTACATACTTAGTTGCTTTGTGTTGGTTGGTGTGAAGATTTTGGATTTGACAAGCACAAGTATACGGTATTTTCGGTTAACGAGACGAGCTACGACAATTGCGAATGGAAGGGTTTTATACAGAACGTGACAAGGGGAGGAAGGGACGTGTTCCAGCTGGTCGATCCAATAACATACTATTTCATTGATGGTAGCGGCTACTGTGAAAAGGGCATGAAAGTTGCCACAACTGCTATAAACTCACCTGATAGTGCACCTGCTCCTAATGCACTTCCTCCTAACGCAGTGCATCCTCCTACTCCTGCTCCTGCTCCTGCAGAAAGCAATGCTTTCTCATACTTAAATTCCTACCTTTATCATGTAGTGTTTGCTCTTATGACCACGGGCTTCTTCCTCCTCAGTTAGACATGGATGACATCAGTTCTTGCATTTTGTTAGTCTAGGTTAGTTCAATAGTTTGTGATCACGGGTCATTGTGTGTTTGATTTTGTTATTTTGGTTTGTTTATTAACCATTGTTGGAGTATTATTATGTCGTTGTTAGTTGAATAAAATCAGCTTCACTTAAGAACACAAGTAATATTAAGAATTCACTGAGAAGCCGAAAATGAACTAAGCACGCAAAATGAACTATGATGCTAAGGGAGGACGTAAGCCTCAACAAAAGAACATGGAATTGAAGACGTTATCCTTCAACTTCGGCAGCTGAGGGATGGGAACTGCTCCCGCTGAACGTGAATCCACCGCGAATGGAGGATGTCTCAGAAGCCTCTTCAAACTTCATGAACTGTCCACCTGACTGGCTGCAAGGTCGTTATAGCATATTGGTGCAACTGCACAGCCAGAAAAACTTCAATGAGCTTAATAAATTAACACATATATCATAGTCCGTGGAATGCAAAGATTGCTCATGTTGTTTGCTTTAAGTATTACTACATACCATACCTAGGGATTAATTCGCACCATAGTTGGGAAGCAACGATACCAAAATATGAAGTGAATAAATTCGACAAGAAGACAAGCCTGAGAACATACGATAAGAGACGACGAGCATGCTTTGATTGATAAGCCTGAAAATAGATGATAACATTTGGGAACAAAAGAGGAACTGAGGATTAAGGATTGCAATGCAATGAGGTAAAACAAAGTTACAAAACAAACGAGCTATGAGCTAGATGACAACATTTACTAAACATTACTGTCTAAGATAGGAGGCGATTGAGGAACTATAAAAAAGCTAGACGACGAAGTTTAAAATTTCTCAAACGTTGTTGTCTGAGCAATAGGTGAGACTAGTTTTTGTCGGCCTCACTTGCTAGTTAAGATGCAAATCTATAATAAAAATGTATAAATGAATATTGTAACAAGAAGTTACAATTATCTTAAAATTGGAGTTTAAATTTAATGTTTTCAAAACGTTATGATTCTTTTCGAACTTTTTTAAAATATTATGATTCTTTTCAAACGCTTTAAAATGTTTGGATTTAAATTAAATTATAATGAAAGTGTTAAAGCTTAATTTAATTATCTTGTTATCAATCATTTTTATTTAATTCATAAATTTTACTAATAAATAATAAATTGACTAGTTTTACAAATGCTTCTTTACCTTTTAAGAGTTGTTTTTATCATAAAAGGACTTATATTTTGTATTCATATTCCAACTCAATTTTCACATTTTAGAATACATAAAAAAATACTATCCTCCTAACGTGCTGAAATGGGAGATAAGTAAAAGTAAATGCTTTTAATAGACTTATCTAATTGAGGACCCAAATTAAATTAAATTAAAGCATATCTACAAATACCTAGCATAATTAGTGCCCGAGCCCAAGTTTGACCCGAAGCTCTATTGGGCCCTAAGGCCTGATTGAACCCAAGTTTGAACCAATTATTTTCTTTTTTAATTTAAAATTTAAAAATAATATCATTTTTTAAAAAATTTTGTATTTCAAACCAAGTTGACCCAGAAAACTTAGAGTCCGAATCCGATTTAAAACTCGATTTAATTGACTTAAACTCGTTGAATTCAAACTATACTGGACTGAACCTACTCGAGCGTGAACTTAATTGTCAAACATAACCATCAGCCAATCACCAAAGAATTACATCTCCATGCCTGCATATTCACGTGTAGAGTACAATTACAACTCCATGCCTGCATTTAAGGATGACTGCAATAGATTAAGCAGCAAATCAAGTATGTAAATCTCCAACGCCTGAAAAAGACAATCAGTTTCTGACAAAGTTAACCCAAGAAAACACAGAATGTTTAATGCTAAGTGTCATACATGAGTGGCCTCCAAAAAGGAGCGCCTATATGTTACTCAAAACTTTAGTCAGCATCCATTTCTTCAAGTGCAAGCTTAGCAGCAGCTTTGGCTTCCTCTAGGAGTTCGTCAGGAACCTGGGTTACATTGAGAAAGCATCCACACAGCACCATTAGACTTGGATGAGACCAAACAATCACTTTTCTGTATGATTTTGTTATTCAACACCGTACATGCACATGAACTTAATAAAGCAATTTAATGATTTCTACTTATGCTGGTTATCAGCATCCACTCAAATTACAAACAGAAGATTCTAAACTATGTCTTCAATTAGTACGGCAGCAGTCAAGGACTAAGAAATTTGGCCCGGAAAATACCTTCTGGTGCTGTCTCTTTGACTCATCGCAAACCCAACTCATTTCCAGTTCAAAAGCTTTGTCCTTTGCCTCATCATGCACTTTGTAAATGCTGCTCGTGCAAAATAGGAAAGACAATTGATATCCTCCAAAATAAGGAAAAATACAAATGCAAGCCATTGTGAGAGCACAAAAAATAGTTTGTGCCTGCAAACATATGCATTCTTCTCTCTGGCTTCACTCATCTAGCTTCTTGACAATAGGACCACTATGCAGTGCTTCAACTATACTGGACAATTTCTAAAATGATTGTGACAATCAATATAAGCGGTGAAGTCTACTAGTATCAAGGCACTCAATAAGCGTATGGTTTTAGAAGATGTTTAATAAAAATTGAGACCTAGCATAATGGTTAGTACCCAACTTTGAAGCAGCAGTCATCCATACATTTATGAGATCATCTAAAAATTTTTCGATCAGATCGGCTAAAGACTTGTCCTTCTTTTCACGGAGTTCAACAGAATTGTCTTTTAATAATGCCAAACTTGCTGAGACCCTGCCTCAGCTCTATAATTTCTTCCCATGCCAAGCGAAAGCAATAATGTCCTATTCTTCTGAATTCAAGGCAAGCTCAGTCTCAAAATATAATTTAAAAATGACAAAACAAGCGCAAGATTTAAAATTTAGACTCACAATAAGCATGACACCAAGCTTCAGAAAATTTTGAATGGCTCAAACCTTCCAACTATAGTTTTCTATGAAATCAATTAAAGATCAAGCACAATGTTTTGCACCTAGTACAAATTACAGAAGTTATACGAGTTAACACAGCTATATGTCCGATATGCAACTTTACCCATAGCAGGAGTTTTTCATCTTATATGGAGAAAACAACTAGAAATTGACAATGTTAACCTACTGGAGTTCAAAGCTGGCGGGGGAAAAAAAACTTCTAGCTATATGAATATTTCATGGATTAGGTAACTTTGCAAGGGAAATGAACAAGGATATGGGCAAAGAAAGGAAAATGAATAAGATCTCAAGAGGATGATATAAGCCAAACCTTGCAGAATCAAATATACAACAGGGTATATAACATACTGTGGAGAAAAGAGTAAAGACACTATTTAGGGGATGAAGAGAGACAAACTCACATTTTAGCTACTTCGATAACTCCTTCCCGACAAGTCATTTCAGACAGCTTCAACTTTTCGATTTCTCTATGACAACATCATTCAATCATTTAAGTATTAAATAAATAATAAGAAATTGGATTAATAAATTCCACCAATCAAAAAAGAATTCATTTTAGGAAATAGAATTTGATACTCACGTTTTAGCAGCCTGCTTTCCCTTTCCAATTGCAGCACCAAAGTATCTCTACACCCACCATAAAAATTACGATGATAATGTCACAAGAAACATCAAAGAGTAAAGTTTCAAAAGAATCAAAAACAAGATTAAGACATCCCCTAGGTACAGATAATTGCCAAGAAATCAAGAAAAAAGGTCACGTACACTCTATAAATAGCACCTAATCAACTTACATACGAGATGCCAGATGGTTCAACCATGTACAGTTGTGGTCCATCTCTGTCATAACCACCAAGAATTATCCCACAACCAAAGGGCCTGCATTTCAAGGAAAACTTACGTACGTCTTTTTGAGGAACATCAAGGACATGTAGTACAGTTGACAAAGAAGGGTTTCATGATCAAAGTCAAAGAATCAAGCCTTTCCTTACCTTAGCCACCAATAGAGAGTGCACAAATGCACATAACTAGCAACACGGTCAGCAAGTTCCTTCACTGGGATTGCCTCCCCATAAGTACTAGAAATTAGAATAAAACAAAGTCAAAATTAACAATCTTTAGGAAATACTTAAGTCTTAATTTATAACCAGACGCAAAATAGGCTATTGACACCCAAGTTCTAACAACAACTTAATGAAAAAATTTCCTACAGACTCGCTGTAGGAGTTTGAGTTGAAGGCAAATTAGTTGTCAATTACAAATGGCTGCTTTATTCAGGTTATGAACATGAATCTAGCAAGAAGTTATTGAAATTATAAACCATGATAAAAAAATTATATTGGGGCAAAAAATCAAGCAACTGAACAAGTGCAGTGAACTCTAAGCACGCTGACTAACCAATTAAGTATGGGCAGTGATCATGCCTGATTCGATGCTGATGTATGAAACAATCGTGTTGAGCATTTAATGATTCCTCAAAGTAGATTTATCTATTTAACTATAGGCGGGGCTGTGATTTATCAATTGTATAAATCTCACAGTTCTCGGAGCAAAATGGCATTGACTGATAAGGTAACTATCTATGCCTAAAGCAGATAAGCAGACACAGAAAAATATAGAATTTTTGGTTTTCAGGGATCACAAAATAAAATTACTGTAAAAATTTATCATGAATCTCAATTTCATATATATATTTGTTCCTTTCAAATACTTCAACCAGTCTCAAAGCCACAGTGGTATATGATATCACAGACATGGCTCAAATAACAAACCTGTCATAGTTGGTGGCCTCAGACTTTGCCCGTGCAACAATTTGCCTTCCATCGGCTGCCAAACCAGCGACAGCCTGATATTTGATAGCAAATGCCAAATATTTGTGTGTGAGCAAGAGAGCCAACTTCAGAAGAGTTTCATCCATTAAAATTGGCCAAATATCTTGCTATTTGGGTAAGTCAAAGTTGCATTATCTTGTAATAACTTTAGTAGAATATTACTTTAACTCATGCAGACACAAACCAATCTCAACATTCAAGCCATTCCAAAAGAGCATGCATTGCCCCTTGAAGAAAGTGATCACAGGCTACAATGTCAAAAGTAAGCTTCCATCAAGGCCATAATGAGGCTTTACATCATGATAAAGGTTAAAACTCCTCAGAGTGTTTACATACAATTCTATGATTTCTTGTACTTCTATTGGCAGGAAGAAGTAGACAGAAAGGGAAAGTAAACAGGCAAAATGTACCATGCCAGAATGTCGATGGACAGAGTGGATTCTTCTATTGGAACCAGGTAACATCATCTTAGACGCTATAAGCTTTTCTACACCCTACACTTCAACAGAAAACAGCAGCTACAATTGTGTGACAAAGTAAAATAGTGGAAGAAACAAAGAAACCCCAACAGAAAGAAGCATTACCATAACAATCCCATCTTTACACTTGATTCCAATAACAGTCCTGCAAAACAATCAAAAAAAGAAAATTAAAAAACACAAACCTAACGGAACCAATTTGACCTACTACTCCGCTCTCTGCGATTCACGGCTCCTTCTAAGAAACAAATCAGCAAACAATAACAAACCCAGCAGCCAAATTGGGTAGACAAAACCTAAATGAGAAAATAAAATTCAAGAGAGAAAAATTTTGAACCCGCTGTTGTCGACAGCTTTAGCAGCGTATTCGATCTGGAAAACGCGACCGTCAGGAGAGAAAGTCGTTACAGAGAGATCGTAGCCAGTTCCTATGCTACTCATTGTTTTTTTAACTCCTCTCTGTAATTTGGTTTCCTCTTGTTTATAACAAGTTTTCTTCCGTCTCAAGACAGCTGCCAGCACACTCCACAACTTCAACGCTCTGCCTGCTGTTCTGGTCGGGTCATGGGCCGAGACTTGAACCTTTTAGGTGGCCCGTCCCAAATGATAAATAGAGGACACCGGTGGGTTGGGCCAAGAAAGGGTTAAAATAGCCCGCACGGGTAACTCAGTTGATCATTGGTAAGGTCAATTGGTCCAAGATTTTAGGTTCGAATCCCAGCAACGGGTGCTAGGATCGCGTTGCTGAGAAGCTGACTGAGATCAGACCGTGATTTACACCTTTACTATTGTCGAGCCAAGGTGTGGGGCACCTAGAGTGGGTAATTCTACCTTTTTTAGTCCAAGAAAGGGTTAGAATACCATATCATTCTAGCCGATAATAGCTAGAACATGTCATACCGATCGAAAAACATCACTAGAGATACTAATACCATTTTAAGCCTTGGTATTGACAAATGTCAACCATTTTGGTTAGTATCGGCTGGTATAAGAAATATTGAATAATACGATCCTTGATTGAAAAAATTCACAAAGTCGATGACCAATTGGAAAATATAACAAAACTTACCCTAAACTTAATCACCCCAACCCGTCGCCTACTTCTCCCTCTTCTAAGTAAATTGTATTAGTTGTTAGTTAATTCTATCAATAATTAGTTAATTACATCAGCTAATTTGATCAATTAATAACATCAATTGATTGTTAAAGATATTTGATCAAATTAGTTGTTTAGTATTAACTGTTGATGTGAAAAATAACTTATGAAGGCATGATTTTAAAAAAATTAATAAGAACATTATATTTTTGCGGTATTTCGTTGAATATTCTTATAAGAATTTAGAATTTAGATATTTAATTTTACAAAAATTAAGTTTATAACTTTAATAAAAATAAAATAAAATAAATAATAATAATAATAATAATCATAATCATAATCATCAAACGTTAATAATAGAGCAAGCTACATCATATTAGTATTTTTTTATATAATATGTATGAATTTTATTATTTAATAATTAAAAATATCTATAATTATAGTATGACACATATACGATATATAGTAGTTATATACTCAAAATGTTAATTTGATATGACTATGTTCAAAAACTTAATATTATGGTATTTTTAAATGTAAACTAATATTATAAAATTAAATAAAGATTACAAAGTTTAATTATCCCTTTTATTATATTCTTCCAAACTTCATGACATAATTGTAAGATCAAAAAAAGCCAACTTTGAAAACACACAGAGCAAAAGTAGAGACTAAAGTGGAGGGCAATACTGTCATTAGGCAAACAGCTAACCCCAAACGCTACACTTAAGGAGCTTTTAAAAGCCAACCTAACCAGTTCATAACCAAACAAATAAATAGTTTTTAAAAATGGGTTAAACAGTTAATTTGGATCAAACAACTAAAGAAATAGCTTATCAACTGTTTACCAAACATGCCCAATCAAAATGAATTCTACAAAGTCTGTTCATTGTGGACATAAGCGAAGTAAGAGAGAGAAATTTTAAACAGCTAATTGCTCACTAGGGAAAATTTGGCTCTGATACCATGCAATCAAGAAGGAAAAATAATTTTCTCTAGATACTTTATTTATGGGAATGATACGTATATATAGATTGAAGGTATACTAATTAGGCCTGTAATATAATATGTTTTTTAACAACTTTGTTGACAACATGAAGATTGAGTTCCAAAGAAGGCACATTTGTTTTGGAGAAATCAACTTCCAATTTGGAGTTTTAGCTAGACTTAATGTTGTTGTCTGCAGAATTTAATTAATTATGTTAATATCACAATTACTTTCCTTGGTTATTCTGTTTTCCATTTGGAGTACTTGAGGCAATTCACTGTAGAGAAGTGCATATGTGTAACAGTTTCTTTAGAAAATTGATCCTTTGATAGTCACGAATCCTGGAATGAATGTCATGTTCCTTAGGAAGGAAGCTTTTGGCAATCTGAAATTTTGTGAAATGTAGGAAAGATGCTGTTTTTACTTTTTTGACTTGATTACTCTTTTCCCTCCGACCTAATTTAACTCAAATTGCAAGTTATCTACAGCTGAATGTGCATGTATCAGGTATGAATTGAAAATTGTTGTTTCTCAACTGTTTAAACTTGTCAGCATTAGTTATTATCTTGCTAAAATCTGCCCTATGACATGCTTAGAATTATGTTGGATACTTCTATAGTTTGAAATGTTATGGCTTGTTTAGTTGATCATGGTCTTTTATAATAACGGATGCCCATTTTCCATTACGAGACTTCGGCTGTTAATTCTTTTCCTGTAATATGATGTGCTGTATTCATTTGCTCTTCCACTTGATGTTCTGGAATTTTCCAAGTTATCTCAATTCCTTAACATAAAGCAGCTGGCTTACAGGTTCCAGATGGCACCCTCGCATTCAAAATGAACAAAACCATTTCATCAACAATGACTTGCCGAGATTCATCATGGACTCCTATGAAGAGTGTCGAGATCCTCCGCGTTTGCACTTGCTTGACAAGTATGATCACTCCCCACTGTCAGATTTCAATGCGTGATGATGTATGCTCGGGATTTTAAGTTTTTTATTATTCATCATTATTCATAAATAAATTTGTTTTGCCATTCAGATTTGACACTGGTAGCCCAGGATCTTGTCTGAAGAGATATTCAGATCCAACTCTCTTCAGAAAAAGATTGGGCAACTTCAAGGAGCCAGACGTTGTTAAATTCCAAAGAGATAACAAAGCTCATAAAAACAAGGTATCTTTGGACAGTACCAGAATTTTGATTATCATCAAAAGTACCATATCTAATGGTGAATTCTGATATTCTAATTATGCCTCTACAGTTAAATTTAATAAGCTGGTTCTCTGCTATAGATGTAATCAAATAAAAATATATGCTCCATCAATTATACTTTCGTTGATCATGTCAAACCACTAATGTAAAATGGACAGAAAAAAGGGTGGTCATTGCAAAGGAATGGCAATTTGTTGCGTCCTGTTTCAATTACAAATCATGGTGGCAGGTACAGTTTATAAATGAGCTTATCTGTATTAATATCATAAAAGTGGGTTAATTTTATTTTCTTCCATGTGGTGACATTGAAATCTGGGTTGATATTTGATTGGGCAGAGTGCAATTCGCTCCTCCAACTGCCAATGCCCAGCCTTCTTCTGTGCACACAGCCTCTACAATTGACGTGACATTAAAATATGATCTGGGCGATCGCACTAATTCTTTTGATACGAGAACTGGTTCATGGAATAAGGAATCTTTCCTTCACTTAAGTTCTTCCTCGCAACTTGAAGAAGAGGAACTCTCATCAAGGTCCATTGAACAGAATGATATGCACAATTCTAGTTATCCTAGTGAGCAACCTGAGGTTACAGCTGACGACTTTCCACACAGTTTGTCGACTGAGAAGATCACTGATAGTTCATCATGTGTTACAAGGGATGAAAACGCAGAAATAGTGGAGCCTGAAGGTAAACAGTGTGATGAAGTTGAAGCTCCAGAAACACTCACAACAGATTTTGACCTTGATGTACAAGAGAGGAAATTCACGAGGCCAGTGCATTCTGATCAACCAGATGCTGTACATGATGAAAGGACTATGAAATCAAGCACCAATATGGACGAGCTTGATGAAGATGAGAGTGAGCCGGACTATTATATGGATGCACTCAACATAATAGAAACGGAATCCGAGAATGATGTCGCACTCAACCCAATAGAAATGAAATCTGAAAATGATATGGATTTCCAAACAAAACATGAAGTGGACATTGCTTATTCCGATTGTAAAAATGGAGGAAGTGGTAGTGAAGTCCAAGAAGCCACAGAAGGTAGTTCAGAGCATTTTCTGTCTAAAGCTGATTCTCATACTTCATCTGATATATCACACAATGAAATATCCTGTGATAAGTCCAAGTACACTGCATCAGAGGGTTTTGCTAATGAACAGCTGACTACAAATTTAGAAAATATAACACACGAATACACCGCACAAATTTCTGATCATCATCAATCTAATAATGAGCACCATACCTCATCTGATATCTCCCAAAAAGAGGAAGTCCTTTGTGAATTTCCCACATCAATCCCCCCAAAGATTTCTACCGATTTACAGGCGTCACTCTACTCTGGCAGATTTTCAAATGCAGACTATTCACTGTCAAGTGAAGGATGCATAAGAGTTGATCCTCTAGATGGTTCAAAAGTACAATCTCTTGTCAATGCTTCTTCTTCTTCTGGCATGGAGAATTCAAATCTTCCAGAGCCATTGAGTAATATGACCACAAGCAATTCCTGCAGGCCTCATGGATCTCACGCTGAAATTTCTAATGTTGCTCCTGTTACATTCTGGACTAATGGAGGCCTTTTAGGTCTTCAACCATCAAAGCCTCCTGATTTTACTGCATCTAATAGTGCAGGCCAGGTTTCCACGTCCAATATTAAAGATGAGCTGATAGGCCCTGTGAATCATACTTCTATGACCAACATGGATGATGAGATGGGAAAATCAGGCAGATCAGTCAAGGATGGAAGCATGGACCAGATTTCAAGTTCTGTATGCTCTACAGCATGGCATGCAGATCAAGATGGAATAGTTGAAAATTCTGGTGATTCTAATTATAGTTATGGACACCATCATGATTATATGCGTATCTCAAATATTAACATTGCAGATACACCAGGAGAAAAGATATTAAGAAAGATATCTGTTAGTCATGAGAGTGAGGAAATGTCATCTCAGTCATTTGGAATAGGCCATAGGTTGCTCAGTAATGGTTTTGGTAGACTTGTTCTTGATGGTAAACCTGAGTTGCCATGTTCACATAGACCTGGTGTGTTAGACCAGAGTCTGCACAATGGCATTACACATCAAACAACTCAAGAAAAATCATTGCATGAGCTGTTTGAAAATATATCTTTTGCGGACTCACTCCCCTCTTCACCCCCTCTTGAACACATGAAACTATCTTTCCTCCCTATTGACAGCGTTGAGGTGTCCAGAATGAAATTGAAATTTCCTGATGTGAATCATAATGAAAGTTCTAGGGATATGTTTACATCTTTTCAGTTGGTCCCGGATTCTGGTATTCCAAAGCATGTTCTGGGTCATGATTCTGATGATGATACCTTCTGTAGATCATCTCCTTATATATCTGATGATTATCTGAGCGATAACTCTGATTCAGACAATGAGAATTGGGGATGCAATGAATCACCTGATTGTAAGGAGAATGAACTATATAGTACTATGCGAATATCACCATTTGAATCTGTTTCAAGGTCTTTTCTGGCTAGGGAATCAGGAAATGATGGTGTTGACGTGGATACAGGCTTTAATAGCATATACTCCAAAAGTGGTGCAGATCCATCTCACTCTGTGTCGATGATGGATCTTCCTGGCTTGGAAACAGTGAACTGTTTACCACAGAGAGAAGAAAAAGACAATTGGGATCAAATGAATGTCCTAGACAGACAGCATCAAGTACAGTCTAGCCCATTGCCACCACCTCTCCCTCCTCTTCAATGGCGTGTTTCCGAAGCTCACTCCTATTTTACAAATGATAGACTCTATACTGTACTTGGAGCTGATGAACATGCTTTTGATCTGAAACTTTTGGAATCTTCCTTATCTCAACAACTTAAGACGTTTCGACCTGATGGACAACAGCTAGTTCAGGGAGATATAGCTCTTAAAACAAAGAATAAGGTACAATTCCATAACTAGAACTGCTACATCTGTTGTCTGTTGTATGTTGTGATTTTAGATCTTGTTTTAACTTGGAATTCTCTGTTTATTGGGACTGTATGCCTGCTGCAGCAGGAATGGGAAAAGTTGAATGCTCAGAAAGAAGCTAATCAGCCTGCGAATGTTAAGGGGATGGATGAAAAGGAAGATTTCTTGCAGCAAATTCGAGCCAAAGTGAGTGATCATTTCCTTTTGCTTTTCCTTTTGACATGAAACCTAGACGGCAATGGTGGATTTGCACTCTTTGCCAAGAAACCCATGTTCATATGTTACTTGTTTTGTGATAGCAGTCTTTCACCCTGAGACACACAGTGACAACAAAGCCAACTTTGACATCAGACTCCACTGCAAATGACAAATTAACTGCAATATTGCAAAAAGCAAATGCAATTCGCCAGGTTTAGTTTTCTCTCATTGCCATTTTGTTTTCTGTTCGTTCTCATTGCTTGTTTCTCTGCAATGCTTTCACTTTATAAATTTGACAGTGGAAAACAATGTTAGGTTGTTGCAAGTGATGATGGAGAAGATGATAGCTGGAGTGACACTTGATATTTCTGAGCTCTGAGGGAAGACTGTTGTGCTAGTTTAACTAGAAAGCAAATACTTGTGCAGTTTTGACTTGGTAAATTCTAGTAGGTCTCCAGCATATATCTGAATGTAAATAATGCCAGTTTCCCAATGTAATTAATTTTTAGGCTTCTATTTTAATGCTTGTTAGCATCGATTCGTTCAATGAGCAGGACAAAGGTATAAGATGTTAGATGATTTAGTTTTTAACTTTTCATTTATCCATAGGCAATCATTTCATCTCGGACTAAAGTGTCTATTGTGTCATATTTTTGTTATTTAATATGCCATTTACTTTACCACCATGCTTATTGAAGCTCATTTCAATGAATATGATCACCAGAATTCCAAAATACTGGCATTAAACATCATCTTTTTTGCTTTTATATACATGTTGATGGGTTGAATATGATCACTTGGGTCAACAGGGTTCCTCTTTGTAAAGAACAATTCACAAATAATAAGTCCTCTGATAAAAGTTTTGGACCTTTTAGAGGTTTACCTCTTCTGAGTTTTGGAGGTTTATTATAAAAACATAAGTTTATGCGTTTCAAGTACAGTATTCAATTGAAGCTCAGTCCAAGGAGTACCCATTTAACAACAAACAATAACGCTTAAAAAGCACAAGTTGAGCTTTATTTTAGGAATGAGCTCTAGACTCCAATTCAATTTGACAGTTCATAACATAGATGAAGAATGTAAACTGGTTTTGAAGTGATGACTGACAGTTTGTGTACGCAGTTAATTGTCAAATAGAAGGAAGGAAGATGAGGCTTCACAAATCCTTATCATGTCGTTTTCTAATGTTTTTGGCTTTTGTGCACCTTTACAAATAACCGTAGTAACAAACCAACAAAGAAAACGACATAATTTTGACCAGATCTTCCTTGATCCCTTCCTCAGGCCTCAACTCAACCCATTGACATAGCTAATGTAAAGGTCTTTTCAATTAAGTATGTATCAGTTTCATACAAATGACCAGACTCAGTCTAAGGGTAATCAGTTATACATTTATTTCATTTTTCTTTCCCAAAGTTCGTTATTGTTGCAGTCCTAACCATGAGCAAGACAATAAAGAGCAAACAAATGAGGTATTCTTTTAGAATCTTTGTAAATGATCTAAATAAAAAGAATCCACTCCGCTTAGTAAGTAACGTGGTTTTTTTGTTTGGTTGTTCACGAGGTGTCTTAGGAGGGTCTCAACTATAGGAAGACACCTTTGAGCCATCTACACCTAGATTAATCCCCGCTCGAGCCGGATAAGTCTCTTGCGGGAGGCAAAGCTCTGGTCCTAAGTTTTAAACAGCTGCATACATGAGGGAGGTTCGAACTCGTAATCTCACTCAAGCTAGAAGAGCTCCTTACAGTAAATAATGTGTTTTAATATCAATATAGGACAAAAGGGGAGACTTTTCCTGCTTCGTTTTGTTAAAGCAACAAATAACCATAGCAACAAGCCACACGATGCTTTCCAACCCTTTAATTAATCAAAGCATAGTACTATCTTAAGAACAAGTATTATAGCACTTCCAAGATGTTCACAACATCTGTTTCCAGGGGTCAGTATGATAGCTGTAACGTAGCGTTTGGTTATTGTCTCCGTGAGTGGGGACAGGTGACAAAACAAAAGAATCTTGTCCCCCTTCGTTGTTTGGTTTATGCCCCCATGTTTCTGTCTCCTGTCCCCAGAGGACAGGGACAAAGATTTCTGTCCATTCGAAAACCAGATGACAAAAATAATTTGTCCCTGTCTCCGGAACAAAGACACTTCTTCCTCCGAAATTTGGCCAGGCTAGCGAGGGCGAGACTCCGCCCTTGCGAGGCTGGCCATTTTCAGCCAACCTCACCAAGGCGAGGCTGGCTTTGTAGTTTTAAACCTTTCATCAGTTTTACCATTTCATTTCTAACAAACAACAATATTGTATACACATTTCATATGTTTTTCTTAAATATAGTTTTAAACCAGACACTGTTCATGATTGTTATTATTAATTTTATTATTATTGTTATCTTTTAATTTGCATTTTTTATTATTATGATAAATTCATTATTATTATTATTATTATTATTATTATTATTATTATTATTATTATTATTATTATTATTATTATTATTA
>JAOSBK010000008.1:6299571-6316856 GCA_027568895.1 Erythroxylum shatona
CAACTCTTAGTTTAAGTATTTTTAACATGCAAATTTCCATTTCAAAATGTGGTATTGTTAGATCATATGAATCGATACAGAATTTTCTCGTTTTGACTCTTAGGTTAGCCAAAGTTTTTATCCACAAAGCCTCAAATGATCTACATCATAAATTTTCAACCTATATATTATTCTTAAGTGATTTTGGAAACTAAGGATGGTGCTTGGTTAAGAAACTTGGGAATCAATGTATAGGTATGGGAAACTTGGGAATCAATGTATAGGTATGGGATGAAAAACATTGGTTGGTTGTTTATTATGATTGAATTAACACTTTTTGGATCCCTTTTTTCGGTATTACTCCACACGCTCCACTTCTGAGAGTCATGACTTTCATTCCTTAATTAATAGGTAATTGTTACAGGTATAACAACTTTCATCATATCCGTGTGTGATACTAAGTGTCACACCCGTAACACTTATATATTTTAATTAATTAATTAAAATATAATCATGTGATACTTATATTTTCTTTATTTTAATTAATTAAATAAAATATAATTAATTAAACTATAATTACTTATTTATATATAATTGATTAAAGTAATTTTTTTTTTGCACTTTAATCCTTAGAGTTCTGGCCTGGAATTTTCCGGAACGGTACCCAACGAAAAATCCCGGTACTGGCCAGTACTCAAAGGAAAACCCCGGTACCGGCCGGTATTTATGGCCGATACCGAGAGCAAATTCCGAATTTCGTTCTCCGACCGAAACGGAACGGAATTCGAAACTTTGATCAGAACCCAATCCGGTACCAAATTCGATACGGTATTCATAACATTAATATCATATCAATCATTTATGACATTATTTAATTGTCAATTTTTTTTATATATGTTATTTAAAGTAAATTTAATATTATGTTAGTTTTAAAAATATAAATAAAATAAAAAGAATAAATTTTGTGACACTTAAATAATAATATACAAATAGATAATACTTTTTTTAGAATATAATCAATTTAGGAATTTATAATAAAAAACTGTAGCAAGTACTTTAATCAAATTATTGTATCATATGGAAAAGTTGAAAATTGGAAGTACACTTTATACTTTAATATGCTTATAAGGTTCACTTTCACTTTTTCCTTTCTTTTTCTTTAAGTCTCTTTATTTTATTAATCAGGGAATAATCTTTTCAAGGCCTATCTACTTATGCCAACCCAAAAGTCCTAAAATGATTGGCTATTACAATCATAAAGACATAAAGAGGATAGGAAGTGACCTTGTCCTTCTATGAGTCACATTTCCATCTTTTCTCCTTTTCAATTTTTTCTCTTTTGTCCCCTATCCATTTCTTTAATAAGTATAACTTTATTAAAGTCATGAGATTCTTTTAATTATATTTGTTAATCACAAAGTCTTATGACTTAGAGGAGACCTGAGTTTTTTTAACTTGAAATTCATTGACTTTTAGTTGGGTCATTTCGGTTTAGCTAACCTTCAAGCATGCTTTGTTGACTACTTGTTTATGTAGCAAAGACAACTCTTAGTTTAAGTATTTTTAACATGCAAATTTCCATTTCAAAATGTGGTATTGTTAGATCATATGAATCGATAAAGAATTTTCTCGTTTTGACTCTTAGGTTAGCCAAAGTTTTTATCCACAAAGCCTTAAATGATCTACATCATAAATTTTCAACCTATATATCATTCTTAAGTGATTTTGGAAACTAAGGAGGGTGCTTAGTTAAGAAAATTGAGAATCAATCTATAGGTATGGAACGAAAAACATTAATTGGTTGTTTATTACGATTGAATTAACAATTTTTAGATATCTCTCTTTTCGGTATTACTCCATACCCTTCACTTCTAAAGGCATGACTTTCATTCCTTAATTAATAGGTAATTGTCACAGGTATGACAGCCTCTATCATACCCGTGCATGATACCAAGTGTCACGCCCGTGATACATATTTTTAAAATTAATTAATTAAATATAATCCCATGATACTTATATTTTCTTTATTTTAATTAATTAATTAAACTATAATTACTTAATTATATATAATTGATTAAATAATTAATATATAATTAAATGATTAATTAAGATATAATTAATTAAATAAATAAAATATAATTCATTAATCAATTTAAAATATAATAAAATTTTATTTCTTAACATTTTTAACAAATTAGCTGGTATGATAATAATAATCATTATTTACTCTTAACCAATCATCATAATTATAATGATTATATCAATTATCATTCTTCACTATTCCTCGCTATATTGAGTCTCATTCTTATTATTATTTCTTCGTGTGAATCAACTGCCTTCTAAATCTCTGTTGGAAATTAAGATAGCCTTTTTATTATGAATGGTATCAATTCTCAAGGCCTCATTTTTAGAACTTAGAAATAAGCAATGATTTTCATATAATCATAATAACTAACTCACAGGATATATATTTCACGACTTTCCAATACACAAATTCTGGTAAAGTCAAAAATCTTAGAAATATTTCATAATATAGAAAACACTTGGAATCTGAATCTCTTATTAATTATTACATTGATTTTGCAACACAATAAAAACACATTTCCATTGAAAAATATTGACAGAAACACTCACTGCTTATAATTAGAACAAACACTGATCTTTTGGAGGCAATGATTTGGAAAACAAACAATAGATTTACAAAACTAAGATCATGATGCAGATAAATCACCAAAAGAACTTTATTCTTCATAGGAAATTCACAGGTGCGGTGCTTCTGATCAGCTACATCTTTAGAATCTCGACAGGACTTGACACAACATGGCTATGTTGATCAGTCCATTTAAGAAAACCATAAAACTCTGCTTGTTTTTCAGCTAAAACTTCTTCGTCGAGCTTTATCTCCATTGAAAAACACAGTTTCTGGTACTTGTGAGTAAAGGACAAAGTTGATGGCTCAACTACGATATTGAATCCTGGACTTGCGTATTCTGTAGTTGCATGGTAAACAGACGAATCATTCCCAACATTTGTCACGACTCTGCTAAACTTTTTTACCGCCGGAGAACGTTGTTCGCCGGAAAAGATCGCCATGAAAGAAGGGTAGTTCAGATCTTGTTCTTTTCCTCGCTGACAATTCCAATGTCGCTTGCCGATGACTATCTCCATTTCTTTTCTACTGTACCCTAGTCCACACAAAAAGCCAACATAATCATGGAAGCTCAGGTCATAGACTAGTCCAGGATCAATGGCTTTGTTCGGGTCGATATGACCAGATCCACAAGCCAGAGGAGTGGCGGACATTTTCGTCAGCTGATCTAGCAGAAAATTTCCGGTGTTATCTGTAACATAAGAAGTGGTCATGATAGCTGATCGGATCGCCGCCGGGCTCCATTCAGGATGGACATTTTTAAGCATGGCTGCAACTCCGGCGACGTGGGGTGTCGCCATTGATGTGCCTGACATTATAGTATAGTCTGTGGTCAGACCGTACCTTCCCAGAGTTGTGACCGGAACAGTAGGAACTGTTGCTGCTAGAATGTCGACTCCAGGAGCGACAATGTCAGGTTTTAAGATATTTGGACTAACTTTGTTTGGCCCTCTTAATGAGAATTCCGCAACTTCAGGAGCTGGTTTAGTGTGATATTCAGTTGTAACGAACTTCAAGCTTTTCACCTTCTGTTCGCCAACCAAATCCTTGAAGCTTGAAGCAGGCACCATCATGGTAGGAATGGTGTAGAACTTGCTTGGAACTGTAAGCCCTATCTTTTCTAAAACGAATATGCCTGCCTCTGCCCCTACTCTTACAAGCTCTTTCTCTTGGTCTTTCATGGAGATGGTCATAAATGAGCTCACGTTACAGACCACTATCTTTCGGTGAACTTCACTTGGGTTGAGTGAACCAGGGGAGCATCTTCTTCCAAAGTACAAGGAAGTGTTGGAGATGAAAATGCTCTGTGGGAAGTAAGATATTCCTTTGATAGGTTTGCCATTTTTCAGTTTCAATACAGCTCTGAAGCTACGATCAATGGTGGCTGCTCCGATAGTGGTGATCCATGGTGCTCCATTTTGAGTTCTGTTGAAAGGACTTGTCGACAAATCTTCATTATTTCCAGCTGCAGCAACCACGAAAATCCCTTTGTCGATCGCTTTCAGAGAACCAATAGCCATGGGATCGTTAAAGTAATCATCAGGATTATATCCTATAGACATTGACAATATATCGACTCCATCAGTGATTGCTGCGTCAATGGCCGCAAGAACGTCGACGGCGGAACCGTACTCGCCTGAGCTCGTCGAATGAAGAGCCTTGTACGAAGCTATATGTGCACGAGGAGCTACACCTCTGGCCTTACCTAGAGCATAACCGAAGTAACTTACGCCGTTCACATAATTTCCGGCTGCTGTTGAACAAACATGCGTACCATGTCCACTGAAATCTCTTGCAGAGTCGTAATCCACCCCCGGGAGGATTTTGGACCCTTCGCCGACAAGCCCTTTGGAAAAAGATCGAGCTCCGATCAGCTTCCTGTTGCACAACGATGGACTAAACGACTCACCATTCTCGCACTGACCCTTCCATCTTTCAGGGACAGGCGGCATACCATCATCATTAAAGCTCTCACTCTCCGGCCAAACTCCTGTGTCGACTACTCCGATGATAGCACCTGCACCGTAAGAAGCAATTGGCCACAGGCCGTTCTTGTGGTTCAACCCGAGAAACTGAGGGCTGTGGGTGGTGGCTAGCTTGACGAAGGAGTCCTTATGAGTGGCAATATGAGCAGGAGAGTTCTGAATTTCAGAGAGCTGAGACTTGGTGAGCCTGGCACTGAACCCATGCAAGACATGTTCATAAGAATAGAGGATAGCTTCATTATCATCATCATCAGGAGGAGGGTTCGACAATGAAGTCAGGATTGACCGATGCCATTCATGGTTTGTTGAGAAGGAATCGGGCTTTTGGGAATGATCCAAGTGAATGATGTAAGTTTGGAGTTCTTCATTTTGGTCTGAGAAAGCCTTGCCAGTTTCTGGCAGTAAGAGCAAGAACAGAAGGCAAAGCAGCACAAACTCAGAAATTGGATCAAAGCAACCCATCGTTGTCTGATTAGGTGAGGATTTACATAGCAAAGACCATGTCAAGGGGGCATGTACTTATTGTGTTCAGGATTCACCGTCTTTTGGAAGATTAAAAAGAAAAAAAATAATTTTTATTCGTAACTCAAATATAATTTTTTTAATATTTAATAAAAAAGATTACTAATCATTATATAAATAAGAATAAAATAAAAAAAATATATGGACTCAAAATTTAAATTTAATTTAAATCAATTAAACTAAAATGGCTATTATAATTATCTTAAATTATTAATTTTGATCAATTTTAATTAGTTCAATTCAAATTTAAAATTTAGATTAGGTCAATAAAAAAATAATATTTTATTGATTCATATATTTTTTTACGTCATGTGTATTTTATAATTATTTAAAAAATTAAAAGATTTTATTTTTTAAAATTACATTTTTTTAATATTATGACAAACACTCTCATCACTCTTCCAAGAATACCCTTATTCTTACATGTGAGCTTTACTCCAGCGGAATAAAGTTATGAACCATGGAATAGAAAATGTAAAAAGTTTGGATGATTGGGATCTTTAAAGCAATTTCATGAAACACGTTCTCGTATTAGCCTTTGTTTAGTTTGGTTTTTGTTTAGTTCGGTTTATATTAGCAGCGGTCTTGTGGAATGAGTTTTTTTTATAATGTAGATCTCTTTTTAGAAGAATTTTTTTAATATGCTAGTTGATTATTTAATTTTCGTTTAAAATAGAGCTTTTTTTGAAAGAACTTCATACAATAGACTGTTTAGTAATATAAAAATAAAAAATATTTTTAATTGTAACTATGTTTTATTTTGTAATAAAATTTTTTCATGCATATAAATATTATTTAAAGTATATTAAACAATATACAAAGTATAATATATTAATTATTATATAATTTTAAACTATATGAAACATAAAAGAAAATATATTTAACCAAATCTTTTATATAGATTATAACATAATTAAATTAATATCAAAAATTAATATTATAAATATAGAAAAAAGCCGAATAATATTATATAAATTCCAAAATAAATATTCAAGTTGAATAAAAAGTTAAATACATAATAAACGTAAAAATGAGTTTGTAGATACTGTGAGAATTATGTGTGAAACATAAAGACAAAAGAGACTAAAAATAAGCTCATTAATTGATCTGAAAAATCTACCAAAAAAAATTATTTGAGATATTTTTTTTTAAAGCTTCAAATTTGAGTTTCATAAAAAGCTATATTTTAGCTGTCAAAGAAATCAAATCTATTAAAGAAGAACCTTTTTATTTTAGAGCCAAACATTCATTTTTTTTTTAAAAGACTTTTGTTGTAAAAAAAGTACTTATTGCCTCCCAAAAGTCAATCCAAGCATACACTTATTAATGTCATGTTTCTTATATTAAATTTAAAAAATAAAACATAAGAAATCTTATGTAGTTGTATTTAATTTTTAAATACGTTGTATAATTCAGTATTTTTTTTATAAAACGTGTATGTCATTTTATTAAAAATTATGATAAAATCACCAAATGTTATAAATTAAGATGATTTTTATAATAAAAGATTCATTATTAATAATTAATTAAGATTTTTATTCAACAAACAGAAATAATAAAATTTAGAAACCGAATCAATTGTTGAACACTAGAATGAGCAGCACAAAAGCAAAACTGAAGGTCCCATGACATGGCTACCATCTTTATTACAAGAGACCAAATCACTCATTTGACTGCTGCGAGTTACAAGCAGTTGCTGAAGCAGGCTCCTTGTACCACCGATTCGCTTCGCGAGTGATGAACTTGGCCTCTGAAGCAAGTATGATCGGATCAGATGTTAGCAGAGGCAAACGTAGAAATCACCCACATTTTGTGAGATATAGCACAAATGTAATGGATTTCTTCTGAAACTAGAGGTAATTGCAATCTAGACAGGGTTGTTAGTTCTTTACCTGAGAAGAAAACATCTTGGTACTCATCTTCATCGTACACAAATTGTGGGGGATCTGGAGAACCAACCCCAACAATAGTGCTTCCACTGAATCAAATAAATCAAAGAACAGAAATAAATGAACCTTCAGTCATCCTGATGAACTCTATATTGACAGCAAATGTTATATCATCTTTTGACTATTAGTGGATATGCAAGAAAGAGAAAGAGCAGAGCTACCAAGCAAACATGAATTCCTGCATATTTGCTCGAATATCACTACACTATCTGTCGAAGTGTGCACTATCTATTCACTGAGTTTGATGACAAGATAAAGCACAGAGCTTCCCTACCAGATATAAAGATTCAATAGAAAAAATAGGCTACCTTCCAGACATAAAAACAGCATCATATTGTCCACGACCAGCTACAACAAAGCGCTGCTTCAATCTTTTGAGTGATGGAAGAACTTTAAAAGCAGGAGGTTCTGCAAATAGTTTTATATCAGATCTTTCCCCACGGGAAGGAAATCAGAATGCCAGGTCGGAAATATAATGCAATGAGATAATCCAGAAAAATCATGAACTTAGAAGGTGTATACACCAATCCAGAACAGGTATGTCAGTCGATTCGTGGAACAACATTTTTGTGAATCTGTACATTTGTTAATGAAAATTTACAAGAAACCTATGGCTCCCCAGTCAGTTCAGGTTACTTTTAGAAACCTAATTCTTCTTATTCATGAGTTAATGATTTTATCTTTAATTCACAGCCTAAGAAGCAAGTGGGAACCCGCCAAATAATCCTCGAACCAAATGACAAGTGCAGAAAAAGTATAAAAGGTCAAGATGCATCAGGGAACATAAAATTCATAAAACCAAAAGAAAGAAAAATCATGAATGCCAATTTGTTCTTACCCAAGTCATTAACACAAACATCTTGAGTTATCCCGTGTTTTGAGATCTTTTCTAGCAACATTAAAGGATCAGCCTGACTAGTTTCATCCAGTCTAAAGCACTGAGAAGTTAAAACTTGTATCAGAAAAATATATCGGCAACAAAGAAGTGTCATTTGTTAATTAACAAAACTTAACTACCTTGTAAACTTCAGCAGTTGGACATGCCTCTGGGGGCTTTATAAGAACCATTGGGATGTCCAGAGACAGAGGTGAAGGAATATCTTCAACAATCTAGACATATTGAAGAAAAATTAGGTTCAGGGGCTAATTGGAAAGCAGAGTCCAGAACATGCTTTTCAGAATTCTAGCACTGTAATTGTGATTGATGGAGAACTCCAATGGTTGTGGCTATATGATTAAAACAATGAGAAAGAAGACCCAAAAATGATGATTGAACTGAGAAATTTTAATATCATGCTAACCCAAATGACTATATTATATAAGCAACCATCAAAAGTCCCACTTGGCTGTTATGTTCAAGAACTCCTTCTATCCAGAGGATCAAATTTTACCCAAGATGTTATAACATCCAATAGACACAAATTCCTAATATGTTGGTATCAAATAGATAAGTCTACAGCAACTCCCCTACACCATACTAGACAACTTATGAGATTGAACAAAGCCATCCTTAATCCTCTAGATAGTAGAGGAGTCACAACCATACCTATGAATCTGAAGAACTTGAATTCTAGATCAATTCACTGTGAAAGCAATTTAATACCATGGTAGTTTAAACTTCAATAGGAGAGAAGGGAATCTTGAATGATTTAATGGCCGGTTAATTCCACATGATCTTGAAGTAGTCATATTTGATATTTATGTAGAGCCATGTAGATTTAGAAGAATAAGAACCCATATGTCCAACTAATAGTGAATGTGGATCAGTTATCAAGTTAACTTGAAGGCAAAGGTGAATCTATAAGATGCACTGTAGAGTAAGATGAAGGCATACTTCACCACGTCCAGTACAATAGGCTGCTCCTTGAGAAAAGAAGAAAGGAATATCTGAACCAATCTCACTTGACCATTCTTGGAGTTCCTTCTCTGTGGCAAGACAACCACTGAACTGATTTGCCGCCCAAAGGGCACTTGCAGCATTGCTACTTCCACCACCAAGGCCTGCCCCAGTAGGAACCTTTTTGTCTAAATGAATCTGCAAAAAAATGTCTTAAAGCTACAATACGCTAATTTTCTGTTACCACATATATTTCTCATGTACAGACACAGATTTCAATCGATACTGATATTTCAAATGACATATCAGATACATTTCCATCGATACCGATCTTTACCATATGACATTTAAACTTGGAATTGGCAAGAAGAAATTAATGATGCTAATCACTGAAACAATATCAATATTAGGAGGACCTTACCCAAAAGAAATTGTCAGTGCCCGTTTTCTTCCTGTACAGGTTAAGGGCCTTTATAATCTGCAATGGAAACACATGCAAACAAATTGTTCATATGGCATATGACATGATGAGAAGAATATCAATTATCAAACAAACTAAAACAACGAAATGTTTTGCCTTACCAAATTCCTGTCATCAAGGGGCACACCAGACACATTGGCTGATAACCGATCCTGGCTTTTTGATGGTGACAGTGAGAACTTTATTGTGTCTCCTAAGCTAATTACCTAGTTTCAGAAAGCCAAATTATTCCTTTAAAGGAATTTAAAACAAGTTGGGTAGAAAAGGCTTAATCAAAATGGATTTGGTTGCTATACTTTTACAGAATTTAGGAGCATAGCTTAAACAACAAATTCAAGCTCGTGCAAACGTATAATATGGATGAACTCACGTGAAAAAGAGAAGCCAAATCATGGTATCCGTCTTCTCTCTTGCTGGTTATCCGCAAGAAGACATTGATCTGCGTCACAGAAAGGATAACAATTTCCACTAAAGTTGATAACTTTGCTGGATAATTCAAGAGTACGAGAAAACAAAAAAAGACAAGTTAGATGCTCGAACAAATGCAAGAGAATAATAGAAAACCTTGCAGGGCGAGAACAAGGTGAGCCTTGAGAGGGGAGCATTCTTGTCAACTTCATCTGCCCACTTATTTAACTTCTCCTCAGGATCATACACTATCTACTCACGTTCAACCAAGCAACCAACCGATCAAGTAAAACACAATTCAAAAACTTGGAGGGGGAAATGTAACAAGAAAGTGAATGAAATCAGAACCTCTACTTGTTTTTGGTTGGCCTTAACAACGTGGGTCCTCGGAAATTGAAGCCTTTGATTAAAACTCACAGACCCACTTGGCCTAAACGAAGGAGAATTGCTTTTACCGAAGGAACTGCACGAAGCGTTGAAGAGATTGTTGTTGCAGACAAGATGAGCTGAAGCCATGGCCTTTTTGGGTACTGTTCAAACCTCTAGTTGCTCATCAAACAGCCTTCTCCAATTCTATTCATTTTCTGCTACTAAGACTTTTGAACAACTAAATATTACCAGTACTACCATATTGTCTGCGGTCAATTTTGACCAACGGCAATTTTAAATGGAACCAAAATGTTGCAGCAACCAAAGTTTCAATTTTTAAGGGCTTCAGATCTCCTGTACGTGGCACAAAGGGCACGGGGCAACGGGTACAGCAGATCTGCTCCCATTTTTAAGCCACCATGTTGTCATCTTCTGACCCAATAGTGGCTATAGTATCCAAAACCCCCAGTCGTCTCAAGATACACCGTTGGATGTCGGACACGTCATAGATATGTGAATCAACGGTTGTGCACACTTGGAACTGAAAAATCACATCTTGTCTGTGTTTCTGTCACAAGCTTCCCCAGTAATTACCACGGATGCAACCCATTTCCGCATTACGTGGACCAGTTTGTTGTGAAACATAGTGGTCATTGACTCATTGGTTGTTGTCGAGGAAATGAGCCAATCCGTAGTGGACAGCGACTACCATCTATTGGTCGGAAAATGCCGAGCCAGCAGCTATAAATACTTTACCAAAAGAAGAACAGAGGAACAGATAATTTTCTCTCAGCTTTTGAAACTTCAACTCAAAATGGGTCCTTGTGAATCAAAACACATATTGTGGTTTTTATTTTGGTTTGTGTAGTAAAACTTGATTCAATATGGTATCAACGTTGATCTTGAATTTTGACAATTTCTTCGAGAGTTGTTTGAATTTTGCTCAAGTTTGTATAAAGTGGTTTAACTTTTAAATAATTAGTATTTGAGAACTAAACTGAAAACTATGCATAGAAGTTTGTGGTAATCAATGTACACGTTTGTTCGTACGTGGAAGGCAGACGACGCAGTAAAGTCTAGTAGTAGAGAAGGCCCACAGGTGTCCGTGGCAGAAGCATCTCCTCAAAGTTCGTGTCTTTGTTCTTGTCTTCTTCACCGTATCCCCATCCGCTCTCTTCGGTCTTTACCTCTGCTGCTCTAACAATGTCCGTTGTTTCTCCTTCTTTGCAAGTCCCATCTCTCGTGACTCCATCAAAGGAGCTTAATTTTTTCCATCACATTCCTTCACCAGCTTATCAATGCAAGACCTTTGGATCAAAAAGACAACTTAAGCTCTGCCAGCCTCTCTTCTCTAGTGACCCTCCAAGACGCTTTCATTGCCTGTCTCAAAGCCAAAGGCAAGAAGAATATGAAGTTGAAAGGCTGTTTTCTAACCTTAACCAAGTCACGTTCAAGAGAGAGGCCGGTATTTGCTGATCGTATCTTCCATTCTCAACATGATTGTCTTCAAGTTCGCTAATTTTCTCTGTTCAATTTATCTTCTTTCCACTATCTGCAGGAAGTTTGTCCAGCGCCATTTTTCTGGTTGCTGGCACTACGGTATGCATCCTGGTACCTGGTTGCATGTAATCACTCAGACAAAGTGCTTAACTTGTCTCTAGCTGTTTGTGTGTGCCAGACGTGTCTTTGTTTCTTCAATTCTGAGCTTATGTTTTGACATCATTTTACCCATTTTGTCTTTTAATGTGAATCTCGACGCTAAGACTCGGCCTTCCAAATATATGACTGAATCTCTAGGTGGGAGCCGGAATTCTAGCAATTCCTGCAGTAACACAAGAAAGTGGATTTTTGGCCTCTGCAGTTGCCTGCATCGTTTGTTGGGTATATATGGTAAGCTTTTTTTTTTCTCTCTCATTAGAAGCTAATTATCCAGCTCTTTTCTCCATTTTTGTCTTTCATCTGTTTTCTCTTTCAAGCAATCTGTTTTCTTACTGACAACTAAGCTAGTTTGTGAACTCATGCTTCTACAGTAAACCTTCAGTCGATGAAAATGTCTTGTAAAAGGAATCGTGATAGCTGTCTGATTTGTCACTTGGTTGTAGTATCCAGTTGTAAAATATCTAGGAATCCCTGCCTTACTTTTCAGGATTTTAAAGGTGACACTGACTTTCTAACCCACCATTGTAGGTTGCTACTGGACTGCTTATTGCGGAAGTGAATGTGAATACTATGTGTGAATTGGGATCTGGTGGAGTATCTTTGGTAATACAAGAAGACACTGATTTAACAATTATGAGCTCAAAATTTTGGCTTGAATTGCTTTCGGATGTTAAGAATGAATCCATTTGGTTTAGATCCATGTGATTTCTAGATGATTGAAATCTTCTTGATATAATGCTTGCTTTTTCCCCACACCTATATACCTGACGAAGTGAATCACGTTATGTAAAACAGGGTCAACCTTTTGGTGATATATGTGAAGGTGGAGGAGAGTGATCATAAACGGATGTATAAAATAGCTAGCTTTGATGATGAAATGCATTGCATGCTATTTTTAGTCATAAATTATGTCTAAACAGCTACTTGCACACTAACAAGTGCATATTAGCATTAAAATATCATCTAACATAGCAAATTTAAAGCTTACTGGCTGTTTTCAGGTATCAATGGCAATGAGAACACTAGGGACAGCTGGAGTTCAAGTTGCTTGGTAGGCTGATAAGTCATTCTGAAGCACTTATGCATTTTAAGATGGAAATGCAGCGACATGCTGAACTATGCATTACTTAAAGTTCGTGATTAATGTTTGATAAGCACTTTGACAAAAGCTGACACTTCTTTGCATCTTCATTTTGATTGGTGCATTAATCCCTCAAATCCATGAATGTACTGACCTTATGCCTTTCACCATTTGAATTTGAAAATGGTAGCAGTTATACTGTTTCGAATTGAATTTGGGTCTCCTCTAGCGGACGATGATTATGTCTTATCTGATTCTCTTGCAGTTGGTCATACATATTTATCCATTATGCTCTACTAGTTGCTTACGTTGCTCGTTCTTCAGAAATTCTGACAAACTTTCTCGGCATTCCTTTGTATGAACATATTAACTCTTTAACTTCTTGTGTTTTTGCACTTAATAAGATTTGTTCCTCTATTTATAGTTTTATCTATATCGCTTAACTTATGAAAATCATTCTATGTATTTTGACTGGGGATAAATCTTTACAGATGGGAAAGTGCAGCCTTGTTTTCTTTAATTCTTGGAAGCATCATTTATTTTGGAAGGTTGGTGATTCTTCTGTACTCTCATATGATTAGCTTCAGAACTCTGAAATATCGATACATTGTCATATTATATTGTTGTTTATCGGTATAACTTTTGTGTTAACCATTTATATTAAATATAATCTTTGTAGGTGCACCATACTCCTTAGCTATTACACATTATCTTACAATTATGCTGGTTGCAGATTGAGCATGTCCTCTTTTGAGGTTAATCCAGATCAGCAATTATTTTGGCCTAAAGTACTGGCTTGAACTAAGAACAAGGACAAGCACTTTCTTGTTAACTAGTCTAGAAATGGTGGCAATCATCTCCACTATCTTCTGCATCTATTCTGGGTGGCACTTTTTAAGTGTTCAATGAAAAATAATGGAGAAAATGAAGCAAATCCTTTGTGTAAATAAAGGGTGTGCTTACATATTGTTGTCCATTTTGACAGTCTAATACAAAAACTGGATTCTGCGAATGTCCATTTTATAGTAGGCTCCAAATGAAGCTAATAAGTTTACTAGTGATAACTTTCTACAATTCCTAACACTTGCATCTCTTGCTATGACAAGATTGATGATAAAATTTACCTGGAAATTAACCTCCCTGGATGGAATAGGTGAGGTAGCTTTCTGAAAGATATGAGAGATATGTTTTCTTAGGTTTGTAACAACTTGAGTATAAATAATCCTGGCTTCCATTCATTCCCTAATGATATTTATGCAACCTATTTCTTGCCTGAATGCAGCCAACGCGTCATTGGTGCAATCAATGGAGCTCTGGTGCTTGGAATTATCATTTCGTTCACAGGGCTTGTGGTGATTCTCTTGTTTCTCCAATTGTGTAGCACTACGATTGTATTCATCAAGATATTAAATTTCACTGATAAGCAAACTGTGGACCAGATTATTCTTGATCATATAATGTAATCAGTAATACCCTTAGGCTATTCTTCCAGTCACAATGAATGCTGAACGCAATCATAGTATGTGAAAAACAAGAGTAAAAAAATGATCCTAGTGAATTCTCTTCGTGCTTTCTTTTAGAAACATTGGAAGTTGTACAAAAATACGTTGAGCCATGTTGTTTGGATTTTGTGTGCAGATGTAATTTGCAGTTTCAGATAATGAAATCTTCGTTCATCTAAAGAAAAATAAAAAGTATCTTAAAATTGAACTGGAAAGTATTTGTTTTAGCTTTAAATTCTCAGCTTTTCTCTGGATAATGAAAATGGAGAAGGGCATGTCAATAACAACTTCTTCATTCTTGTTCTTTGATCTGATTCAGTGTTCTATAATCTGTAGTTTAGATAATCTATTCATGAACGAAATACCAACTTTTGCTTCTTAGGTAGTGGCAAGTGGAGATCTGCATTGGGATGCTCTTCTGAAAGCGAACTTTGAAGCAGTTCCAATGAGTATACCAATAATTGCACTTTCATTTGTTTATCAGGTAACAACATCTAAGTGTAGTAATTCAATATGGAAGCAGGTGTAACATTTTAGTCTCTTCTTTTTCAGAATGTAGTGCCTGTTCTTTGCACGAATCTTGAAGGAAACCTTTCAAAAGTAAGGTGACAGTTCTTATCATCGATGCTTAATGTTAAGCCTAATAATATGCAGATGTTATCAGTGCTGTTTTCCAGCAATAGAACAATTCTTGTCACCCACTTGTCCTTGGTACATAATTTAAGAAATCCAGGAAAGATAGATCTAGGACCGGAGAGATCATTAGGCATATGGACAGATCATTACATAAATTATCTTTTGCTAGTACTGGAATCTCTAAATTGCTTTTATAAATCATATATTACTTGCAGGACAGCCATTGTTGTTGGCACTGCTATACCCCTAGGTTTGTTCCTTGTATGGAATGCTGTCATTCTAGGATCCATCACTAGCTCTGAGATGGCAGATAAGGTTGTTGATCCACTACAACAGTTACGGTCTACCAATGCAGTTGTTGGAGTGAGTTTCCTGTTGAAGAACTCAGCTTGTAATTGTCATGTTAAAGTGAAAAGGAAATAAAGAATGTTCTCTTTTTCAATTTTGCAGCCAATAGTTGAGGTGTTCTCCCTTCTTGCAATTGCAACATCTTATATCGGATTTGTCTTAGGCCTCGCTGACTTCCTAGCTGATTGTAAGTGAAACTTTCTCATTTTCCTAACTTTCAGATCATTTCCATAAGCTTTTACGGGACTGATCCTACATTTTCAGCAGACATATGTTCTTGGTCAATTCTGAGAACTCAATTTCATTTGCATTCTTGCGAATCATTATGTACATTCTGCAACCAAATGTACTTAGATGTGTTTATCTTGCACCTGAGATGTGTTTGCACACACTCATTTTCAATCATTTCTTGACCTCTTCAAGTAAACAGATAGATTGTTCAACGATTGACATTGACTATACTTGTTTTTCCATTTTCATTTTCCCTTTTTCTATCGATTGGCTTTCAAGGGTTATTGAAATTTCTAAATTTCATATCATCTACTGATGCAGACCAACATGTTGCATGTCTTACAAGATCTTTCCTTTTCTACTTTTTTGTATTCAGTGCTGAAACTCCCAGCTGGTCAGAATAGGCCTTTGCCATACCTATTGACTTTGTTTCCACCGTTGGTGTTATCTTTACTGGATCCTGATATATTTTTCAAGGCCTTGGATTTTGCAGGAACTTATGGAGGTATACCCTTGAGCACCCCCTCACTACCATAGGTGCCTGCCATGGCTCTAACGTTAGTTTAATTATGTGCATATGTTTCATGCTTTTGCTAGTATTGGTGCTCTTTGGAATCCTTCCTGCTGCGATGGCTTGGTCGGATCGGGGGGACTTGAATTCATCACCAGCTGTGAAGCTACCTCAGCTGGTTCCAGGAGGAAGAATTACCCTGTTGTTAGTACTTGGAGGTGCTGGACTTGTCATTCTCTCAGAAATACTAGACAACTTTGGCCATCAATAACAACATAAAATGCAAGAATCTGTGCAGCTAGTATAGCCTAAAGCCTTACTTAGGAGCTTTTCTTTCATGAAATTAAGGTTTTTATGTTTTAAATGCAGACTTGATAGTAAGGGTTAATCAAAATTTGAAAGGTAGACCTCGCTTTATTGTGGGGCTTTGGATTGGGTGTGATGAAGAAATGCTACATTCTAAAAATCATCATGTGAAAAAGTTGACCAAATATTCCACAATCCACTTATATTTTGAGCCCTTCCTCTTAATGTTAATTTCAATCTGACCATAAATTAAGCTAGTGAGACAAGAAGTTTTAGGTTTATAAGTATCGATTGATATTAAAATGTCATAAAATTGTTTAAAATAAAATTAAAAAATTGAAATTTTATTGAAAGAAATTAACTTTATCTATCGAAAATTTTGAAGTTTAATTAAAAATATTATATGAACGTTAATTAATTATTTTAGTTTATAATAAATTATTAATTTATAAAAAATTATATATTAATTAATAAATTAGTCAGTTTTAACAATTAAAGTTATTAAAGTAAATCGAATTAAAAATTAAACATTAAATTAAAAAGTTAAAAAAATTATAATTAAACTGGCCAAAATTAATTGAGTTTTTAATCATTAATTAACTCGTTGTACTTTTGGAATTTCACTTAAATGGAGTATTATTAACCATATTAACTTAGTCCTATAGTATATCTTCTCTATGTGACAAAATTCAATTAAAGAATTTTCAAATGAAAATAACTAAAATAGAGGGATTGAAATTGTGATATTCCATCCTTTTAGTTTGATGGAAATTAATAAAATACAAAGTAAAAGACAAACCAATGGGAACAATTTCAATTTTTAAAAATATA
>JAOSBK010000008.1:6332420-6350617 GCA_027568895.1 Erythroxylum shatona
TAAATAATGAACACCAAATTAATGAAATATGCCTTTCTTTATTTATTCATAAAGTCTATACACAACTTTGTACAAAATGTGCTAAAGGCGATTGCCTTTAGGGCACTACTCTAACATATGATAAGTTTGTTCGGGTATTGATTACTATCAGGGGTCATATTATGAAAGAACTTATTGACTGATTGCATGTAATGCCCTTTATAGTCACCGGGTGATCCTCACAGAGAAGAAATAACGAGAGTTGAACGATCGTAACAGAAAAGAAATAGCAAGGAGTTGCACAAACATGATTGAGAAAACATTCGATTGTTGTAAGTAAATTTCCAAATGAACTACAATTGCTAGATTATTGTAAAAGAGAAACAAAATATTCATAAACACCTTTCATTAAGTAAATTTCTCATAGTTTCCTCGATTACATGGCTTTGTGATAAATTCATCTACAAAATATACAAAAATATCTGAAAATATACACATTGAGCATAGGGAAAAGGATATGATACTAAGTCATCAACACATACTACACTTGTCTTCTATTAAGAAGACGTCATAAAATCCAACATGTTCTTCCGAATATTTATTGGTGTACCAAGTAATGCCCTAACTTCATCAGATTTACGAACAAGGAAAATATAACTTTCATACAATTTTGATTCTTTCAGTCCCAACTCTACCAAATGACTATAAAGTTCTTCTTCTGAAATGGGAAGTGGTTTAATTAATAATGAAGTAGATTTTATAATAGCTTACGCAACTGCCTGAAAGTCATCTTTGATTACATCTTCACCATCATCTGCCTTATTTTTCCTTTTTTGTGATGTTCCTAGGTTTGAATTTTGTGAATGAGCTGGCATTCCCATTGGAGATTTAGTGCGATCACCATCTATTGTTACATTGTCTTCAAAACTTAAGTCATTGTGAGTCCAAATGTCATCATTTTCATCCATAGTGTTGGAAAACCCACTATCAATAGAAATGGTTTACCTTCTTATCTCCTGTGTTGTTTCAGCATGCTCGTCAATTGGTTTATCACGTCCATAAATCTCTACCATCTTCTCGTATTTATGAAAAGACTTCTGTCTCCACTCAGCAGCTTTTGGTTTAACCTGTTACAAAAAAATTAATGAATCAACGAAATCACAGCATATATCGTATTTTCTTCCAACAAAATAATAAACAAGTTCACCTAGATCAAGATCCCCTACACTTCTAGCTCAACAGTTCACATATTTGCTAACGGACTCCATGCAAATCTACTATCTCCATCTGAAAATAAATCAAAACACTTACTCCACTTGTTCTTAATAATCATATTCTGATTTTTTATTTTTCCTTATCGATTAAAATTTTCGTTTAGTCCAGCTTCAATTATATCAAGTGCATGCGTTGTGAAAGTCCCACCAACATGATTACCTTGTCAATGTTGGCACAAGTATTCGTCAACCAAAGCATCATCCATAGCTTGATTCCAAAAGCAGGACTTTATTCGGGGTGGCATTTTTTATGTTACAAATTTAACTACAAAATCTAAATTTTATATCAAAAGCATACACAATATTGAAGTTTAAAAAAATTCAAATAATATAAAAGGCCAGAATAATGAATAAGCATTACAAAGACACAATTGGATGTGCAAACATTAACAACACAAATAGATAATGTCATATTTAAATACAAGTAGCCAATACATGTTTTTAAAGCAATAAAAAATTATGGAAAACATAAATTAATTGCGATGCAGCAATATCTATCCTAAAGTATAATCAGCCCACATATGAGAAGCCATGTTATCTCTTATAATTTCTCTATTATGTGCATCATCTTCGTCATCATTTTTATACCCATCTTGGTTATCATTTTCCCCTCCATCGTACTCTTCATTAAGAAATGGATCATCTGGATCTGCACCAATCAAGAAATTGTGCATAATGACACAAGCTATAATATTTTTTTTAGTCTGAATGCCATATGATGGTTATGTGGTGGATGCTATAATCGGAAACTATTTTTTCAGCACACTAAATGTCCTTTCGATAACGTTATACAATGTTGAATGTTGATGATTGAATAATTCACGAGCATTTCGTAAAGGATTTCTTGAATATTCTTTCAATTGATATCATTCCCCTCTATATGATGCAATAAGTCCACTTCTCAACAAGATAGTATTTTCCTATCATGAATAAAACTATGCCAAAATGTAATTTATGACATTTATTAGTTAATAAAGTTTGAGCCCTATTTTTACCTTGGGAAATTTTAAGTGAGAACTGCCTGGTTATTGCACTCTTCATAATCCGTGAATCGAATGTTGTTCCTTCCCATCCAACCAATATATACGTGAACTTCATATTAAAAGAACACAACACATTTTGTGTTTGATAATCCTTTCTCCCACGAAATCTAGGAGCATCTCGAGCAGGTATTTTCACACGAATATGTGTACAATCAATTGCACCAACACAATCCTGACATTGAAGTATATTATTCTCAAATATTATGTGTGTTTAATATAATTAAGAAAAGAAAATCACCTTAAAAAATGGGCAGAATCTACTACTGTTCCATATTTTCGATAGGGCTTCTAATACGTCAAGTTGTCTTAGAAACATATCCTCTAATTATATAACTACTTTCAGAACGCTATGAAAATGACGACTTACAGTTTCCCCAGATTAACTCCCAAAGAACGCAATCTCCCGGTTGGTAACGTTATGCCCTAATATGTATAGAAACTTCACTACTTGTTCTTCAACAGTTGTATGTATAGTGGATAAAAGCATGCCTTTTCTAGCTAATAAACCACATGATTCAACAAATGGTTTAGGTTGCATTCTAGTTATATTTCTCCCATTGGAATGAAATAAAATTCTTCGTATAATACTCTCCCTTGATTGCAATCTCTTCGATAGTGTAAGCATTTGAAGTTTGTTGTTTACGCGTCTCTTAGATAACACTCACCAATAGATCACAAGATAAGCAACATAAACAAATGCTAATTGATGTATACGAATCAATTTTCGTTTTTGGTTATTCATTTGATTACCTTTACTATTCATGTAAACAATAAAATTAGGAGTAGTTTTTAGATTTTAAAAATCAAAATATAACAAATATGACATAGATATATCTATTTATATATGGTGTTATAAAAGCAACAAGAAGCAACGTAAAAGGGAAGCTTCATCTAAATCATCCCCACACTAAAATTTCAAGCAAAGTAATAGAAAAACAAAAACAAAGAAGACAGACAATTGAAAAATACCCCAATTTTAGACAACACAACATATAAAATGAGTGACATACGATAAAATGAGTGAATCGCAAGAGTATACAACAACATTGACTTATATGTATGTGCCTTTCAAATTAAATAATCAATATTTTTAGTAGCTCAAACCATAACAGATAATTTTCACTTTGGTGTAAAATGAACAATAGGTAAACTCATATGTGTGAATCCATATGTAAAGTGAACCAAAACAGATAAGAGTACAATCTCCTGACCCAAAACAAAACACCTCTAATAATAAAAGCAACGGACATATATTGTTCAAAAAAATTCAACAATGAATAGAAATAGGATAAAAAGAAGGCTGCGACAAAGAGGAAGACTCACCAGTGGCTAAGTCTTCCAGCTCCTCTTCTGCTTCCCCGCCAATAAACAACACGAGAAGAAGAAGTGGTAGAACACGGAGAACGGAAAGAGAAGTCTAGAAATGATAACTGGATCGTAAATAGATATTTGTGATAAGCTTGTGTTCAGTAATAAATGAGTTTGGGTAGGGTTAGAAGAAATAATTGGTAAGAAAAATTATTGAGGGTATATTAGGTAGTATATGTTATCAATTTACGTTCTATCCTAAATTCTCGAATCGGAAGTTTCTTATTTTTACTATTTAGGATAAAATGGAATATAATATGAAACCCTTTGCTTCCATCACATTCCATTCTATTATAAAACTCTCAACTAAAAGATAAAAGTGTGTTACGTTCCATCCCTAACCACTCAACTAAATAGGACGTAAGGAGATTTAACGGGTATGACATTGTCCAAACAGTATTTTGATATCTGAGTTTTGGAGATTACTCCATACTCCTAAATATGTAAGGAAGGAAAGTTATTTTTGTCTTTTTTAATAATATGATTAATTAATTATAATTAGAATAAATAATTATTAATTATTTAAATAAAAATAACAAATTCAAAAGACACCAATTTTAAATAAAAAGCAAAATTTAAATATATTTTTATGCGGAACCATTAAAGTAAAATTATCAGCAAACAATATATCTTAAGAATCCAAGTATGACCTTCAACCAACTTCCATAATTTTACAATCATTGAACGTCAAATCACTCTTACTCCTTGTTTGACTTTCAGCATCCAGCTATTCCACCTTTCTTTATTATATAGTTTATATTTTTATGTTAGGAAAAGTTTTACCACAGCCAACAAAGAAGATCCTCATCTGTAATTTCCTGAAAAGGGAGGGACCAATGTTACTTGAGAACTTGGAACAGAATTTAGTTTCTGCACCATTTTTATCCTATATATAAATATATTGCTCCAAAGAACTCACGGTATGCAGCACTTTCTCTGGTTAAGTTCCAAGAAGATGGAAGAAGAAAAGTACAGCAGACCAGTATCGCTTGTATTCCACACCTTCTATTTTCTGCTTCTTTTGTCGGTTTCAGGATCAGTGAGTGCTTACAAGAACTACACAGTTGGTGACGCCTTGGGTTGGTATGACAGCACTGAGAAGTCTGGTGTGAATTATCAGAAATGGGCTGATGGCAAAAAATTCAGCTTGGGAGATTTTCTCAGTAAGTTATTGAACGTGGGTTTTCTTTGTTTTCTTAAAGAATCAAGCTTTCTCTTTTTGTAAGTTATCGATGAACAGTTCAGATTTTCTGCAATTTTCCCTGATCTGCTAACTGAAATTCTGAGTGCATCTAGATTTAGTTTCAAACCATTTAAAGATACATCAGAAATGTCGAAGAGATCCTGAATTGGCCTATAGACATATGAATTCTCTGTTGTTTGGAATCTTTAGATCATATGCACCAAAATTTACAGGGGAAGAAGGATTGTATAACTCATCGACCTTGTTTTCTTTTGTTCGCTCTAGATTTCAGCATATAAGTTGTTTTTTTCTCTTACATACAATTCTTCCATGATGGAACATGTGGTCTCTGCAATCATCGAATCATTTTAAAATAAAGAACTTGCATATCTAACTTTCCTAGACGTAAATGAAAATGGGTATGGATTGCTATTTGCATAGGCATCTAAAGTTGAAATCTTTCTGGTGCTCTGTTTCTGTTTTAATCTCCCCCCTTTGTCATTTTTCTTAATATTGCGATTAATACCAAATTTGCAGTTATATCAGTCTCCTTTCACAAGTTGTTGGATTGTCTATAAATGGGTTCAGACTTCAGATAAGATAGGCATAAGCGTTAAAAGTGTTGCGTAAGTTCCCTTCTCAAGAACAAAATTTTAGATACCCGTCTTTCCAACTAATAAATACCCCAGGAACTTGCTTTTTAAGTTCTAAATGGGGGAAAATATTAGGAATCTTATCTTTAGCATACCAAAATTCAATATAGGATGTTTTGCTTTTCCCTAGAAGCTTAGATCCTGCATAGTTGCGATACGAAAAAAACAAAAGGTATGTTCATAGACAGAAAGCATTTAAGAATGTGTCAGCTTGGTAATACAGAGCAGTAACTTGTAGTCCTATAAGAAATGAAGAAATTGTGTGGGTTGGAGAGGAAAAGGGCAAAAAAAAAAGAAGGCATCTTGTTCTTGGATGTTAAGGCCTAACTCTCACCTAGAACACGGCTGTCTGTGGTCATTCTATCTGCAATGTGTCAGCTCCTTGGGATGAGCTCCAACCACAAGGAACGAACTTCGCACATGGCCAGTTATGATATTTTTTCAGAAGCTTGCGCAGACGTTAATGTTAACGTGCTTATGACCGACTGTCTGACACACTAACTTTTTTATCATCAGCTTTTGTCTTGATTAGGACAACTTCAGAATCCAACTGTTTATGTACTGTCTGCAGGATAAACATCTAAATTCGTTAGGGAATTGCTTTTTAAGATCAATGTTGTTTCGTTTCTTCTTGGATGATTGCAGTTTTCAATACAAACACCAATCACTCTGTGATTCAAACATACAACTCGACAACCTACGAGCTGTGCGATTACGAAGATGCACAAGACGATGATATATATCAATGGTCTGCAGCCGACCCATCAAACACGGCTACACAACCAATCACCGTACCAGTTCCTTTACTCAAGGAAGGAACCACCTATTTCTTTTCCGGGGATTATGATGGCGATCAGTGCAGGAGCGGTCAGCATTTCCAAATAAATGTGACTCACGGTCAGGGTTTGCCTGAAAGTCTCAAGAGCCCTGAAGACCAGGCTCCGGCACCGAACAGTCCGGACGTGAGCGGCGCGGATTCGGTGCCAGACACGGTTGTTCCGGCCAACTTCGATCATCCTGATCGTCAAAAGGAAGCTGATGCGGAGAAGGCATCTGGGTCTCTGTCATTACATGTCAAGTCCTTGAAATTGAGAGTATATGAGATATTGTTTTTGTTGGGGTTGGTTAATTTCTTGATGTAAGTAATTAAGATGCTATACCTTTTATTTGATTGTGATTTATTCATATTTATAAATAAAGGCTTTAATTAGTAACACAATAACTACAATCTTCTGTAAAAAGTTTCAATAAATTACGAGATTTCACAAGATCGAATAGCCTCATTCGATCGAATAATACGTAGTCTTATTCTTAATTAGTAGAAAATTACGAGATTTGACGAGACTTGATCGAATAATACATAACTTTACTTTTTAATTAGTAGGAAATTACGAAATTTAACTCGATCGATTAGCCTTACTCGATCGAATAATACTTAACCTTATTCTTAATTACTAGAGACCGTTTTAATTGTACAAACAAAAAAGTCTTAATTAATATACATTTTAATTGATCATTTTATTAAGTTAAATAATAATAATAAGAAGAAACCAAAGCCAGCGTAAGATGGAAGTTGGGCAATTGTATATGGATATGCTAAACTCAGTTTCAGACCCGACTGGATAGAGAGTTGAGAGATACTAAAAACAGTTCGCCACAAGTTGATTGATCATAGTGATTGGATATTTAAGTCTTTTGCTTGCTCTTGTTTGCCTTGGTTTTTCTTTATCAAATGCGATTTCTGGGCATCGCTTATAGACTCCTTTCCACTGGTGTTGCTCCGATATCTTCCAATTCTCAAATTTCGTACTTTGCTCGTATTGGCCATATTGATAGAGCTCGAAAGATTTTTGATGACTTACCCTGTAAAACCACCGTTTCTTGGAACGCGATTGTTAGTGGGTATTTCCAGAACTATCTACCCTGTGAAGCGCAGAAGCTGTTCGACAAAATGCCTGAGAGAAACCATGTTTCTTGGAATGCTTTGATAGCTGGGTATGTTAAAAATGGAATGATTTATGAAGCAAGAAAAGTGTTTGATAGAATGTCTGAGAGAAATGTAGTTTCGTGGACTGCCATGGTTAGGGGTTATGTCGAAGCTGGGATGATAAAGGAAGCGGAGTCGCTCTTTTGGCAAATGCCTGAAAAGAATGTGGTTTCTTGGACTGTGATGTTAGGCGGTTTTATTGTTGATGGACGTATCGATGAGGCCACCAAGCTTTTTGATATGATGCCAGTGAAGGATGTTGTTACAAGGACTTCGATGATCGGTGGGTTGTGTCTGGAAGGAAGGTTGAGTGAAGCTAGAATGATTTTTGATGAGATGCCAAAGAGGAATGTGATTGCTTGGACTACGATGATTAGTGGATATGCCATGAATAATAGGGTGGATATGGCTAGAAAGTTGTTTGAAGTGATGCCTGAGAAAAATGAGGTGACTTGGACGGCAATGTTGATGGGATATACTAGGAGTGGAAGGATTGAGGAAGCTGCAGAACTTTTTAAAGCAATGCCTACGAAGCCACTTCCTGCTTGTAATGAGATGATAATGGGATTTGGACAAAATGGGGAAGTAGGGAGAGCAAGGTGGGTATTTGATCAGATGAGAGAGAAGGATGATGGGACGTGGAGTGCAATGATTAAGGTTTGTGAGAGAAAAGGATTCGAGTTAGAAGCCCTTTGTTTGTTTCGTTTGATGCAAGGAGAGGGAGTAAGGGCAAATTTCCCCTCTATGATAAGTATTCTATCTGTTTGTGGTAGCTTGGCTTGTCTTGAGCATGGTAGGGAGGTTCATGCCCAGCTGGTGAGATCTCAATTTGACTTCGATGTGTATGTTTCTTCAGTTCTGATCACTATGTATATAAAGTGTGGTGATCTTGAGAAGGCAAAAATTGTGTTTGATAGGTTTGCCGTGAAGGATGTTGTTATGTGGAATTCCATTATTACTGGATATGCACAGCATGGTTTAGGAGAAGAGGCTTTAAAAGTTTTCTATGAGATGATCTCTTCTGGCATTGCTCCCAATGAAATTTCATTTGTTGGTGTTCTATCAGCATGTAGTTACTCTGGGAGGGTCAAAGAAGGGCTTGAAATATTTGACTCCATGAAACCCAAGTACTTATTGGATCCAAAAACTGAACATTATGCTTGCATGGTTGATCTTCTTGGCCGAGCAGGGAGGATGGATGAGGCAATTGTTTTAATTGAAAAGATGCCCGTTGAAGCTGATGCTATCGTTTGGGGTGCTCTATTAGGTGCTTGTAGAACCCACCTGAAGTTGGATTTAGCAGAAGTTGCAGCTAAAAAACTTGTACTACTTGAGCCCAACAATGCTGGGCCTTACATCTTGCTATCAAATATTTACGCCTCACAAGGTAAATGGAGAGATGTTGCCGAGCTTAGGAAGACCATGAAGGAAAGGAATATAAGCAAATCACCTGGCTGTAGTTGGATCGAAGTAGATAAAATGGTTCATATGTTCACTGGTGGAGATAGTAGAGGCCATCCTGAGCATGTAATGATATTAAGAATGTTAGAAAAATTAGGGGGGTTGCTAAAAGAAGCCGGATATTGTCCTGATGGGAGTTTTGTGCTGCATGATGTGGATGACGAAGAGAAGGCACATAGCCTACGGTATCATAGCGAGAAATTGGCCGTGGCATATGGACTGCTGAAGCTTCCAAAAGGAATGCCGATTCGTGTCATTAAGAATCTTCGGGTTTGTGGGGATTGCCACTCTGCTATCAAGTTGATAGCTCAAGTAACCGGGAGAGAGATCATTTTGAGGGATGCAAATAGATTTCATCATTTCAAGGATGGACTATGTTCGTGCAGGGACTATTGGTGATTTGGATGCACTCCATTGATGTTGCAAGTAAAGCTGGTTTTAATGGCAAGACTGAGTATAACAGCGTTTCTTAGATTCACTATTATTGGTGTTAGAACTACTAAGATGGCTGGATCGTTGTGCTCGTATACTTAGCTGAAGGTTCAAATGTACAGAAGAATGGCAGGAAGCATCAAATGGGAGTTCTAAAAGTTAGAATATGCTGCATAGTTCTTGCTCTTGCTAGTAACATTGATGCAGATGCTGGAATTTCACGAATGTGGAAGGTACTCTGCATTTCATTTATAAAATATTTTGTCTTTTGTTCTCAATCCATGCTTGATGGACCCTTATTGTGATATAGAATTACACTTTTGCGTTTATGGGACATCAAGTCGCATATATGCAATGTCATAGTTCTCATTTTGAACACACTTCAATCTTAAGGCAAGGGCCAAAAGCATAAGAGCATGGATATCGGGTTTAATTAATTGGTGCTACACAATGAAAGCTGTTGGACCTTCAATGTGGATAAGCGTTTTGTTCAGCTCAAAAGATGACATGAGGCAAACTATTAACCTTACACTTAGCTGCCCTTCCTTCCCATCTTTCATCCTGGATCAAATGAATGAATTAGTAGTGATATAATTTTCACATCTTTGTGGATTTTTCATTGTTAATACTTCATAGAAAGGAGTTACGAAGTCAGTTTTGTCTATAAATATAAGGAAAAATGTGTTTATGTGGGGATATGGGGCCATCCCTTAATTCAATACATGAATATAACACAATAAATTTCGAGATAGCTTCTATTAAATTACAATGGCACGAATTCATGCACCTTACAGGATTATTACCTCTTCTTGTTAAATTGTTTTAAGGATTTCTTTTCTCGCTGTATGCAGACTGCTCTTCCTCTTAAAGGGATTAAAGACGTCTTGGCAAAGCAAGGTTATGAGGTAACAAACTCTGATGATACTCGCCCAACTTTTGATAAAAATGGGATCAATTCACTAGTTGGGCAGGCACCTCTATTCTTGACTATAGATGAAGAGACCCAAGTGCAGTTTGCTTCTTCCTCGGTGGAGATGCTTTTGCTTCCTTACATCAGCTGTCCATCGGCATCCGTCTAATCTTCATTCTGAGGAGCTTCTGAGCTTTAACATGGTTGTGAAAATGGAAGGATGCTTGTATTGAACTCATTTAATCAATATATGAGTGTTCGTGTCAAGTGATGCTGTAATATTTCCTTCATACCTGCCTGAACTACGCACTGAAGATTCGCATTCATATTAATGAGAAAAGAGAATGACACGTGTAGGGTGTATCTAAAACTTCAAAAGGAATGAGGTTGTGAAATCTATCGAGTTTCAGAGAGTTGCTGTGGGAGATGGAGAAGTTGCCAGTCTTTTGAAGTACGTTGGCAAAGCTCACAAGAGTGGAGTTCAAGTCCCTTTGTAATTGAAAAAAAGAGGTATCACACTATCACTTGTACATCAATTATGTAAGATATTGTGGTATATTGTTTTCACAAAAAGTACTTTACTTGAAGTTATATTCTTATTCTTTTTTCTCACTTGGACTTATTTTTTATTTTTTATTCTTTATTAATTAGATAACGTTGACTTTGTTTGTTGAGTGAAAAAAAACAAGAAAATGCTATTTTTATTGCTGTCTTTAACTCAACATGCTAATAATTACTTGTGGGATATGCATTTCTCAACCAAAAAGGGTACTTGAATTGGATTAGACAAACTGCTTTCCAATTCCAAAAGTAGGATGGTTTGGTCAAAGAATGAATGTGGGATACACCTCAACATTCAAACAGATATATTAAACAAATGCACATAATGATAAGATAGCATCTTTAAAATATTGAAGAAAGACAATTGTTTTGAATTTATGATTTAACTAATTATTGAATGTGACATGTTATATTTGTATTGAAAATATGAATTAAATCCTTTTAATTGTAATTTTAGTGTTTAATTCTAACATTTTTAAGTAAAATTTAAAATTTTGAATAGGATTTAATAGAAAATAAAAAGTAAAATGACATTAAAGGCAGCAAATGAGATTTGGCTTGGAAAATTTGAAATCTGAGTATCGATAATTCATTTGTCATCAGGAGAGACAACGAAAGAATCTGGTTGACTTGCTTTTATCTCTCTATTTCTTCTTCCCTTCCTTCTGTCTGTAACCCTAATCAACTTGAAGACAGGAGAGACAGACCCATCAGAAAAGCTTTCACCTTTTTCTCTTTTCTCAAGAGAAAAAAAGCTTAGGGAAGCTTTAGAATTGAAAACATGGCGTCACCGAACTGGGTATCGCCAATTTCTGCTTCTCCGGCGCTAACCCTAGTTCTGCTAGTACTGCTTCCTTTGGTGTATGGGAACTCTGAAGGAGACGCTCTTTACACTCTGAGGAAAAGCTTGTCTGATCCGGACAACGTGCTCCAGAGTTGGGATCCGACGCTTGTTAACCCATGTACTTGGTTCCACATCACTTGTAACCAAGATAATCGCGTTACTCGAGTGTAATCACTTATTCTTTTCTTACGTTTTTTTATTTTTATTTTATTTGTCTGATTTTTATCCATTTTGATGTGTTTTCCTGTTCTTAGATCTGATCTTTTGTGAAAGATGGGTTCTTTCGTTTTCTTAGTAATTAAATTTGAATAAGCAGCCTTGTAAGTTGTAACTAGTATTTTTGCAATTTTCCCTTTTTTTTAAACTCGAAAGCAGTTGAAATTAGTGCTCTTTTGGTTCATTTTCAAGCTTTTTTGTCCTTTTCGTGACATAATTTCTAATATTTTTGTTGCAAATTTTGTTTCTATTTTTGTGGTTACATTCTCTTATCCTGGTGAAGTACTCATATGCACTTTGGTTTATGTTATGACATCTTTTCTACTTCTCTTTTGTATTGTTATTATGATATGATGATAGATTTCGTTGGTCCAATTTTGTTTTGTTTTGAGTTGATGTTGAGCCATCAAAATCAACTGTTTAAAAGCCAGTTATGTACTTGCTGTTCATTTGGCATTTCTTGGAAGAGACAGCCAGGAATTATTGACCAAACACTTTAACGCCTACAACTATTATCTATCAACTGATAGCTTTTATTAGCTAGGAGACGGTAGCTGTGTATGGCCTTATTGCACAAGGCCAAATAGCTCAAGAACCAATGATAACCGAAGTTCCATTTTGCTAGTATTTGGATGGAAGAAGTGAAAAGGAGCAAAACACATTTATTTGATTTTCATTTTTTTTAATTTCCACCCTTGTGCCGTCCTCTCCTCTCAAGCAACTTGCACGAGCATCTATGTCCTTAGATCTTTACTATTAAGAAAGATGTTTTACTTGAATTTGATTACTGTGCAGATCTTTTCCTCTGATTTCCATATCTCTATCTCTATTGCCAGTCTCTCTCCCTATAATTTGTGTCTGATTTTGTCCATATTGAAGTCTAACGATAGTTTTGAGTCTGGAACAAAACTTTTGTTGATGGATTAAAATAAAATTTGCTTCTTTGCACGGTAACTTATAAATTTCTTATGCACTATTGTAGTATTCAGTCTACTTCGATTTTCAAATTTCTGTTCACTCTTTTTATCTGCAGGGACTTGGGGAATTCTAACCTGTCTGGACATCTAGTGCCTGAACTTGGAAATTTAGAGCATTTGCAATATCTGTATGTGTCTCTTTCAGTATGTGCAACTTATTGGGTTAATTTCTTGTGTAATTTGTGAGATTTACAATTGGTAGATGCACAGTGGCCACACAGGTCATTTCTCTGATAGGTTTTCAATTTTACAACCAAAAACATTTCCCTCTTTCTTATAATATTATGTTTTCTACCCCCAATCTGAGACTTTCTTGATTCATCCTTTATGAAGGGAACTTTATAAAAACAACATTCAAGGTACCATACCCGGTGAGCTTGGAAACTTGAAGAGCCTCGTCAGTTTGGACTTGTACAACAACAATATCACGGGGCGGATCCCTCCTTCACTTGGAAAATTGAAATCCCTTATCTTCTTGTGAGTTCAAGCATTCCTAATACATCTATAACCTTTAGCATATTACTTCTTTTTTCTCTCAAGGGTCAACAAGTTTTCTTTACAACTTTGCTGACTTGTCCACTAAAAGAACTGGTTCACGAAGATTAACCTTCATGGAATGGCTGGCTAGGTGGTTGATGTTCTAACACGTCTGTGGCTAAGATTTGAGTTCTAAAAAATTTACATCTATCAACTTTATTTTTGAATTAGTTCATGTTGGATTACAAGGTTTACCTTTGTAATTTTCCCCTTTTATCTTTATTGCATGGCAGACGTCTAAATGACAATCGATTGACTGGTGCAATTCCTAGAAATCTTGTTGGTATTTCGGGTCTCAAAGTTGTGTAAGTGTTCTTCCTTGAATTAATATTTTGTTCTGCTTAGGAAGCAAAGCTCATATTTGATTGATTTGCATATTTCTTCAGGGATGTGTCAAACAATGATTTGTGTGGGACAATACCTACCGGTGGACCTTTTGAGCACATACCTTTGAACAAGTAAGTTTTCAATTATATGCATCATGAATATGCCAATAAGTATATTTTCTGATTATATTGATATTTTACTGCATCTTTTTCTTAAAGGGAGGGTCCTTTTTGTGTCTACAATAGATTCTGTTCTATGAAGCCTCTAGTTTGTGTGCAGCCTCCTTAAGGTGTTTGTTGCATAGAGTTGCAGGATTGGTAGCTTTTTTACATCTCACTAAGTCCTGTATAAAAATTACTACTCGAATCCTCAATAGCTTTTAGAAGTGTTGAATATTATTCTAGGTTTCTCTGGTCATCATTTGAAGAAAGCAAACGCTAAGTTGTGTTTTGTCTGCAAAAAATGTAACCTTTTTTGACCTGTTGAAATGCAGCTTTGAGAATAATCCTCGGCTAGAAGGTCCAGAATTGATGGGACTTGCAAGCTACGATACAAATTGCTCCTGAAACAAGAGATCAGGCTGCAAATTGCGAATTCATTGTCTACATAGAAGAAGATTGATGTATAACTATCTGTATATTTTATGACACTGCTCTACACTAGCTTTTGTAACCTGATGATCTCATCTTGAGATGGTCTAAGAACTTGACCGTGTACTGCTTATATTTGTAGTGAAGGGTTTATATGTTCATGTGCTTGCTTTCATGAATATCTGCAGCTTCTGCACTTACCCTCAACCGAAGCTTCAGTGATTAATACATATAGCACCTATCTAGACATGCTCAATGGTTTGGAGATTCCAAAGGATTAATCCAAAAATTAAGAAGTCTTAAGCCTTGAGATCAACTATCTGTTCATATTGAGACCAGGCTTACCTGTTATACCACATGCACTGGGATCTGTTGTTGATCTACAGATGATTCTAGATCAAAGTGAGAAAACAAATTACAAGTCTCCACCTCCATTATAATTAAACATTCAAAAGTTAATGTGGTAAAGCTATACAAGTAAAAAAGTTTAAATGTCTGGTAGATCGATAACGAAAGCGGGCAATGCCAAGAAATCAGAACCTAATCACACCACAAAAGAAGCAACTACGATTTGCTGGGTAATATCTAACAACAATGGCATTGCAATGTCAATGTCAAGATCACCTCCACAAGGTGGTACTTCTAGTTATACGAGCAATTTTTTCTCTATAGAAGGGTACTCTACTAATGTGCCGCAAATGAGACGAGAAATCTGCAAACCATTGGTTAAGGGAAAAATCTATATTGAAATCAAGAAGATTGCAAGGATGGCAACTTCTACACCCTTGCAAACCTAGACACATCTGCCATACAAATGAACATTGAATATATATCATACTTCTACAAATGTCACTCATCAACACCACAGGCTGCACGGCAGATTATATCAGACTATTTTGGTGAATACATGATACTCATCTCAAGGCACACTACACAAGAGTTTACATCCATTGCCTCATTAAACCAAAGGAAGAGACCGCGGAGATCACAAAGATTTACCAAAATACACAGTGAAGGACAATGAGAATGCTCAATCAGCAATGATTTTCCTATGTAAATGCCCTCCAGATAAAGCTCCCTCATCATGATCATGGTCATGAAATATAAGAGTTAAGATTCCTACCAAACATAAAACTGAACCCACTAGAAGCTTGTCATAGCGCTCCACCCAATGAAATTTGAGCTGGCTGGCACCATAGAATGACAATGCCACCAGAGAGGTCATCACAGTAATGGTACTGCCAATTAAAAGAAACGTAGTGTCAAAACTTCACGATTAAGAAGCTAAGAGCGTAATGCTCGAACTTATAACAGAGCCAGAAGGCCACATGATGGAACAACCACAAAGCCAACTCAAGAAACGCAAAAAATGGGCAAACAACAAGAATCAAGAGAAAAGATAAACAATAGTAATCCCTTACACTGTTAGGATTTTAGATAGATCTAATATTTTACGTCAGAAAGGGCTCAAAACTGAACCCTAACATCAACAAAACAATCAGACATAATGAGGGATATTAAAGATTGATATCAAATGTCCTCAGCATCAGGATAACATCACCAATCATCATGATGCGTATGGTTTGTTAATAAGCCTTTGGTTCAACTGCATTTAAGTCATTAATTTGCGGTATTGTGTTGGTCTCTTCTTAGGTGGCATAAACAACAGTAATAAGTTACCTGAATAACAGAACTATGATGGCAAGTACCATCATTGACGAGGAGTTCCCAACAGCCAGAAAAACAGGAAGTGTGGTGGCACAAGGAGATAATGCCGGAACTAAGACAAGTCCAGCAACAGCCATTTTCTCCATAGGTTGGTTATGAGAATGAGTATGCCCGCCCTTTCCAGAAAGAAACAGCAACACATAACTTCCACCAAGAAAAACCAACAAAAGGGAAGCAAGTTTGTGCACTGTTTCTTCTCCAGCAATAGTGTTGGAAATGGTTACTGCTGTTATACCCAGAAGCGAAGTGGATACTACGTGCAAAACTCCCCCAAATGCAGCTGCACGACGGCATCAATAATAAGTAGTAATCCTTTGAAATTCAAAATTCACCCTTCAATTACGGCTGTCCCGTACAAGTTAATCCACACACAAAATGAATCCTGATATTTTTTTGGTAAGTCGATCCTATTTCAACCCTGAATTAAAATTGGAGAGGAATGCAGACAAAGATAAATCGAAACACTTGAGTCCGAAAAGAGATCTGAAAGAGAAGGAACGTACTAACAAGGAGAGTGCGAGAGAGATTCCATTTCTGGGCACGGCCGACGATGGAAAAGGGAAGCCAGTGTGTGGGAATAAAGGAATGCAGAAGTGAAACGGTGGCGATTCCGCCGATCTTGGACAGATCTTCGGCGCTGAAACTCTCCATCACCACGGACGCGCCAATGTCAAATCGATTGGGCAACTAACTAGTAAATCCCGTTATCTATTAAACAAACTTCAAAACACGAAACAATCCATCGAATTTAATCAATCATCCAAGGCATTTGAATCTAGAACACTGTTGTTATTACGTTTTATTTATGATCAAGAGAAACTAACAAAGCCAGAGACAGTTCCAACTACCAAGTATCGAATCAATAAACAGAAAGCCCTAATCTCAAGTTGGACCTAAAGGCCCATAATGATGTGTTAGAAAATTGTGAAAACTTTAAGCCCAATTACTCTTCCCTACGGGCCCAGCGCTCTTTGCAATCTCAATCTTCCAGTCAACCTAGACCGCACATTTAGATAGATTTTTTAAATTTAAAATCAATTTTAATTTAATTTAAAAGAAATTAATTTTGTTAATTAACTTTTCATTATGATTTTTTAAAAGTATCTATAATTCTTAATAAATTTTATATTAATAATCTTCGAAAAATTTTAAAAATATACATTGTGGAATTTCAGACTGGGTGCGATGATGACAAAATTACTCACTCGGATTCTTAGTTTCGAAAAAAGTAAGATTTCCTCTAGTCATTAAATTGAACTTCGCCTTTAATTAAGAACTATTTTCATTTAAAACAAAATACATTAATTTGTATTTTTCTTTTTCATCTATGTAAGTATACTGAAAATAGCCTCTCTATTACGTATAAGTAAAGTTTCACATTATCAGACCTTCTTAAATTTTGCTTTAATGCAGGACTTTAGACTGAGAGTGATGATAATAATCTATTTTAAATACCACTATTTTTTAAAGTTGGTTTTAAAATTCAAATCATAATTCTCCTAGTAAAGATACAATTTTTTTAATGGTTTCAAAACCGGATAGGAAGTTAAACTGGTAAGATTTGAAAGGTTTAACTGGGATTAAATTAAATAAGATTAAAGAATTTGAAATATGATTAAATGAGATTGTCCTTATTAATCAAATAATTAGAGATGTAATTAAAAATATTTTTAATTGATTTATTTCAGTTTATAAGAAGTTATTAATATATGAAAATTATCGATTAATTAATAAACAGATCAATTTTTAACAACAAAAGTTATTAAAATAAATCGAGCTGAAAAGTTAAAAGCTGAATCGAAAAATTAGACGGATCAAAATTTTTATAGTTAAACAGGTTTTATTGCATTAGTTTGATTTACTATCTATTAAAGCTGTATACAAAGTTATGAATACCGTACCGAACTTGGTACCGGATTGAGTTCTATAATGGAACCGTACCGATACCGGTCAGTACCGGGTACCGTTTTGGGTAATTTTTTAAATTTATAAAATAGTCCCTGAAATTTTTTAAAATTGCAAAATAGTCCATATTAGTATATTGTACAGTTGTACTGTATACTTTATCAGCTTACTGTTTACATCAACCATGCTTTCAAAAATCTTAATAGTAAATAATAATGACAA
>JAOSBK010000008.1:6350717-6362479 GCA_027568895.1 Erythroxylum shatona
TTATTATTATTTTCATTATTATCATCATCATCATCAATAAATATTATATAAAATATTAAAATAAATTTAAATAAAAACAATTTATTAGTAATAAAAATAAAAATAATTTATTTTTAAGTTTTATCTAATTTACAATTATTTTTAGTAATAAAATATTTATTATTATTTTAAAAACTTTGAAAAAAAGGGGGGAAGGAGAGGTAGGAGAGAAGGAGGGAAATTTTGAAAATTTTGCAAAAAAATCCCCCAATTTTTTAAAATTTTCGGTACTGGCCGATATTTGACCGGTATTTTGAATACCGGCCGGTAGCTGGTACAACCAAAATTGATCGGTACCGACCGATATTTTTCACCGGTACCACCTATGCCCGTACCAGTACCGGTACCTGCCGGTACGAAACGGAATTCGAAATACTGACTGTATATAAGAGTTTTTTTTGTTTTAGCCATAAGGTGTCTTAGGAGGGTCCTAATTTTTTGAGAAGGCACCTTTAAATCATCCACACTCAAACTAATTCTCGCTCGCACCGAGTCAGTCTGTAAGAAATAAAGTGCTGGCTAAACAGATTTTTCCGTTTTTAAGACTCGAATTTGATACCTCTGATTTTATTGCATTAGTTTGATGTATTATCTATTAAAGAATATAATAAATAACAATTATAGAATACAAATACAACATTTTTAACTACATTAAATAAAACTAAACGTGCACTCCTCGTCCCTGTCTCTGTATAAGCTGGAGAAAGCTAGACATGAGCAATGAACCTTTGTCCGGCCACCCACTCACTCCAGCCTTATCTTTAGAGGCTACGTACCTTCTTCTCAGTCACCTAATTAATAATTGTTAATCCATTCCAAAATCAAACTACCTCATTCTAATACGTATCCCATGTAAAGAACACAAGAGTGTTGTTTAACATTACAGCTATTGAGGGATTTCTTGTGATACTTCTTGTTGTTGGCCGACGAAGACGTGTTCTCCTTCATTATAGATCCTTTGAAAGCCTTTTTCCTATACAAGCATGCATGACAATGTTGAAAACTTGAAGAAAACGTGTGAGGGTAGGTGTGAAGCTCCTCCTCCAATGGTTTTGCCATTTCAAATCACTATAGTATGGAAATGTTCAACTGTTATGTATGATATAATATAACACATCCTTGAACCCGAGCTGTATATACCCGAGCTGTATATAAGAGATTTTTGGTTTTAACCATGAGATATTTTTGAAGGATCTCACTTTTTTTGAAAAGGCACCTTTAAATTATCGACATTTAGACTAATCCCTACTCACACCAGGTCAGCTCGTAAGGAATAAAGTGCTGGCTAAACAGATGTCAAACTTGATACCTCTAATTAAGAGATGAGGGTGCTGAATTACTCGCATCAACCATGTTTAATTGTATATAAGAGAATATTAAACCTTGTATCATTGAACCCAAAATCAATCATTGGGAATTATATGTTGTGATAGATGATGCATATAGTTATGTAAGGTTAAAAATGACTGGCACAAAGTTGAGACACAAAAACGACACAGAATTTGTTGCCCTTTACGCACGTGCGTATACACACATCTATATAAACAAGCAACACACACATATATTTAGAAGTTAATGAGTTTACTCAAATTTTTAATAATTTATAAAAAACGCCTTTTATATAAATCCATGATTGATCTTAAACCATTATCATCATCATCATCACCCAGTCTGAAATTCCACAATGAAGCAGGGTCTGAGAAGGTCCGATAGTACGCAGCCTTACCCCTACATAGTAGAGAGGCTGTTTCCGGTATGATTGATCTTAAACCGATACGTAAAAAATGATATTATATTTAATACATAGTATTAAAACATATATATGTTGTGATATCTAAAAAAGGATTCACATGAAATTAAATATATTTTCTTATTCGTGTATCTAGATTTTATTCCATAAATGTCATAATATTGTCCTATAAAAAGGTCTATATAGAAACAAAATACAATTAAAAACTTGGCAAACTCTTAAAATATTTGATTTAAATCACTTTTTAAATCTTATTTAATATTTTAGGTTTTTAATAACTATTTTTTAACTCAATAACTTGATATCTTGAATAATCTAAAGAGTTAAAGTTTAAATCATATTTGTTAGGAAATAAAAATAGGATCTGATCTTGCAATTAGTGGAATAAACACAAAGGTTTTTTATTGGATCTCCCAAAACCAATATCACTTAAATCCTATAATATGATTAACGCATAAAATAAAGCATGAATCATAACTTGTACCTTATTTTGAAGCTTGGTTGTATTTTTATTGTATCATTTGAACTGTTCCTAAAAACGACTTATCTTAACCATCATAGTTACATAAGTGTCTAACTTCAAAAAGTATTCACACATAAACGTGTTGAGAAAACTCTACAATCATTGTAGAGGGGGTTAGATAAAAAGTGTTAACTTCTTTAGAACCTAAGTTTATTTATAATAGATCTAGGACCTTTAATAATTTAATTGTAATTAAATCAATTGCATTTTTTTATATGTGACCCACTAGGTTTCTAAATATATTGATAGTGGATATAAATTACAACCCTAAATTATATTTAGGATTAGATAAATTAATCTCCTTTAATTTATCTTTAATTCCTTAACTAAATAGCTATTGATTACGATTGATGTCTAACAACACATCACAACTACTCAAATATTTAAAAATATCGAGGTGATTTTGACTGAATTTTTAGTGAATAATTTTCTTATATATTTCAATAATTTTTTCATACAATATTCCGACTAAACATAGATAATAAAAGTAATGTCTACTTTATATGAGTTCAATTATGTTAGTTTTTCACCATTAGTAATTAATCAAGCTAATGACATCTAAAAATTATTTTTAAAGTGTCGTTCCACTTTTGCCTGAGATTTTTGGAATTGATACTAACTGAGAACAATTAAACATTCTCTATAATCACTTTAAAATGGTGAATTATGTATTGATTACTCAACTATCTTTATATAGTTCATACTATATCTAATAACTACCGACTAAGTTATCTTTGACTATAATAGGTAATAATAGTAGCAAAACATAATAATATTTATATATGATAACTTTAGAGATCTCAAATCAAATGATCATTTATAAAATCAGTATAATAATAATTTAGTAGATATACAAGCAATTCTAAATGGAATTCTCATATAGGGTCAATTCAGTGAACTTGTTGCCTGATAATCATCTACACATTTATTTAAAAATCTTCGTACTTTAGTCTATGAGATCGACTATTTCTTTCATAAGGAAAAATATAAGATATGCTAATCTTTTTATATTCTAATAATATCCATTTTTAATAGAATAATGACTAAGAACAATTTAGGAATAATATATCCAAGTAATATGAATTTTATAATTATGATTTCATCATATTTTCATTTGTGTGTCTAATGGACTTTATTGTAAACATCTAAATATGTATAAGATAAATAATACATTTAAATAATTATATCATTAAACTACAACTAACACATTGTTTTAGTTGATAAGACAGGAGAGGGTGTCAATGTCAAGCTAAAACTATGGAGGGATACGTTAGAGTCAAAGGGTTTTAAATTAAGCAAGACTAAGATTAAATACTTAGAATGTAACTTTTCAGGCTATAAGGTGGCTTCTGATGTAGAGATAAAGATTAATTCAAAAGTTATACTACAAAAAGAATGTTTTAAGAATCTAGTATCTATCATCCAAAGCAATAGAGAAATTTATAAAGACATAATTCTTCTCCATTCAAGTCACCCTGATATGCATTAGGAGTTTTATGTAATAAGAAGATACCACTTAAACTCAAAAATAAATTCCATTGTTTAGCAATTAGGTCAATCACGCTCTATAAGGCGAAGTGTTGCCCATCAAATTAGTGTATGGTCAAAAGTTAATGATGGAGGAGATGGAGATGCTTCGTTGGATGAATAACCTTACTAGAAGATATAAAATCAGTAATGTAATGATAAGAGAAAAATTAAAAGGGTCTAATATTAATGAAAAATTAAGAGAAACAAGAATTAATTGGTTCAGACATGTTAGGAGACATCCTAACGCTGCAGCCAAAAGATACAAGAAAATTGTACTTATATACTGTAAGAGAAAAAAGAAAGGTTTAAGAAGAACTAGAGGAGGTAATCAAGAATAATATGTCTCTGTTGAAACTTACCGAAGATATGATCCTCAATAGAAAACTTTGATATATGAGGATAAAGGTAAAGGATCTCACGTAGAAAGATCATGTTTTTTTCATAGGTCTTTTAAACATTTTCCTTTGAGTCTTATATTTTATATTTAACCTTAACATTTAATTTATAATACTTTCCTCTTAGTTATTTAGCCTAAATATTTTATTGAAATGACTTATTTGATTTATTTATTTACTTATCTCCTTCCTTATTTTGTATACTTATTTTATGTTTTTTCTTGCTCTTTACCTTGTTATATATTTATTTTACTATTTATATACTTTTATTTATGCATGATTTATTTATTTTTTATGTTATTATTATTATTATTATTATTATTATTATTATTATTATCGTCCTCGTCCTCGTCGTCGTCGTCATCTTCTTTTATATCTATTTTATATTTTTTATAAGTCTGTTGAAAATAACTTCTCTATCAATTACATGTAAAATTATGTATTATTAGTCCTCTTTAAATTTCGCTTATCAACAAAACTTTAACTAGATTATAGTTATTGTAATTGAACTAATGCCCGACAATAATATTTACCCTTTGTCCACTTCACACAAATAATCCAAAGGGTTAAAATTTAAATCATATTAGTGCTTATGTTCACCTGTGTGAAAGAGTATATTAACACAATATTTAATTTTTAATAAAAATCATATTATTTAATTATGTTTTAAAACAATCTATTTTTTTTTTACTTTATTTGCAATAGTTCTACTTTCGTCTTTATAGTTTCCGTTAAAACTTAAGTTTAATCTCAATATTTTACAATATTTAAAATATTTTAGATTATAAAATTTTTAATTAAATAAATAAATGCATTTGACAATTACAATCGAATTTTCATTATCATAAAATTACGTGGCAATTTTTCTTTTAGCTGGAGAGTTCATCTAGTATCAATATTACAGTTAAATTGGCTCTTTCTTCTTATTTTTAAAAATAAAATTACTGATTTCATTTATTTAAAAATTGAATTAAAATGATATTTACAATATAAAAACCCTAATTTAATAACATTAGTTTAAACTTAAATCCGAGTGAAAATTTTAATAACTAAAATATATCTTCCATCTCAGAAAAGGAAATCAGATTTTCTATTCTAATTAATCAGTTCTTACTCTATTCTATCAAAACTCATTCACACATTTACGTTGATTCACGCAAATGTGTAGATAGAATTAAGTGGCACAAGGTTGTTCCAAACCTACTAAAAATTACTTATCCATGAATATTAGTTTTTGAGAACTTGGTGACTTAATTTTGTAAGTATCAAATCTCTTAGTAATTTAAAATGTTAGGTACTTCGGAAGTCACAATGTAATAACATCTTATTCCGATTCTTATCAATTTTTGTTCAATTTTTTGTATGATTGGATTGATTCTACTGTTAAGGCATGGGTATGATAACCACGTATTTCTTAAGACTTATTTAATTAACACGATTAAGAGCTCATAATACATTATTAAATTTTAGATTTGGAATTTGGCATTTGTAGTAAGACATTAATCTACAAAAAGTAAATCAATGAGGTAATAAACAGAATTAGTTGCATATTAAGTCAATCACATATTTTACTCCTTGAATACATAATATCGAATTGAGATTATGTACCAAACCAACAATAACAATCTTTTAAAAATCAAATCGATTCGATAGGTTTAACAGCCAAAATGTTGAATCAATTAATTTTTGAGTTCGATTTTTAACTTTCTAGTTTAATATTATTTTAATTAAAAATTGACCAACTTATTAATTAATCAACAAGTTCTATTAACTAATCAATTTTATAAATCGAATAATTTTTATTTAATAATCTCATTATTTAATTAAACTTTTAATTTTTCAATAGATAATTATACAAATTGTTAATTAAGTAATAAAATTAAGTATTTTCTATAAGTAGATCTCATCCATTTTAACTTATGGTGGAATATGTAATGTTAATCTTAGTTAGAAAAATTATTTTAACAAAAATTCTAATATTTAATTATTCTATCCAATAAAGAAGGTAATTACTATTAAAAATATTGTTGTATTAACGTAAAGATTAGCAGAAGAAATTGTATATATATATGCGTTAGAAAATATAATGATTAAAAAAACTCAACTAATTCAACCGATTTTATCGTAAAAATTTTGAACTGTTCAACTTTTCAATTTGGTTATTAATTTTTTAATTTGATTTATTTTAATAATTTTTGCTATTAAAAATTAATCAGTTTATTAATTAATTAGTAAAATTTTGTAAATAAGAAGATCTTATAAATTAAAATAAATCAATTAATTTTCATTTAACAATCTTTTTTCAATCAAACTTCAAATACTTGGACGAAAAAAAAGAATCTTTTTAAATCGTATTTTAAATTTTTTAATGTTATTTAATCTTTAACAGAATTTATGACGATCTAATATCAGTTAAACCTTTTAAATTTTAAATTTATTGTCTTACCAATTTGACTCCTGATCTGATTGACATAGTTTAAATGATATTCTTAATTTACTTTTTATGATTCAAGTTATTTATATCTTATGTTTTAGTCCGCATCAGGTCAGATGTAGTAAGGAAAGATCCCAGTGATGGCCGTCTAAAATCGTAGGATTGTGATATCCCCATGATATAAGGTACTAGTAGATCTGGGTACTATCAGATATATCCTTATGTATTTATTGTAATTTTATTTCCTTAAATAGTTTTTTTAATCACTAATTCTTTGTCATATTTGTATGTGAGTTTATTAAAAATAACCTCTCTGTTATGTAAGGATAAAGTTGTATACTGTCAAATCTCTCAAAACTTTACTTTATTACAAAACTTCGGACTAAATGTGAAGTCAATAGATATATTTGGCATTTCGCATTCGTACGAAGAGCAAGAGGCGTAAGCAACAAAAACACACGAACACATGCAATCACAGAAGTTTGGCTGACTCTTTCTTAGCCTTCTTTGTCTCTCGCACTCGGTTTCTCATATGTATGACATCAACTCATGTATTGTGCCTTTACTCGTTCTTCCCATTTTCTCCATTCAACACTCTCTCATCTCATCTACATACTGATAATATATATATTTCACGTCCCCTTGTCTACGAATCTCACATATTTATATATATTTAACTTCACGTCTCTTTGTTGTTCTATGATTAACGTTGTATACTTCTCCTTCCTCTTGGTTTCTCAATTCATCAATCCCACCTTCTTCTGCTATAATTCTCCTGACAGAAGAAAAGGTACCTCTCTGCTTGGAACAGTAGTTTATTATGGAGTTGTCGTTGAAGGCAAACTAGCTTAGACCTGGCTGATTCCGGTACGTTCTTGAGTTTTATCTTTAGCTTGTTTCTGGTAATGTTACGTACAGCTCTTCTCTCCAAACTTCCGGTCATTGTTTTGATGAATCCTGAACTGATCAATTACGATAACCTAAATTCTGTCATTCGCTTTGTAATCATAAAAGTTGACTTCTTGTTACGTGTTATTCGTTGTTCCTTTTCTAATAACAGGACAATAAGGTGTTAAGTAAATAGTATTGTGCATGCAACAATCTGAACTGAATCAATTTGTATGTTCAGAACACAGATCTGAATGAAGGATTTAAGAGTTGAATCGGATCAAACTTCGTTGAATCGGGTTTCACTTTTATTTAGATTCCAAGTATTCTAATTAGTATTAGAGATTAATGTACTAATTGCTAGTTCATAATCAAATGTGGTTATAAATTCTGAGACTTGCATATCAGTTCTTAGTCTTTGCTCTTTGTCTTGGAACAACGAAGTTTAGGATCATCCAAACATGTTCCTCATATTGTCTTAATTCTGCTTATAACTTGGTTTGAACAATCCCTCCTGTTTTGGAATCTTTTAGTGACAAGAAGCCTATAACTTAATTAGGATTAGGTAATAATATAATCAGCAATCCCTATTTTGCTCTTTGTTATATTTTATTACTATTTTTGTCTTTTGTTTTGATTCTTATTTGTACTGTTTCTTTTTCTTACTACAGACAAATCGTTTTCACTGGTAACTGTTGCGGAGTCATGACGTCACCGCCGTTTTCACCACCCACCGACCGCATCCCTCCGCGGACCGATTCATTCTCAACAACGACAAGTTCTGACCACAGAACCACCACGACTTCCCTGCCGTCGTCTTCACCGGACCACCCACTCTATACAGCAAAACGCGCCGCACCTTTACCGGGAAAAGCTGGTCCGCCGCCAGGAACCTACGTCATCCAGATCCCAAAGGAACAAATCTACCGCATCCCGCCTCCGGAAAACGCCAAACGGTTTGATTACCTCTCTCGCAGGAAAGCCCCCAGAAGCAGGTGTTGTATCTACTTCTGCTGGTTCCTCTCGGCCGTCGCATTCCTCTTCCTTCTCGCCGGCGTTACTGGCACCATCCTCTACTTCGTTTTCCAGCCCAAATCGCCGAAATACTCCGTGCAGTCCCTCTCAGTTAAAGGTTTCAACCTTTCGTCATCGTTGGCGATGATCTCGCCGGAATTCGACGTCACAATTAGAGCAGACAACCCGAACAAGCGGATCGGAATATATTATCTGACTGGAAGCTACGGGGACGTCTATTATAACGACGTTAGGCTGGGTACCGGTTCTCTACCGGCATTTTATCAAGGGAAGAAAAACGTCACGGCGTTATCGACGGCGTTAAGAGGGTCAGGGATTAAATTAACGAGCGAGGCGCACAAGGCCTTGGCTAATGGGGTAAGAAAAGGGGCGGTGCCGTTAAGGCTGTACCTGAGAGCGCCGGTGAAAATGAAAGTAGGCGCCGTTAGAACGTGGACAATTACCGTGAAGGTCAACTGTGAAGTTACGGTTAACAACATGACAGTCAACTCAAAGATTGTGTCTGAAAATTGTTATTATGACGTGGACATGTAGTGAGAGAAATGAAGACTTCTTATTATCATTGTTATTTTTCTATTTGGGTATAAAAGAGTTAGTCAAAAGGGCGTATATTTTTTTTAAATATTTCCTAATTTAACTCTTGACATGAGAAAAGAGTCTGTTTCGATACGATAATCCTCTTTAGTTTTCATTTTTTTGTGTATTTTTTTTATTTTTGAAATTTAAAGTTATATTTAATGAAAATTAATCTTGTTTTATGTCAAGGTGTATTTTGAAACTAAATAAAAAAAACTGCAACAATTCTAGATTAAAAAAAGGTGAATTAGACGTTGACTTTAATTAGACATAATCTTGTGCAACAACCAAAAACTTGAAATGCAGCAGGTTGGAAGTCTGAAGCAAAACGATGCAGCATGCAAATGTTGAAGGAAAGAAGAGCTAAACGGCAAGGAAGTAAGAAGAAAACGTAGCACACCAAAACACAGCGTAGCATATGATGAAGAATAAAAAAGAATGACTCAGCCTAAAAACATAGAATATTTTGTGTTTTAAAAAAAAATGCATTAAAAGCGTTTCACATATGAAGACTGGATGACATGATCCTTTGTCTAATTTTATGATATCTTATTCTGTCCTATGAATTTCAATCATTCATTTATACAGGGGTTGCGTTCATTTATACGAGACCCACGTGAGATTCACATAAATGAATGACTGAAATTCATAAAACAGAATAAGACACCATAAAATTAGACAAATAATCTATCTCAAAGGTTAGATGGTTTGGTGCGTGAAGGAGGTTGCGTTGACAATAAACTCTGAGGTTTTATTTGTCAGATCAGGTAACAGTGAGGGACAGAAGATTATAAAACAAGAAGCAACCAGAGCATTGGTGTTGGGAAGGAAAGAAGGGTTTAAAGAGGCACGTGAATAGTGAGGTAGTATATATAAAACGTTTAACTGTTCCATCGATGGAGAGGATCCGGGAGAGGGCTGCGTAAGAAGACAAGAGAGGAAACAAGAAGGGGGCTTAAGGCAGAGAGAAGAGTAGCGTGACAAGGAGAGAAAAGAATGCCTGCGACAATTCCGATAGTCCCAATGTTAGTGATAGTCCCAAAAAATTAGGAAAAATTGTGATGTTGGGTAACTAAATTTTTATTTCTTGCTTTACGGAATCCTAGTTATTAAACTTTGAATGTTGTGAGACTTTCGTTCTTTATTTTAATTGATTTATTAGTTTAGTATTAACTATTTTTCTAGGTCATTATTTGATTGTTTGATTTTACAGCTAGATGTATAACTAGTTTGTGATTTTATTTAATCAATCTCTAGATTAAATAAGTGAACGTTTCTTTTAATCAAAAGTAGCGATTAGAATTTTTGTCTACTACGATAGGGACATGATTTTAGGAAAAATAATTATTTAGGTTAAATATACATTGTATGTATGTTGTCTAGTTCGTCGATTTTCTTGATTCGTAAAACTATTAATTAATTAAATCTGAGATCATAATAAGAGAAAATAAGTAAATAAATTTACCACGACGAATGTTTAATTAATAAATTGCTTATTTTTAGTGTCGATGATTAACGCAAGTTCAATATTGAAGAAGACCGAAAATCAAGATTTGTTTATATTGATTGTTAAATTCCTATTATTTAGTTATTAGTTGTTTTTCAATTTCGTACTCTAATTAAATTATGTTTAATTCACAATTTAAAATCCTACATTTTATTGCGTAACTACTAACATTTTAATTTCTCGTGAGAACGATTTCTACTTTTCACTACTACATTAATTTATATTACAGAAAGTTGGTTTCTTTTTATATTGTATTACAAGAAAGAAGCCTTCAACACTTGGAAAAAAGAAGTATAGCTTATGACACAGAAAAAGTCATACAGTGGCTTTAGAACATACAGGATGACGTTGTATTGAACAAGGGAAGAAGACAAAATCATAGGAGGATAAAGAAAGTCACTTGGATTGGAGGTTGAACTCTTCATCTTGTAATGCCGCAATTTGGACTAGTTCAAGAATTGGTGGAGTGTGCTCTTCAGTCTTGACAATTCTTACCGTATTAGTTATTCTGTCAATTGTTTGTTTTGATGGATAGAATACTGAGAACATTGATAATGTAATAATTAATCACTTGAAGAAATTGGACAACATTGAAGTTGAACAGGTATTTATTAAAAAGAAGTGGTTAGTCATACGAAAGTTGATTCAGTATTTTTATTACATTACTCCAACATGGAAACGGCCCTAAACCAGACATGGATAGCAAATTGATGAACACCAATACCATGTCGGTGTATTCTGTCAGTCAATGACCTCGCTAATCTTGTTGTAGTACGTGCATTGTCTCCATTGTCCAATATAAAGGGATCAGATCTTCTGTCCCATTAATCCTGCACATATTCTGTTCCATAACTAAAACATCGACGTTTTGCTTTATTTAAACCAGCTCCCACGCGAAGACTCGTCTTCTCTTTGATTTTTTTTTCGGCCTTTATTTGTGAATATCTGCTGCCCACGCACTCTTCACTTAAAACTTTTTGAAATTTCGGTTTTGGTTTTGTTTCTTTTGATTTTCAAAAATTATAAAAATCGTGATCTTTATTTTTTTATAATATAATTTCTGTTAACTAAATATATATTAGTAA
>JAOSBK010000008.1:6362579-6372806 GCA_027568895.1 Erythroxylum shatona
AGAGGTTACCCTGAGTGGGTTAGCCAGTGGTCATATCCCTGTGTCTACGTGCCGACGGACCGGTGCGCATACGAGTGGTGGACCATTCCGTTCCGATTTTCGGCTGGTATAGTACGTTCCAACTGGAACCACCCGGAACGGAATGATATTCATGACCATGAATTTATGGGTGTTCATCATAATCTTTTCTCACTTATCGTTGTTTTTTCCATTCTAAGACTTACTTTGTAATCATCGCTCTTGAATTGTTCGACAGATACAAGATAAAAGTTGATGACGAATTAACCATGGTCTTTAGTGTTAACGGTTTGATTGCAGTACTACACTCTTTTTCTTTGTAGAGAAGAAAAGTACTTATTAACCTTCCAAAATTCTATCCAAACAGGCACTTAGAAGCAACTCTTATCTACAATTTGAACCTGAAATCTTTTAATTATTATGAACATAAAAGACAAGCTCTAACTAGTTAGGCAACTATGTTTAAACATACCAAAGGATTTGTACATTTGACACAGAATCAGATTTCATGCACACCAGAATGAAGAAGTTGCACAGCTTTGGCTGGAAGTATTAACAATCATTTGATCCGCCACCGGCATGCACCTGGACGACCGACTGCAAAGATGAACAACTTGAAGCATGCATATATAGGAATGCAGGGAACAAAAATTGCGATAGTCGGTCAAAGATGTAAGCATGAGGGTTGGAATTTATGCAGTCTCCTATGTAAAGGTGAAAAAGGAAAGATTTTTTTTCTGAAGGAAGCTATACATTTCCTGTGGCCTCAAAAAAAAAAAAAAAGAAGCAGCTTTTTTTAGCTACAAAACCCCAGCCCCCACCCAAAACGCCTTTTTTGTCACACTTATCTTATTTTTTATTTCTGTTTTTCAGCCACCTGCCAACACCCTTTTATTCCTCCCTTCATGTACAAATGCTGCACACAATTTTACAGTAACAGCGGAATGAAACTCCCACTCTGCTCCATAACCAAATCCTTCTTCCAGCTAGACTGAGAATGATTGCGACTTCAGTTGTTCATGAATATTCTTAACATCTTGGATCTCCTTTTGAAGTTCTGCATACATTTTCACAGAGGAATCTGCAAAGTTGTTCAACTGACCAAGAAATCCCTCCAACCTTAAACGAAAATGCTCAAAACCTGAAATAAAGTTCTCTGTAGTTTCACAGCTCAACAAATTAACGGCTGAATCAGTGCCCTTCTCTGCTTTTGATATTGTTGGATCTGCAGTCTTTACTTGATTCTTTTCTTGGCATGGTAGAAAGCAAGTGATTTCGGATACTAAATCTTGTAGAGAATGTGTAACTTCCTTCATAGGCAGTGCATCAAGTTTGTCCAACCAGACACCACAAGTGACAAACATTGGAGGACCACTTTCTCTCAAAGTCAATGAAGGGGCTGACTGCCTCCTTTTTCTTTTTGAAGGTTTTTCTGGAAGGACACATTTGAAAAGCCAATTATTTATGGCCTGCAGATAGGATTTCTGAGCACCAATCCACTTTGTAAAACTCAAAGATAGTGCAGTAAGTTCGTTTTCAAGATTGATGGTAATCTGCCGACGTGAATCTGCATGTATTGAGATTTTTTCATGTCCAGTACTCTCTACAGTTTTTATGATATTCAACTGGAGCTTGTGGCATTCAAACATCACTTCCCACATCCGACTGAGACTGCAATTGCCATAAAGTTCAAAATTGGATGAATTCTTCAAGTTACTACTGACAATCACTCAATCTTACATCTAAAGCCACGTGCAAAAAGATAAAAATGGAAGCATAGAGATCCAAAGGCATCTTTTAACATAACAGGATCAGGGCATCTACTCAAGGCTCTCACATGATACATTAAATCAATCACATTCATCAAAAGCATGAAATGAACTGTAGTAAAATTTTGTAGTCAGATGCAACTTGACAGAACAGATACTGATTAATCTTTAATATGACGTGGAAATAAAATCTTCTCTACAGCTAAAGAGTAGGATTCAGAAACCATATGTGTTGCATAGAACCTGAATGTATCATTCACTTCAATCAACGTTACACCATGTCTTTCTTCACCCTTTCTAGTTATTTCAGTACTGAAGGACGGTACTGAAGGAGGGAGAGATGAGGTGATGGATGTCCAACAACTAGAGAAGCTGAAACAGTATTCATGCTAAAAACTTGTATAATAACACGAGGCAACCAGACGTGACTGAGGCTCTAAAGCGAAGTAAACAGCATAACCTGGAAATCATATCTCTGAATCCAGCAGAATGCAATTCATCACAGGACAAATGAAGTGACAACAAGAATCGATCTTCAGATTGTCTAGATTTCAACAAGAAACTATCCAGATGTAGAATTAGTTAAATGCCTAACACGTGCTACAACACAGAAACAGAAAGACTTGGAGAATTTTCTTTACAGTTTAGCTGGCACCCGCACAGAATCCTTACCAAGTTCAAACTTACCCAATCAATCAGTTCTATAGATATATTTAACAAATCACACTGTTTAATAGAAATACCATCGTGTGTTACATTAGCAGTACAGAATATGCCATGTGGTTAAACATCCTTGTTGGAGGAATTGGGACCTGTTCTCATATACAATCATCTGAGATGTAAATTCCATAAACCAAGGTGATGAACCTAAAAGAAAAAATTTGAAAGCATAGCAAAGCCAGTGCCATCTCACTCAACCAAAACTTAGATAACTGACCTCAAATTGGCATTTGTGAAGAGATTTAGTGCAAGTATGAAACTGAAAGTTCACAATAGTATTTTGAATCTATTTCTTCCAGGTTATTCCGTGTATCATTTCAGCACAAGGACATATGCATGTTCTAATCTACCATCACCTAAATAAACTTCTAAAAGAGTGACATTCATGATCATGAACCCCATACATGGCAAGAACTAGGAATCTAGCTATAATTAAGGTCATATTATTAACAAAACTCCTCTGGCTGGCAGGCCAAATAATTTAATAAACATGTTACTCATTAGTCAATCAATCTACTCATATTGCCATGTTAAAAATGTGCGCTTCATCGCATGCATGAATATGATACTCAGCCTTTAGTTCAACGGAAGGTTATGGTCCTGATAGGCCAACATAAAAGGATTCAGAATCTTGTTGCATAGTGTTTGTCTCAAAATATTGTTCAACTTACCAGAAAAAATGGTTTATAAGACCTACAGTGCTACAAAAAGCATGAAAGGTCTATGTTCAATTTTAAGCATAAGCTGATAATTCACTGCAGAATTGATGAACATAAGATGATAGTTAACTACAGAATTGATGAAAAGAAATGAAGAAACTCGTACCCTTCAATTAACTCCTCAAGTTGCGGCTGGAGCTCATTGTCACGTAATTCTTCAATCAGCTGTGATATGGAATCAATTCTGTGAATTGCAACTCTAATCCTAGAATGCAGGTCTTTCACTGTAGCACGAGTTTTATCAATCTTTGGTTCTCTTTCCCCCTTTGATTCCAGTTGTCTTAGATATTTACGTTTTCTTTCATAATGGCTCCTGACCACCTGGCTGGCCTGAAGTACGATATCATCAAATCTTCAGAAGATAATGACAAAATACATCTGAGGAAACATGCACTTGGCTTTTGAATTCAAATTGCAAGCTTAGCAATCTTAGAACTTAACTATATAACATGGAAACCAATTTACAAGCAATTGAACTGCTCTCCCTATTTTCAGAATGGATGAAAAAAGAGGAAGAGACTAAATATATGTGAATGTAGGAAATATGTGCATAGTATTGAGTAAGCCTCCTTCCATCTGGAAGGTATCCAGTTATTTTTAATACAATTTAATCATAGGAATTGAAATGCCAAAGTCCTTGACCCTGGAAGCCTCCAGAGGAAGCAGGAAAATCCTCACTCACTTCTGAGCATTAAGTCCAGACATTATAAATGAGAAAGAACTCATACTAGAGCAAACTAGTCGATTCATCCCTAACAAAAGAGTTGGGCTATCAACAAAGAGCATATGTGGCATTATCACCTTCCCACCATCTCATCTGGCCAAAGCACCAACATGTTGCTGGCAACCCTCACCCATTCCCCAACTCCCCAAGTCTTCCAAGATAAATTATACCGAATTTCAGGCTATTATATTATGAAAATGAATAAAACAAGAGAAAAATAAACCAATCATGGAAAACTAATATATTAAGAATCCAACATACCTTCACTTCATCATAAAGTTTTTTCTCCCAGGCATAAAGCCTGTCCAGGGTTGAAGCATGACTCCCAGATATCATGCAATAGTTTTCAAAAGGATTGCCAATGGGATCCTCTGTATCATCCTTAACATTTGGGCCAACAAGATTCCTTGATGAAGATGATCGTGAAGATGTTGTCCTGTGCCAAGTTAAGTACTTCACTGCAGTTTGGACGGGTTCTACCATAAAATAAACAGATTTAGACAATTTGGGCCCCAAAATGAGAAGTAAGCGGAGAGTTGAGGCAAAGACAGAATGCAAACTGTTCCTTTCACCAAGGTTGTGCTTTCTACTTTTCTACAATATCCAAATTTTGCAGATTCCTAACAACCTAAATTCAAGACATAAATGTAATAAGATTATTATCTTTTTTCTTGGTGATATATGCTTTGTTGCTTTGAATACCACTACTTAACTTCACAGGTTCCTGGCAACCTTTTCTGAGAATCAATTTTCAATTGAAGTCCCGCTCTTCAACCACTTCCCAGTCACTGTTACCTGTTGGTATCAGCTTGAGTCATTCTTTTTTTGTTCATTTGTCACCTTAAATTGCATGCTAGAGTCCACCATATCATAACCCCTAAGCCCCCCAAATCCATCATATCATACTCCCACAGCCCCCAAAGTTTGCTATACAATGATAAGTGGAATTTATTTGTGATGATAACTTGAAAAATCTAGTTGGAGTATTAGTTATGGAATAATGAAAAACTGTACAGGTATAAATTTAGCAAAGGTAATTTCTTCTTATCTTTTCTACTTTGTTAGATGGCAGAGATGGTCACAGGACTCTCCATCAAGTAGAATATTCTTCTTTTTGCATAGGAACATCATGAATGAATTCTTTGTAATGGTGTTATTTTGCAAATATTTAGACAGATGCTCACTTTATTTTGGGGTGAGGTTGGGGATGCTGGTTTCCGTTATATTTTATCTAGTTTAATCAATCTCATGAAATTACAAAGAATGAATTGCGTAGAAACCAAATTTTCTAACATTTCATCGATGAGTATTTTGTAACGCCAAAGTCACAAAGAAAGTGCCAGTTAAAATTCATGAAAGTCATCATAGATTTTAACAAATATTCTAATGATAAACTAACACAGTTATTCAGCAAAAATGAAAAATGTGGAGATGTTCATTCCCTGACAAGACTGGCATTTCAAGATAACAAAGTATCAAAATGGGAGAGTGAAGAATAAAACTAAATAAGAGATGTTGTCAACTCATTTCACCACACTTATATATAGAAATTATACAGCAATGAAACCAAAGGCTGATCTATACCCACTCTGTTATAAAAATTTCAAAAACTATTTCAATGGATGATAAATAGATACCCATAATTTACATGCCATATTCCATATCATATTTTAGCTGTTTCTGAAATCTAGAAATTACAAGATAAATTAGAGACATATCTGCATCTTTTGACATTAGTCCTAACACAAAATGTGAAAGACATAAGGATAGATACCTTCTTGAACATAGCTCCAATCTTCCCCACATGAGAAACAAGACTTGACAAATGCAAATGTTACAGACCCGTCTGCCCACAAGAAAAGGAAAACCAGTTGCAGTCATTCAACAAATTCAAATAATGGAAATTAACTACCTAATAATGGCCTTAAGGTGGTTGAAACCAAAAAGTTCTTTCTAATTGCCCAAAAATCAAGTTCCTTAATCAATTACATTTCAGTGTTTTCTATGATCAGGTGTTAGCGATCTTAGGTAGCAAGTTAAATGACCTCAAAATCAAGCAATTAGAAGGTAGATAATGAACTACAACTACTACCATATAAGAAGATATCAAAAGACATGTGATGTTGAGAGTTCGAAAAGAAAAATCAAAGTGCCTATCATCCTTAGAGTAGTTATCTAAGGGACAAAGGCCATACTTTCTTTTGCCATAACTATTGGTCTAAAATGCAATTTATTTGCTTCAAGCATCCTTGGAACTTCATTTCCAGCATCCGAAGCTCTAATAAAGAGATACTCAATATCTTTTATGCTTGAAAAGAAGTCTTTGGGAATCGTATTATTTTCATTCCGTACTTCTTTAGCATCTTTTTTCCCGGAATTGACCAAAATAGCAACTGCTGAGGATGGGGTTCCCAATGGTGACAATTCAGGTGTATTGTGTTTTTCCCCATTCAATAGCTCACTTTCTGAAGCTACATTTCCAGCAGAGGGCATCATAAGTGAAGTACTCGGTGTAACTTGATCATGTACCCTATTAAAATTTTCAAAACTTCTAACCAATGTATCAGTGGTAGGGTCATCAAATTCATCTTCTGTGTCATCAGATTCCTCCCGTTCCTGATATGATGGTTTATCTTCTTCATCTTCCAGATCAGGAATTCCCTCCTCTTTCCTAAGCCTTCTCAAATGGTCAGCAGTATCCAACCCTTGGTTCACTTCCTTTTCTTCTTGGAAAGAATATTGATGGTCAGTTGGAGGGAAGAATCCAAAGTAATCCCATGGCGGAGTTTCTGCTGGGGCTGAAGAAGCTCCATATGATGATGTTTCTGCTTTCCCATTGGCATGAGCAGTGGTATTCTGTGGGTTGGAAGACATTAGTGTTCCTGTAACAGCTACAGGAGGTCTCTCTTCAATTTTTGTAGAAGAAAAACCTCTAAACCACATATTTTTAACTTGAAAGCGGCTAGAGCTGGGAGGTGTTGACAATGGAGAAAGATTTTCAGTTGCATCGACAGGATGTGATGCAGTGTGTGGAGAGAACGAAAAATGGGAAAGTGACTTCTCTGTTAAAGTAAGTGGCTCTGGTGTAGCACTAGTTGAAGTATACAATGAGGATTCAAGAGGACCTTCAGGCTCGACAAATTTTCTTATAGCGGTTCCTGTACTTCTCAGTGATTGGACATATGCAACATGACAGGCTGCAAGCAAGCACCTGCCATCAAGTGCCTGCCTAACAAATTTCTTTCTTTCATGGCATAGTTTCAAAGCCTTGTCTTCTTCTATTTTTGAGTTTGTGGCCCCCATTTCCAAGCTTTAGATGTTTCAGTACCTCACCTGTCAGAGAATCAGTCCATAGTCTTCTGCCTCAAATACAGATTGCAAATATAACCACTATAACACCACTAACAGCAATCAACAACTATTTAGAACGCAACAGCCAAGAAAGACTAGACATCATTAATAAGAATCAAAGCATTCAAGCATTAACTTCAGAAGCAAGCAGACATCAAAATGCTAACAGCTGGGGAGTAATGAGGAAAAAATTCCTGTCCTCCTAGATGCTTAAGCAAAAGAAAGAATGATCAGAAAGTTGTTCAAGCTCATCGAGTAAGAAAAGGTAGACGCAGTTTGTCAATCAAAAGCTCAACTTATCACTGGAAAGGAAAGAAGATTCAAAGATGATAAAGGAATGGAATTAATAAGAGAATCTTGATTTGTTGAGTGAATTTAATCCATGGATCCAAAGAGAGCATTTAATTCCAAAATGCAGACTGCTTATGTGAACAAGAGATAAAAGCAAGTGCCCGATGACTTTACCCTGCAACGAGAAAGTTACAGAAAGCAAGAGATACTGAGAAAGAGCTACTGAACTTGAAAACAAGAAAAAAGCAAAAAAGTAAGAGAAAGGATTATGGATATTCAAAAGTTGGCACCCCGAAGCAACAATGTTAATAGTTTAATATGCAATAGCCATTCCTAAGAATCAAGAGTGTTCTGTAATTCACCAAATGTTATGTCAAAGCCTGCAGCTTATCAATACCACCCAGAAAGCACCCGCCAGAAAGAAAAAAAATTTCGTACTCTAATAGCCCACCATCCCCTTCTAGCTGAAGGAAAAAAGAAACCAAAAGGTGACATCTTTTAAGAGATAGAGATAACTAGCACGCGTGGAAAAGAAAAAAGGAACAAGCTAGAAAGCCACAGGCTAGAGCAAAAATTCCGCTGGAGGGGATCATGGTGAGATGTAAGAATTTAGTGCAAATACCAGGATCACTGTACTTGACAATAGGACATGCCAATAACAGGTAACGAGAAAGAAGATATAGTAAAGAAAGCAAAATTCACCAGAAAACTGAAGAGCCATTTAAACTAATAAGAAGAAGAATAAGAAGGCAATAAAAAAACAAAGGGAAAGAGATGAAACAAGATTGAAACTCCAACCAGGAATTGAAAGCAATAGGATAGGAGTAAGTTCATTCTCTTAAGCCGTTAAAGAACAATTTAGTCACCAAAACCGAAAGTGAAGCATCCAAGTTACCTGGGATGTAAAGCGAAGAATGAAGAGCATGGAATTTAGGAAAGACCCAGATCAGCAAAATCAAGGACTTTGCATTTCCTGCAATAGTTCTTAGAAAGAGAGAGACCACAAAAGCACAAACACGAACTGTACACTATACAAAGATACAGGGAATTGCTAGGATTATCATAATAATGAAGTTTGATATTTTTCAATTCAGTTGTTTTCAATTAGTGGGGAGAATCTGGCATCTTTTGGCTGCCGCCATGCACTCACTACTTTAAGAATTACAATGCAATACAGGTGAAGTGACTGAGTCACGCAAGTCAGTCCTTTTTGAGGTTTGGAGTGAGCCCACCCTCCCATTCACGCTGTTTACGGGGATAATATATAGCCAAGTTGGACAATCGGTTGATACATTTAGATTGGATTAATTATTTATCATTTAATGTTTGATAAAATTAATTTAGTTGTTTATGTATAAAATAACTTATAAAAATATGACCTAAAAATTTATAAAGATATAAATATTATATATCTTATTATTTTGTTGAATATTTTTATAAGAGTATTTAATAAAAATTAAGTTTATGACTCTAATAAAAATATAGAACATATAATAATAATAACAACAACAATAATAATAATAATAATAATAATAATAATTTTATTTATTATTTTATTATTCCTATCTTATTTTATTAATTTTTATATATTTTTATATTATCATTTTTAATTTTTTATTTAATTTATTTTAGTAACTTTTGTTGTTAAAAATAGATAAATATATTAATTAATCGATTAATATTTATAAATTAATAAATCAATTAATTTTTATTTAATAATATATTTTTAATTAAAATTAAAATTTTTATTAATAAGATAATCTATTTTAATTATATGTAAAAAAAATAATTAATTTTATAATAATTTAATAATCTTTTAAATTTTAAATAACTTATCTTAACTTATTAGTTTAACTTTCAATCTGATTGTTAAAAACTTATAAGAAATAACTTAAGCGGTGAATTGTTTGAACTTAAAATTTTGATATCATAAAGATAAAAGGTTCATATAATAATAACTATTAAGAAAGAAAGGAGGCTTAAAGAGAGCATCTTCTTTTTGGGATCTGAGTGGACACTTTACGGGACGCCTTTATCAACATGCTTTCATTCTATCTTTCATTACAGGTTTAAAGTGAACAAAGAAAAAACAATAAAAAGTTGGAGACATGAAAACATGTAAATTGGGTTTATAATAATAATAATGTCAAAGTCCAAACATAATGATTCACTTTGTTTGGAAAAATAACAGTTCAGCTGTTGCATTGCATGTGATTATTATCCCAAGACTTTTGCTAAAGAGGTTGCTAGCTGGCTTGTTTAGATAGGTTTATATTAGTAGAACTTTTGTTGGTAAAATTTTTTAAAAAAGAATTTTTCTAAGAAGTTAATTAACTGTTTGACTGTCATTAAAAAAAAACGCTTTTTGAAAGAACTTCATACAATAGACTGTTTAGCAATATAAAAATTAAAAAAAAACACTTTTAATTTTAACTATATTTTATTTTTTAATAAAAATTATTTATACATATAAATATTATTTAAAATATATTAAACAATATGTAAAATATAATATACTATTTATTATATAATTTTAAACCATATAAAACATAAATAAATATATATATATATAATCAAATCTTTTATATGGATTATAATATAAGTAAAACTAATATCAAAAATAAATATTAAAACC
>JAOSBK010000008.1:6397743-6417773 GCA_027568895.1 Erythroxylum shatona
GTTTCAATTTTATTTGGTTGTTTTCTTATCACAAACTTTAGTTATAAAATGTAATAATTTGAGAGTTAAGAATATTTATTTTTTATTGAATATTTTGATGTAATTATTATTTATTATATAATGAAAATTAAAATTGTAGTATTTTAAATACTTTATATTATTTGTAATTTTATATTTATATGATGATGAATATCTTTTTTTATAAAATTGTGGTTATTATTTATACGTGAAATATCTAAAAATTATTATTATTTTATATTAATTATATTAATTATTTATTATTATAAATTTTGAAGATAGAGTTAAAAATTTAAAGTATAAGTATAAAAAATTTTAAAAATTATCTTATAAATTTAAAAAATTTCTCAACGCGATAATAAGAGAATATCCCTGTAATATTGTATCGAAACTCAATCCGACGTCAAGTTACATATGGTATTTGCACCAATGGCGTGCCTGAACTTGTGCTCCGGGGACCAGTTAAGCCAATCAGACTACTTCGGGGACAAGTTAAGCCAATCAGACTACTTCAGGGACAAGTTAAGCCAATCAGACTGCTTAAGTCAGTCTACTCGGAATCTTTCATCTGCTCTTTTTCACAAAGTTCTGTCTGGTCCCTTTTAATTGTTTTCGAGTGCCGACCAAAATCATTCGAGAAACAAAAGATGGCCGAAGTCCTTAAAATGCCTGTCGATTCACCGGTCGATAGCCGTGGCCGGGACCGGAAGGACAAATCCTCTGGTGACGACCCCCATTCCTCCCCTCCGCCAGCTCTGCCTCCGCCTCGACGCCGCGACAGAGACTCCTTCGATAGAGCTCCCAATCGACGCGGAGGAGAATACTACGATAGGAGTCGCTCTCCTCCGCCGCTGAGAGAGAGGGAGAAAGGTTACAAGTGGCGGAGCAGCTTGAGCCCTCCTCCGGCGCCTTACCGTGACCGCAGACACTCACCGCCGCCGAGGAGGTCTCCACCGTATAAGAGGTTGAGGAGAGAAGACGGAGGCTATGAAGGTCGGAGAGGAAGCCCTAGAGGTGGCTTTGGACCTGGAGATAGAAGGTTGGTAGTTCAGCGACAGATTGATGAATACTTTGACTGCTTATTTCAGCTAGGTTTTAGGTTCTTTCCTTAGTTTGAATTTGACTGAGCCTGGCATCAAAGTAACTGATTATATGATTACGGAAGATTTACTAGAAAAGAAAACTGACACAATGTCCATAACTATTATAACCGGGAAAACCGCATTTGGACCTTGATATTTTGCAAACTTCTATTAGGTATTTGAAGGTTGATGAAACCGTGAACATGTTCAGTTGAATGATTAGGAGCCTGCTCTCATTACTTGATTGTATCCTTAGATGTTATTTTGGTTGGAAGGGATCAAATACACTTTAAGTACCAGTAGAGTTTTAGAAATGCAAAAGTAATTTGTGGCTATTTTTCATCTGTTCATTTTTTATAGACTTTTTCTTATTTGAGCTCTTGTATTAGGTTTGAGAGCAAAAATAATCACTTTGTTTCCCATATTTATCGTATGTTCAACTTGTCAGCGGAGTTGCGTACCTTTTCTGGTTTCATAAACTTCTTGCCAGAAAGCCAAATCATGGCTGGGAAGTAAAGTGAAATGATTGCAGTTTGAGTTGAGGGTACTGTTGCTCGTCTTGGCATTTCACTTTATGAGATGTTTTATAGTTTGGCCGAGGTGAATATCAATAGCATCTGTTGGTGGTTAATTTTTGCTGTAATTGTGTGCTAGTCATATATCGAGGTTGTGGTGGAAGCTCTGAAATGTGATTTCAAATTGAAATTGCTTTTTTGCATGCAACTGTTTGGGGCTGGGTGGGAGCAGGTAAGACATGAAAAGTGGTTGGGATTAAACCATCAGAATATAGATAATAGATGTTATTGCTTGGTTGTCATTATAACTTTCATGCTTGGAAAGCTATTTTGTTATATATTTGTTCTATTGGAGAGGAGTATTGCTTGCATGTTTAGCATGCTTTTCGAGGCTATATAGGTGGAGTTACCTAGCCATATAGTATTATTCACTGAACTAACTTGTTGCAGTTTAGGCAGGTTTTCCTTGAATTCACGTTTCTTGAATGCAAAAGTAAGATTGTTTTTCTTGATTTGCAAAAGTCCTATGTCACACAACTAAACTGTATCTAGCATATGTTTTTACTTGTTTCTCCATACAGTTGTTTTTCTATTTTCCCCTTCAGTTATGAGGTTCATGCTTCAATGAGCCTTTACATATAAAGTTTCCTGAATAAATTTTGGATGTGGTCTTTGATGATAGGTTTGGGTATGATTATGTTGGTGGATATGAACGTGAGATGGGAGGTAGGCCAGCTTTTAGTGAAGAAAGGCTTCATGGCCAGTACATTAGTCGTGCAGGTGTATATCCTGGTGGTCCTGCTGGTATGTGCTCAATTTTTTCCAGATTGCTGAATCTGGTTTGAATGTTATATTCACATTTTTTGAACAGATACTGCAGTTATCTATTACCGGTGTAACATGTCAAATATTTAATTGCATAAAAAATGACTTGCTGATGGACCTTGATCATCAAAAGTGGCTCTTTAACATTGAGAACACAGTTTTTGTGGTTTATATTGACAAACTATTTGATTTGGAGGCTTTGTACGGTATCTTGTTTTATTTTGACGTTTAAAATGATCTAAATAGTCTGCATGGATAATTATTATTACCCTTTTTTTTCAATCTTGTAATGGGCGTTTGAATTCAGAGTAGTTAACCATGCTTCAATACAACAAATAATGACTTCCACGGTGCATGCAACTTTGGACCCAGAGTATTACATATATGCTGCAAATTTATAACAGATATTTGCACCTATCCAAAAATCATTATATTAAAAATTAATTATGGGTAGTGTTATTTATATCTGAATGTATCTTGAAATATGATGTCTCTTATGTAAAGTGTTGGATGTACATTTTCACTAAATACAGCATCAGACCCCAGCTAATGGCAAGCTCTGTTGGTACTTTGAGAATGAATCCATTCTCAATTTCAGTTTCATTTTGTCTGAAATGACATTGGAATTTGATGTCTAGTTATTAATTTTATTGTGAATTTTATCCTTATTAATGCCAATATATTTTAGTGTAATAAAAATCATTTCTTAACTGTAGAGAGGACATTTCAAAGACTTTTTCCGTCATATATTTTGGTTAGGAGATTAATAATATTGCTTTGAACTGGTTGATGTCATTGGTCTCCTTTTCCTCCCTTATATACATTTGCTCAGTTCTTTTCTATTTGTATTTCATTGATCATAGACTTGAACTTTACTGCTTTATTTGATCAAGTGGGCCCCTCCTGATTTTTTTCTGTGCAGATTGGGATTCAGGACGTGGTAGTTATGGTGATGTTTCCAGCATAGGAAGCAACCAAAGGTTAGCATTGTCATGTTCATGGTCTTGAGAATTTGAAGGCATCTGCCTTGATTTTGCATTGTATCATGGGAGCCTTTTGTTTTCTAGGCAGCCAAAATTAAATTTCTAAATTGAAGCCTTGTTGACTCATCTTGATTAATTCGTAGTTGCATTGTATTATGGAAGCATTTTATGACCTGAAGGATTTTTAATTTCTGATTTCATTATACATCTTAATCGATTTGTAGTTGCAGCAAGCTCTTTATAGTAATTTTCTTCTTTAACATACTGATTCTTAGGCTTGGTCTGTGCACATTTTTGGTTTGTTTTCTGTTGATATGTGAACATTGAGGTTTTCAGTGTTTTCTGTCAGAAAACTTTTGATATGGATTAATCCTGGTATTATTTCTATTTTAGTCAATTGTGAATCAGAACATTCAATTTTTCTACATGCCTGACTAAGTTTGCTGTAAATTCCTTTTCAGATGCTGTGTGTTGTTATAGTTGATCTGCACCCTTGATCTTTTATGTACAAGAATCTTTTGCAGGGAAGGCTTGATGTCATATAAGCAGTTCATTCAGGAGCTTGAAGATGATATACTGCCAGCAGAAGCTGAGCGCAGGTATAGATTGGAGGAAGTAATGCTTGGTCTAAAATTGAATCACGAGTCCAATATTTACTTTATAACACGTTTTTTTTTCTTATGAAGATATCAAGAATATAGGTCAGAGTACATCTCAACACAAAAAAGGGGTTTTTTCGAGGCTCATAAAGATGAGGAATGGTAGTTCTCTTTTCTTAACGAATATCTACTTGCTTTTAAGTTCTTCACTTTTTTGGTCTTATATGTCCTCGTGGCCTTTGTAGGTTAAGGGACAAATATCATCCAACAAATTTGCTTGCAGTCATAGAAAGGTAGGCATGACCTACTATATTCAAGTGTAATGTGTGGAACTTATAATTAACCTGAAGCAATTTTGTGAATCAAATCTTCTCTTTGCAGATCTGCGATATATTGGCTGTCTTATGCGAATCATTTCCTTGTGTTGGAAACTTTTAATTATTTTTTCACCTTTGAACTAATTTTGAATTCCTTGCAGGTGGAAGGAACTTGCAAGGAAAGTTGCAAAGGACTTTTTGCTTGATTTGCAAAGTGGGACACTGGACTTGTGAGATTCCTTTCCTGGACTTGTATGTATGACAACATGCATGTCATGTTTTGGTTTTTCTGACACATGACCTCTTGTTTCATAATTCCAGAGGCCCAGGTCTCAATGCCCTATCTCCAAATAAATCAGGGCAGACTAGTGACCCAAATTCTGACGATGAAGTGGATGCTAGTGGCAAGAGAAGACGACATGGCTGTGCACCTGCTAAAGAAACTGATCTGCTTTCAGCTGCTCCTAAAGCTCATCCCATAAGCTCAGAACCCAGAAGAATCCAAGTTGACATTGAACAAGCACAGACCCTTGTATTCAAACTTGACTCTGAAAAAGGAATCAATGACAATATTTTAGGTGGACCTGAGAATGACAAGATGAGTAGAGAGAAATCACATGGCAGCTCCACTGGGCCTGTTATCATTGTACGAGGCTTAACCTCAGTCAAAGGTCTTGAGGGTGTTGAACTGCTGGATACTCTTATCACTTATCTATGGCGTGTCCATGGCTTGGATTATTATGGGATGATTGAAACAAATGAGGCAAAGGGTCTTAGACAAGTGAGAGGGGAGGGAAGGAGTTCTGATGTAAATAATGGTGGCAGTGAGTGGGAAAAGAAACTTGACTCCCGTTGGCAAGAGAGGTTAAAGGGCCAAGACCCTTTGGAAGTAATGACTGCTAAGGAGAAGATAGATGCTGCGGCTGTAGAAGCACTGGAGCCCTATGTCCGCAAAATTAGGGATGAAAAATATGGGTGGAAGTATGGTTGTGGAGCCAAGGGTTGCACAAAGCTCTTTCATGCTGCAGAGTTTGTGAACAAGCATCTTAAACTGAAACATCCTGACCTTGTGATGGAGTTGACTTTCAAAGTACGTGAAGAGCTATATTTCCAGAATTACATGACGTGAGTGCTATAATATATTAAACTTCTTTCGTTTCCTTTTTGACTCTATCCTTGAACATTATTTGTGCTTTGCTGTTAAATCTGAATTGCAGAGACGAAAATGCACCTGGTGGCACACCTGTTATGCAACAGCCTACACTGGTATGTTTTGGCCTGTCTTAAAATGGCATCTTAAATGAATCCACCGATGGCAGATATCGCCACATGAAATCTAAATTTCAAATTTATGCCCTGTTTCAATTCTGAATTTAACAATTTGCATTTTCCCTTTACCAACAAGCATACTGGAATAATACTTTGTTGGTTCTATGTTTGTTATCTATTATTTATTTGTTTATATTATTTGCTTCCTAGCGGGACAAGCCACTAAGAAGGAAGCTAGGTCCACACAATCGGTTGAAAGATGATCGAAACCATAGGGAATGGGATAGCCGAGCAAATGGTGGTGAAAGATATGACAGGTTGGAAAACCCCCAGTCTGGTGATCTCCAGCACAGTGATGGTCCTGATGGAGGCAATCACGGTGAACCAATGATGGATGCTTTTGGTGTGCCTCCTAATATGGCTCCACCTGTATTGATGCCAGTTCCTGGTGCTGGGTAGGTTGAAATTGTAATAATCTTGTTTCTCAAGACAGCTACTGATAGCTAATTATGGAGCTACTATGAAACTTGAGTCTAAATGCATGTCATTGTAACTGCAGTCCACTTGGGCCATTTGTTCCTGCTGCACCTGAAGTTGCACTGCACATTTTTAGAGATCAGCCATTTGAAGGTGGCGGTAGAAATGGAAGGGCTGGTCCCCCATTAAGTGGAGGAGCTCCAGTTCTTCTACCGTCAGGCTCTCAACAGGATCCTAGACGACTACGCAGGTAAGTTCTGTTGGGTTATAGCTCCAGCTCAAGTTGAAGTTCTTCATGTGTGCTTGTGTATGCCATCTTTTCATATAATAGGGACCCAGTTCTGCCAGAGTCTATTGTGACTTCTGCATCTCCATTGGGTCCATAGTTGTTTGCTGACCCGAGCATGGCACCCCAAAAAAGCTTGCTTGATTTGCGGGAGCTGACATGTGGAACCAATATAATGGGACATGCTCTTGGTATCTTTGGAATGACATATATTCTCATTACAAGAACTTGAGGTTCATGGTTATCTTATTACAAGAACTCGAGGTTCATATCTTGATAATAATAATAATGCCATGAAAGCTTTTGTGTTACATTTATTGGGTTTGTGTAGTTCATTGATTTACTTAATAATTTATTGCCTTGATTGCCATCTGATTTTGTAAATTTAAAATGCAGTTATCAAGATCTTGATGCTCCAGATCATGAAGTCACAGTTGTTGACTACAGGAGTTTCTAGAACGTTTACCAATTCCTTTTTGCGTCCAGGGAGAAGAACAAGAGTTGGAAGTCAACTAGTATTGTCTCTCTTATTACCTAATCCAACACGTGGAGAATCACCTTGTATTTATGTCCGTTTCGGGTGTGAACGTGTTGGCGCCTTGTGCAAATGGTGCCACCGCCGGCTCCAATACCATTGCAGGTTTTGTATCAGTGTGGCCAAGTGTTTCTAATGCCGATGTTTTCTTTCATCAAGTGTTATGGAAATAAATGCTCAACATTTTTATCTGTAAATCGATATCATATTTTCATTTGTTTCCATGAACAATTTGGTAGTGCCTTTTACTACTACGTATAGAGTATTCCTTGCATCTTTTAGTGTTTACATGTTCAATTTCAAATCAATTGCCTCATCCATGTGATCGCAACTCGTATAGCAATCAGCTGAGTACATACTAAATCAGCAGCTGTGGCAGCAAGCAAACTCAACTCTATAATATGGACATATTTAATGTGTATAAGCCTCTTGAAACAATCTCTGTATTCTATGAATATTTGTTCCCTGTCTTGCTTTGATATGCTCTAAAGCAAAGCAATCATGCGCTTCAGCAAGAAATCCGTGTAGATATCAACAAGAGCTTATATTGGACCTATTCGAGAAACGATTGACAAGTATATAAAATTACACGGAAGGAAAGTTATGTTGTGGAAATGTAACTCTTTGATGCCTTGAATTTATGAATCTGACACCCTACATGTACATTATGCTACATAAACAGAAAATGAGAGAATGAAGGGCAAAGCTTACATGGGGACTTTGAGGAAGAGAAGAACGGAAAAAAAAAGGGGGAAGAAATGATAAGAGAAAGGAGGGCAAAGAAAAAGAGACATAACTGATCACAGAATAGCCAGGGACTAGGAGAAAGCAAACCCTTAGTGGTCCATCCCAGAATGGGCAGGTAACATCTCAGAACTTTTACTGCCCACCCTACCAACAACTTGGTCACAGCACAAGGGGCCAACACAATGGATCCTTTATTTCCGGTGCTTCTTCGATGGAGGGTCCGGTGGGGTATCCGCCTGTCCAGAAAAATGATTTCATATGGTCAGGATGACGCAGAGATTAATTTGCATCTTCTTGGTCCCAAAATTCTAATGCCATGGGCAAAGCAAGCTTCATCCCAGTTTAAGGATGGGGAAGAACCTGCCTTTTGAAGCAACTAAGAGAATAAATATAGTTCCAAAGACATTGCCAAATATGAAAAAATAACACTTACAGGGCTTGAAAGCTGCTCGCGGATGTACGCCATTGATCTTAACATGGCACCCAATGTATCTCTAGACACCTGAAATTTTACCTCTGACTCTCCTGAAGTTGTTTCAGTATCTTGAAGCTGAAAACAATTGGAAAGGATCATCAAACCAAGAAATAGAGTAGCAAAATGAATTAAATTAGGCAACAAAATTACAAAAGTCAACCGACTCCAGCCATTAGCTGAGAATTAAACTGACTAAAGCCAAAGGAAAAGGGAAACTGTGCATTCCCTCCCTGAAAGATAAAACCATGCAGTTGGGAAAATAGTCACTCAAAATGCATGAAAAGGTTGTAACTAAAACCAAGAATCAATCTCAATTGTTTTTTCATCAATGCATATCCATCTATGATCATAATGAGCCATCCATACACATAATGTCCTCTGAAAGGAAAGAAGGAAACAAAGTACACAGACAATCTGCTTCATACACATGTTAGGAAAAAAGAGATTTAAGCATTCATGCTCTATTTTGAGATCACTCAGCAGATACATATGTCAAGTATAATCTATCGAAAACTGCATTGAAGAGAACAAAAGAAGGAAAACCAGAAAAGCATGAGTAACACATAATAGACAGGCATTTCACGTTTCCCGCCTAAATCTTTTCATTTTCATTCTTCAATTCATTGCTTTCCTAGCAAAGGCAATACTTTTAAATTGGGAAAATATCTGAAGTTGAAAATTTGTTAATCTAGTTCCGAAAAGAGCTCTTCAAATTCAAGTTAGAGATCCTAAATTTCGATTTGATATTCACAACCAAAATATGCAGCTTCTACCTTGTGCCAAGTAAACACCTTTTTGTTAGTTCTGAACATCCTAAACGCTTTCAAGAAAATAATTTCAAAAGAGAAGTGAAATGCAGTTAAAAGCCAGTATCAATGGAGACAAAGTTTATCCTTCTATAATGAAAGGTTAATTGCTACAATCACACAATTGAATCTATAATCTATATGTCATGCACACAACATAAACACAAAAATGCAAAAGGTTTAGGCTAATATCATAAGTTAAGGTATGCATAAGTTCCTGATACCAGTCTAAACTTTGAAAGATGTTTAAATAAAGCTAGATATAGGCCCATGTAGTACAAAAGAACAAAATAACCTGGATTATATAATTTTAAAACTCTCTCACTAAAGGCCAACAAATAATTGAGTATACAGGGAGTCAATATAAGACATATCAGTCCCACTACAAGCCACAGCTTCTATTCAATGGGAAACATCAAACTTAACAGATACTAGTTCCTCTGCAACAGTTTTGACATCTAATTATCACATAGCTATGAGATGCCAAGTTCAGTTTTGGTTTCCAAAAGATATACGTATTATACCGACCTTCAAGTTTATGACTGCAACCCTGTTGGCTGGAGTTGAAAGCTGCTCACTAATGTATGCCATCGACCTCAACATGGGCTCCAAAGTAACTTTAGAGAGTTGAAACTTTACCTCCAACTCTGTTGATGGAGTCTTGCTGTAATCTAGCAACTGGAACGCTCAATAAAGATTTAAGTGAGAAATCTCACACGTCAGTTTTTAGAACACAGCTAGAATAGCATACTCATACCAATTGCAGCTACCGGTCAACAAAGAGATGCAAGCACTTAGGTCAATGTACTAGTTTCAAATGTGCTAAAGCTACAGAAAAGTAAAGATTTCTAGAAATGCTTAAATTAACAAAAAGCAAATAAAAAATAACATGTTACATAAGTTCTATGATTGCTCCCTGGGTGGAAAACAGAATCATCGACTTTTCATGGTAGAAGTACTTGGAAGGCCAACAGGTAGGGTGCTACCCTATAGGGAATGCTTCTGCTTTAACAGTTTCCTTTTTTATTGCTATGTTCACTTCTGTTCCAGTCAATAATGGGTGTGGAAATTTATCACGAATCCTTTAATTTAAGTTGCCTCAGTTATTCCTGCTTGATTGGCTGTTAGAACAGCTCCAGTGACATATTAACAAAATCTCTATTTACAAACAAAATGAATTTTTGGTAGGGTTGGCAATGAGACAGGCCAAAGGGTCAAGCTTGCTCTGGCAGCTACCAGAACAACATTGCCAGGATGGGCCAAAACTGCCAAGCCTACTTCCTGGTCAGCCAAATCAACTTTCTAACAGGAACTATTTCATGGAACAAGCAATTCTTGTTATTAGCTCTCAATTCACATTACAACTTACAAGCATACCTTTAGGTTGATGACAGCAACTCTATTCCCTGGTAGAGCACTCTTATTCTCCATCACCCAAGTCATTGATTTGAGGCAAGGAAGAACAACCTATGCATGACAACCAAATGAACATGCCAAGTCAATCCTTTACGATTGTTTCAGACCCGTAGTGTATAACCCAAAAAAAAATAAATTATGCAACGGTTTCTCTTGAATACCATGTTTGAAGCAGGGCCATCATCTCGTTGAAGGGAGACAGGAGCCATCCGAGGAAGATTCAGATCAGAAACAGATTGCGTGGCAGCACCAGTGTCATTCAGATTAAATCTCCGTGTAAATTCATCTTGCCTTGGCCACAACAATGGGGTAGTATCTGATGATGATATAGAGGACCTCCTGTCATCATAACCAACTCCACTAATCTGCGAGCTGGGAGGTGAAACTTTGGCGACATTTTTCTTCATAGCAGCAATTTTTCTCCCGCCGTCCCTAAGAGCACTTATCGCAACATCATATGTCTCTGTAGCTATAGCCCCCTCCTCTGCATATTTAATAGCTTCTCGACATAGATTGTTGTAACGCAGGGTAAGGGACTCCTGGCCAAGCAATTCATTGCCATGTTCTTCTGTTCCCGTACCAGTTTTTGCATTCCTTGTCCATCTTTTGAGGATGTAATGGGATGGCAGTGTAAGTACATTTGTAACAGTGAAGACAGTCAAAACATGTCGACACAGAATGCCTGAATATTGAAACATTTGACAACTGCAGTTTGCCTGCAATTCTGGATAGTTTAAAGTCACTATATAAGCCTTTTGATCATCCTCAAATTTTGCTACTCTGAATGTGCTGATAGTTCCATCACCATCAATCCGGTTAGCGGTATATACAAAAGTTTCAACAAGCTCTTCTTGAAATTTTGAAAATATTTTCCTTGTATACAGATCTGCAGCTTGTTTTTCCATAGGTGATGGTGTCCTCAAGACTGGAGTGGTGCATATCGTGTCAAAATCTGCTTCAAGCTCCCTTTCAAACCAGTTATCTAAAGCTCTTTCAAACTGTCTAAAGAACATTGGTAGTGTAGTCTGTTGGTTCACATAACCATCGAAAAATGAACCATCAAATCCCTGATTAGGGGATATTACAGCAAAAAAGCAATTTCTAAAGTATACAGGAACCCACTGTGCCCGTGCATCATATAGTGATTGAAGCCAATCATGTCCCCTCAGATTGAACTTATCAATAATTGAATCCCAAGATGATTCAAACTCCTCAATAGTTTCCGTCAAGTTGATACAATTATATAGTTCTGCCTGAAAGTTAGGATGTGCATGACAAACATAAGCCAACTTTTCCTGGCCTTCCCTTAAAACATTCCATTTACTAATACAGTGCTGGGAGTCAGGAAACACCTGAGAAACACCAATCTGAATGGCCCTGTCTTGGTTAGTGACTATGGAAACAGGCTGCCGATCATTCATTGCAGTAAGAAATGTTTTAAACAGCCAAATAAAAGAAGCCTCAGAGTAATCTAGAAGTATTGCACAGCCAAATAAAATTGTTTGTCCATGATGGTTTACCCCAGTAAATGATGCAAATGGCACCCTGAACTCATTTGCAATGTAATTTGTGTCAAATGTAACAGCATCCCCAAAATGGCTATAAGCACTTCTTGACCTAGCATCAGCCCAAAACACATTGGCCATGCGATTATCTTCATCCAGTTGTATTGCATAGAAAAATCCAGGATTCTCAGCCTGCATTTTCTTAAAATACTCCAGCAGATTTTGAGCGTCCCTTCCTAGGGTCCTCTTTCGAAGATTGGTCCTAACAATGCAATTCAGTGCTGCAGCATTCTTGTTCCTAACAGCTCGATTTGCCTCTGTGGATACATGGTTTCCATCCATGGAAACATACATTACACCACTTGGAACAATTCCCCCTCCTTGGTAATTCTCAGTCAGGCTATTTGTGCCACCTGCAAAAGGCCTGCGTGGTCGAAGGTAATGCCTTTTGCTGGCATTCACCATAGAATGGGTATGCTCCTTGACAAATTTTGTTACAACCCACTTGTCTTGACCCTTTAATTCTATCCTTAACATGGCATCACAACTCTCACCAGATCTTTTTTTGATGCCCTCTTTGCCACATACAAACTCCCTAGCACTGTTTGACCCATCAATTTTAGAACGAGTAGACTGACCAACTCTGGAGCTAAAACCATGACGTTTGGCATACTCACTATAGAAAGTCTTAGCAGCATCCTCAGAATGAAATTCCATACCAACATGGGGCTCAGCAGTCCCATCTTCATCATTAGCCAGGGAATGCTCAGCATTATTCGTCTCTCCAACATCATTGGGTTCAGCATCTCCATCATAATTCATTGGACGATGACCCATCCCGTTTTCTTCATCAATCACACGACTATCCATACCAACCCACAATAGATGCTAAAATTTAGGTGCAACTACATGACTAGACTTCCGTGTCACTTCCTTATAAAATCAGTATCCCGATGCAATCTGCATAGAAATTCAAAGCTAACTCCTCATTTTCAGGTTTAAAACACAGACGACCCCAAATGAAAAAATGATCTCTTTGATATATAATAAATTCAGTCCATAACCTCCAAAATCCACGTTCGTACAAGTCCAGGTTCGCAAACATGTACACAAGAATACATACGTATATACACACATACATACAGTAAAAGCTGGAAAACCAAAAACAATTAAATAAAAGAATAATGTCCAATTGCAGGAAACAACATACGAGCAAGAACTAAAGCGTACCAGTCAAAACCAATTAAAACCCACTTAACTAAAGCAAAAACAAGTTCTCGGTCATCAAGTAGAAGAGAAAAAGGACACACAGGATTGATCCAACGGGCAGCAAGTACAAGTCCACAAGGGGCACCTGAAAAGAGCGCGGGAGATAAGAGGAGGAGACAAAGATAGGACCTGGTACTGGGTATGTCCTGAAGGAAGAACGACGGATTACGTACAAGAAGCCGAAGATAGAATTGGGTGTGAACAGAGAAGTGAGAGTGTGGTGAAGCACAGAACTATTCGTCTGGGATTTTGATCAATTTTGATTTTTGATTTAATTTTTTAATTAAAAATTCCGTCTTTCCGTGGGGTGGGATTGGGATGGGATATAGAGAGAAAGTGTGTGAAACTCTGAAACCCTAACTTTACTTCCCTGCTAATGTTAAAAAATTGCCAATAATTTCTAATTTTCTAAACAAAGAAACTCTGACCGAACGTTGACCCTTTTTTCCTTTTTTTTTTTAATAAATATTTTATTTTTAAATATAAATATTTAATTTAAATTCGCTTGTGCTAAAAACCAATCGACGAGGAAGAGAATAGTAAACAGCTCTCAAGCAGTGATCAGGGGCCGAGTAAACATGAAGAAGATAGCTCTTCTTCTTATGGGCTGTGGAGGAGTTGGGCGACAGCTTCTCCACCACATTGTTTCCTGCCGATCACTCCATGCTAAAAAGGTTTCGTTTCTCTTCTTATTTCCTATACCATTTCAAAATGTAATCTTTTTCTGTGCCTTTTCACTTTCTTTGTTCATTTCCTTAGCCGGGTAGCTCTTAACGTAGAGGGTTTTCTTTCTGGTAGGGTGTTCGCTTGCGGGTTGTAGGAGTTTGTGACAGTAAATCTTTGGTTGTGACATCCGATGTGTTAACCGGTGAATTGGATGATGCATTTTTATCTGAACTTTGCCGCCTCAAATCCAATGCCTCGTCCCTTTCCTCACTTTCTGCTTTTGGTGACTCCTGCTATATTGCGTTTCATTAGTTCTGACTCTTAATTTGTTGATATAAATAGAGAATTATGAGTTCTAAATGCCAATGGTTCTTTATGTTCCCTAATTAACAAAGGAGAATGCAGAGTATATGCAAACTCGGAATCTAACAATACAATTTTGGAGATTGCTGCTCTTGTTGGGAAATCAACAGGTTTGTTCTGCTTTTCAGCATTTGCTTTTGCGCTACATCAGTCAAGCATATGAAATATTGAATAACCATTTAACTCAAAATCTTAAGCTTTTGGGTGAGGTTGGTTTGTACTAGAGTCTAAAACTCCCACATAAGAACAAAATCTACTTACTTGAGATCATAGACGAAACATAGATCCACTGTCCTGGTCTGAGCACTTCCATAATTGTGTAGTTGAGTAAATACTTCCTACATTGGTTTGGTACAATTGCAACCGTTTCAACTGAATTTGTTTGTTTTCATTGTGCCATAGGTTTAGCCTTTGTAGATTGCTCTGCTAGCTCTGAGACTATTGGACTGATAACTCAAGTGGTTGATCTGGGGTGTTGCATTGTTCTAGCAAACAAGAAACCTCTTACTTCTAGAATGGTAAACAAACTGTAGTACATGTTTCAATTTTTCTTTATCATGTAAAAGAGTAGAAATCTCGTGGCATATTATATATCTCTATTTTTCTTCCACGTATGATGATTACACTCTTCCATTTGAACATTTTATTTCTTAGATGATAATTGTGCCACTATTTTATGCGAAAATTTATATTCTTCATGATTATAAGTTATGAAAAGAAGTGAAATTCATTTTCCTTCTAGTGGAGAACAAGACAAGCTGATAAAAGGAGAGGCATGATTACAATGATCAGATTCTTTGCCTGTTATTTTGTTGCTCTCTCTTCTGTTCTGATACATGTATATCTGTAAGAATTGAATTGTAGACATGGCTCATTAACTTTCCTTAACTTCAATCTTCTCAATCCAGAGGCACTTCTGTTCATCATGATGTTTCTGTCAGTTATTCCATTTTCTAAGCTACATCCGTTCTAAATTCAAGATTCTTATGGTAGATGTAGTTCAACACTGTATGTGAGTTTTCGCTAAGAGAACATTTTGTGCCATTTTGTAGGAAGATTATGAAAAGTTGTTTTCATATCCACGCTACATTCGGCACGAATCAACTGTAAGTGAAGTTGGTTTTTGGTGCAGATAGTATTGCTTTATGCCAAGCATTATGAAACTTCAATTATATCAGTGTAATCTGCTACCATCACATGCACTTGAATGATTGTACATGCATTTTTCTTTTATTATTCTCAGTAGGAAGTGTGGATTTTGGATATGCTATCATGGTACTGACTGGAAGTTATTGTTGATAGGTTGGTGCTGGCCTTCCAGTTATAGCTTCCTTAAATCGCATGCTTTCATCTGGAGACACTATCCATCGGATAATTGGAAGTTTGAGTGGTACTAAATTTAGCTAGACTTTTTATCTTGTCTCAATTGTATTCTTTTCAGTTTTCTGTGCCTGCATGCTACTTTACAATTTTCATTTTGTAAGTTTGTTGGTTTATATAGATTCTTGATTTAAAATATATTTAACAGGGACATTGGGGTATGTTATGAGTGAGATTGAAAGAGGGAAGAGACTGAGTGATGTTGTTAAGGCCGCCAAGAGTTTGGGATTTACAGAACCAGGTTTTTCTGCATTCTAAATTCGCACCTAGTTTCCGCTTTTCACAGGTTAATCTTATTGTATTTGTATTTTCATATTATGTATGGTATATGGGAACTGACTGCAACTTTTTCCTTGGTTTTATATTTCCCTAGATTTCCGGCTATTAATATTTTTATTCACAAACTTCTTCAATGTCAAGGTTAAGCTGGCGAGTGTCCTAGATGTCTTCTGTTGTTTTCTTTTTCTGATGTTAATCATTCTCAGATTTAAGTATGCCTTTTCCAGACACCAGTAACAAGTTCCTTAGTTAGGAAATTGAAAACTGTGCTGTTACTTCTACAAGAACAAAGACTCCTGGATCCATTAGCCCTCTTTGAAATACAATTCAAAGCTTGTTATTTGACAGCTAGTGGATTTTTTCAGTCATTTCCTCGAGTGGCGGATTTGAAACATCTTCCTTCAACTTATTAATGTTCAAAGAGTGTAATAAGAATAAAAAGGATTTTGATTTCAAGCACAATGTCAAAATGTAAGCTAGCCAAACTTTTATTTTGCATCCTTACATTAGTGATTATTGGAGTATCAATAATGAATATCTCCGTGAATGGAGGTAAAAGAAAGGTTAACTGCTTGTTGAGTCCTCAAAGTGGTCTTTTACATAATAATAAACATTAAAATTATTTTGGCCTTTCTTGTCGTAGAGTTCCACTTATTTACATTGTATATAGTATCTTGTTATGTTGAAAATTGATGTTGACTTTTCACAAGACTGACATTGATGCGCCATTGATCATAGGCCAATAATTTTTCATAGAGAATGTTGGATTACTTTTTTTTTTGCTGGAACATCTGTCTATGCTAAGTAGAAAATTGATTTAGTTATGAAAATATTTTCTTGGTGCAATTTTGTAGATTTTCCTCTCTTTTCGGCTTCTTGATAATCAAGTGTTCTAAAGAGAAATACAATGATTTCTTTCTTGGTTTTTAGATGAGTATTTCAACATTTATATTGTTTGTGGGACTTGCTATTTGACTTCTTTGTCCTTACTCCTTCATGTCACATTTTTAGATGTTTCTTTACCTCTAAATCTTTCGTTTATATCATTGCTTCAGATCCACGGGATGACCTGAGTGGGATGGATGTTGGAAGGAAGGTTGACCTATATTCTTGCATAGTACATAATAGTTGATGATTTTTTATGCTTTAATTTTTAACTTTAAGCATTATAACTGTTAGTCAAATCTCAAAAGTTATGATGTGCCAAAAATACTTCATGGCTATTCATTAACTATTTAATTTACTGATTTAAATTTCCTTCGTTAAAATTGATAAATAACTGAATATTCAAACTAAGACACTGGTACATGCAGATATCATAGGCAAAGTGGAATATTAGGGGGTGAAACTTTTGACTAGTTTTCTCTTGGGTTCATGTTCTGCAACTCTGCCTCACATTCAGTTTGAATTGTAAACAGGCTTTGATCCTTGCTCGACTTCTTGGGAGGCATATTGACATGGATAGCATTAAGGTCATGTCTGAAATAAACTTCTTCCCGTTTCTGGCTTTTTATGAAAGCTGTAATGTTACATTGTCATCCTTTCTCCAAGCCTTGAATTGCTAATGCGTCATAATGATTACCTAACCCCTACTGCCATGTTCATCTTTGATTTTGCCGTTGTAATTATCTATTTTGTTTCACAGATTGAGAGTTTGTACCCAAAAGAAATGGGGCCTGACTTCATGTCTGTCGAAGAATTTTTGGATAATGGTATTCTGTTACTTGATAATGATGTCCAAGAGAGAGTTAAAAAGGCTTCCATGAATGGCAATGTTCTGCGTTATGTTTGTGTAATTGAGGGAACAAGGTACTCTTTATTGTTATTGTTACTCTCTGTTGTGAACACCTGCAGGCATTTCATATCTGAGGCATGTACTCAATCCACTCGAACTTTCTGGTTATCTGAATTTGTGAAGAACAAGAAACTAAATGGAAGAACATGAAAGTACTCAGTTTAATGGTGACAAAACTTTATATTACATGCACAATAACATGATGCTTTCAAAGCCATTTATTAAAGTATATGAAAAACTTGCCTTGTCAAGATTCATCCCAGCCTTTCACTTCCAATCCCATGTTTTATCTGAGATATTACGTTGTAAAGTTGCTTTTTTTGAAGGTGTGAAGTTGGCATTCAAGAGCTTCCTAACAATTCTGCTTTGGGACGACTGAGAGGCAGTGATAATGTGGTAAGACCCAAACTTTCACCTTCATTTTTTATTCCTGATTTTTAGTCCTATGATTACTTGCGCTCCATAACTGTGAATCCAGCATGCTGTATATTCCCCCTCTTCATCTCCGGCTTAAACATTTTCTTAGGAAAAATTTGAGATGCAAAATGAACTGTGTATGACTAGAATGTCGTATCTTGAAAAGAGCTGGAGAAAATAGTACTTTCTAGGTATTCCTTTCTAGTTTAAATTATTCCTTAGATCACAATGGTCATATATATGGGAACTGATGGTTTGAAGTTTTGTGGACTTGTGGCTCATACCATTACTTGGTGACTTGAAGTCACGTTCTGTGGTTAGGGAAAGGTCCATCTGAAGTTGAAAAATTTTGAAACGTCATATTTCACCAGTGGGAGTAGAACGAGTGTCTTTTGTTATCATGTAGTAACTAAAAGCATTATCGGATCTGAGATGTGGTTGGTTGAAAAGCTTAAATGCTCCAGAAGAGAGATTTGACTCCAACACTGAGTTCTTTGGGAGAACTAATCACATTCTATAAAGGAATACCATCAAATGAGTACGTATGTTGCAGTTAATACATTTTGGAACATGGTGATTGGGCTTGGACTAGAAAGTTGAATTCTTTCAGATTTTTACTGAAGTTATAAATCTCCACTTCTTGACTTTAGTTTTGGTCAAAAAGAGTCACAAATGTTAAAAGCTATTGTGACCATCGTTGTAAATCCACGTCCAAGTCTTCAATGCTATGCAATTGTTTCTGTCACTTGACCATGTTTTCTGAACAATTGTAGCTGGAGATATACAGCCGATGTTACAGTGAACAACCTTTGGTCATACAAGGTGCTGGAGCTGGCAATGACACCACGGCAGCCGGCGTGCTTGCTGATATCCTTGATATACAAGATTTATTTTCGTAAAAAGAAAACGGACGATTCATCTTGAAGAACTTCAGAAACATGAGCTTCCTATTCTCAAGACTTCCCAAGTTGAAAAGGAAGATAACTGACGGTATTTTGTAAAGAACATATCGATTTGAGTTGTAAACTTTGTGGAAGCAGGAACTTGCTAAAGTACTTTAGAAAGGAGCATTGGTTTGAGAGATTTTTAGCAGAAATAAACAAAGTTATTTGAGTTGCAAGTTTATCAGCATTCTTCCCTGTCACTAAGTGTTCTGTGTCTATAATCTAACCAACGTGAAACATCATGTTATAGTCTAATTGTCCCACATCGGTAATAGAAGAAATTGATGTGGGATTTATAAGTTTACGAACTCTCCCACCCTTCAAGCTAGCTTTTGGGGTTGGTTTTCTCATAAGACCTATAACAATTGGTATCAGAGTTAACACCATTCCTTCAGGTCCTCGTGCCATGCCCACGAGTAGTGACGCTGGCATTGCAGTGCTTGTCCGGGGCTAGAAAATGTCTAGCACACAGTCAGCCCGTGGGTACGTGGGTGATGACGCCAGTATAACAGTGTTCAGCTGGGGCTAGAAAAGGTTTAGCACGTGGCCAACCCACCGACGCTTGGGTTGCGAAGCGTGGTAGAATGTTACGGTTTAATTGTCCCACATCGGTAATAGAAGAAATTGATGTGGGGTTTATAGGCTTACGAGTTCTCTCACCCTTCAAGCTAGCTTTTGGAATTGGTTCTTTCATACGACCTATAACACATCATGAACAATCAACCAGTAAACATAGTAAATAAATAAATGCACAAGATTTTGCAATTATAAACAAGTTTATCCGAATATACTGGATATTTGATCTTATGTCTAGTCATAGGTTTAAGCCTCGAAAATAGTCTTTTTGTAAAATCAAAGAAAATGTTGTGTACAATTGATGACTTTCCCTCTGACCCTTGCAAAGGAAGAATTTGTGTTCAAACTTAAGAAGATGGCTCTAAGTGTAAAGCGGTTGTAGATTTATAGCATTCAACAAGTCAATTATTGTTATAAAACCAGAATTACAATTTCAGAGTATTTGGGAGAGAAGACTTATTCTTTATATATTCATTTCATATCTCT
>JAOSBK010000008.1:6417873-6434036 GCA_027568895.1 Erythroxylum shatona
TTTTCTGAACAATTGTAGCTGGAGATATACAGCCGATGTTACAGTGAACAACCTTTGGTCATACAAGGTGCTGGAGCCGGCAATGACACCACGGCAGCCGGCGTGCTTGCCGATATCCTTGATATACAAGATTTATTTTCGTAAAAAGAAAGCGGACGATTCATCTTGAAGAACTTTAGAAACATGCGCTTCCTATTCCCAAGACTTCCCAAGTTGAAAAGGAAGATAACTGACGGTATTTTGTAAAGAACATATCGATTTGAGTTGTAAATTTTGTGTAAGCAGGAACTTGCAAAAGTATATTAGAAAGGAGCATTGGTTTGGGAGATTTTTAGCAGAAATTAAACACAGTTATTTGAGTTACAAGTTTATCAGCATTCTTCCCTGTCACTAAGTGTTCTGTATCTGTAATCTAACGAATGTGAAACATCATGAACAATCAACCAGTAAACATAGTAAATAAATGCGCAAGATTTTGTAATTATAAACAAGTTTATAATTTATAATAAAACATTACTATGAGATGTATCCGAATATACTGGATATTTGATCTTATGTCTAGTCATAGGTTTGAGCCTTGAAAATAGCCTCTTTGTAAAATTAAAGAGAAGGTTGTGTACAGTTGACGACTTTCTTTGATTCTTGCTAAGGGAGAATTTGTGTTCAAACTCAAGAAGATGGCTCTAAGTGGAAAGTGGTTGTAGATATATAGCATTCAACAAGTCAATTATATTAATATCCATTTCAGAAATTATGAGTACAAATGACAGGGCTGCGAATGGGCAAACTTGCATTCAGTTTTATCAGCTTCAAGCTTTGGTCATTTACATCTTTCTTCTAGCTTAGCTGAGCTAAGGTTAAAAGTTAGTTCAAGGGAAAGTTTGCCTTGTTTAAAGATTTCTCATGGGCTTAGATTCTTTTAAATTTAAAGATTTCTCGTAAGTTCAAAGAACCTAAATTTAAAGACTTCTATTATCTGTTCAGATCATTGCAGAAATACTTTCTGCAGAGACTGGTGGTTTGAAAGAGTTGTTCAGAATGATGCGCAGATAACAGTGGAACAAAAGATGGGCTGAAAAGAGTAGGGTCTGAAACAATGGAATCTAAGAGGATCTGATGGATGCGATAAGAGATAATAAGCGTAAGTTTCTTTTGTTACTGTTGAGTGAACAATTGCAGTCTTTTGATCTTAAGATGATCAAGTGTCATGAGCATGTGCATGGGTTTGCAGGCTGATATTGACAACTCTATCTTCAGCCTGCATACATACATGTGCTCACATAAAGAATGAGACGAATTGGCCTAAGTGAACTTCACCTTGAAGAAATGATTAAAGACAATGATCAAAATAGTGTAAGCTTACTTGCATCTCACCTGTTTCTTTCTTTTTTCTTGTATATCGATAGAACTTATGTTGGATAAATCATCAGCTGTAAACTGGAAATCAATTTATATTATAAGTTTATGTTAATCATATTAGTTACTCTCTTTTTACCTAAGCAATTGCCAAAATTTTCTCTTTTCTTGATTTATCTTACCCTACAGTCCTGTTCTCAAGCTTGACATTCTGATACTCTTTTCCATATCCTGATGAAGTGCAGCTGTTTATAAGCTCTTCATTTCAAGGCCACCTTTCCAGATTGAATCAGTATTGCTCAGAAGTTAAGAATGGTTATTAGAATATGTTGCTACATGCAAATACTCATAAGAACATGTTGAAACTTGTCATATGCAAACTCTGATCAATTCATTGAAGCATTTTATCCATATTTGATACACAAATAAAGTGTATTTATATAAGAATTTAGGAAAGGAAAGGTTCTACTTATGAATCGACGTAGAAAACAAATAAGAAAATTATGATAATTGATTTCTGAATGTTGGTGAAACCTTGTACAGTTGATTCTGATGTACTTGTATTTCAGTCAATGAATTTGATTACATTCAGATAATGAACAAAGCTGAAGATTCTCTCTTCTAACTACTTTCTTCTGAATATTGGTGAAACCTTAACACAGAAAAAGAAAATACCGTCTTTTCAATTCTTCTTCTTCTCCTTCTACTGTAAAATGGAGACCTCTGTTCTAAATATATATGGGATGTGCCCCCCCTCTTTCTACATCTTCTAAGCTCTTGCTGTACGTGATCAGAGATGAAGATTCAAGTGAGGCTGCTGCTGCTGGTGGGGACATTTCTTTTAAAGAAATATAGTAATTACAATTGATTTTTTTTTAGTTTTTTATTAATATCAATATTCCTTATATGTTTAGGTAAGGAATTGTTTGTTTGGATTAGCTCGCAGACCTTTTGTCAGTAAAGTTTTCTTTTTTTAGAAGAGCTTTTTAAGAAGTTAGTTGATTCATACGGTAAATTATTTGGTAACATAAAAATAAAAAACACTTATATTAATTTTAATTATATTTTATTTTGTAATAAAAATTATTTATGCATATAAATATGATTTAAAGTATACTAAACAATATGCAAATTACAATGTATTAATTATTATATAATTTTAAACCATACGAAACATAAATGAAAATATACCTAATCAAATCTTTTATATGGATTATAACATAAGTAAAACTAATATAAAAATAAATATTAAAACATATAAAAAACTAAATAATGTTATATAAATCTCAAAATAAACACGAAGATGAGTTTGTGAATATTGTGAAAATTATGTGTAAAATATAAGGACAAAAGGGACTAAAAAATAGACTCATTAATTGATATGAAAAATCTACTTGAAAAAGCACTTTTTTGAAAAATTTCAAATTTGAGCTTCTTAAAAAGTTGTATTTTGACTATCAAATAAGTTATATCTACTAAAAAAGTATTGTTTTATTTTATAGTCAAACACTCATTTTTAAAAAAACTTTTGCGATAGAAAAAAATACTTATTCACCTTTCAAAAGCTTAACCAAATAAACACTAGATTACGCTAACTCGGGACATAGGAATCTATGGTAATATCAGAATGAAATATATCATTTGTGAGATTATTTATGAAAATGAAGATGTTAAAGTTCACAAGAATTGTTTAACTATAAATATTTTTAATTAAAAAATATTATCAAAAGATATTTTGGCGTTTAAAAGAAAGGTTTCATATCCGACAACTTATAATATGAAGAAGAAACATAAATTGTTATTTCTTACAGTATGATACGTAATTTTATTATAATGCATTGAAAAATCGACAGTTATAAAAAAAATGAAGGGTTTGTTATAGAAAGTGTAAATGAAGACATAAATTCTCAAGCAAAATATAAAATCAGTGAGATAAAATTATTAGAGAAACATAAAATAATTATATTAATCAAAGCTCTAATTAATTGATATTTATTATTGTAAGTGATGGTACCATTGTACTTTAAAATATTATATAATAATAGACATCTTTCATTATTTAATTATAATAATTTAATAAAATTTTTATATTAAAATCTTCCTATAAATAATTGATTTATAAATTTATTTAATTATATAAAATATCCATACTTTTTGTTTGTATTAATTATAATGATTGATTTTTAATCCAATTTTTTTATTACAAATCCTAATTAAATAAGCTTTACTTTTTAAATAAAATAGGAATGGAAAAATAAGAAACCAATAAAAGAATATTGAGAATAGCAATGAAATCAAAGGCTCTTTAACAATCAATGATTTTTAAATTCGTTGGTTGTTGACATTTGTTGAATTTAAATATCAATATTGGTTAGAAATTTGCTAATTATAATGTCTAATATTTGCTTGGACCCTTTAAAAAAAAAAGAGACATAATAAAGACCATATTTTTACTTTGCCTAAGGTTTATAAAATGTCTTAAACAACCTGATTTTAATAACACGCAGTCTTACTTCTAACTAAAAACGGGATCGTTTCACCACGTAATCCATAATAAATACTTTACACATTACCACTTATCATTATACACGTTATAAACCGGTCTCAAGGGTTAGCTTGATATACAGCATGGCCAACAACTCTATAAAATGACATGCATGGCCCAAGTACGAAAGGTTAACTGAAAGCGGCGGCCCAAAAATGCCATACATGAAGGCTGTCCTAACAACTTGGGGATGTTCTTGTTTTCTGGGTTGCTGCTCTCTTCCTCCAGAAAAATGTACACTAGACTAGACTAATCCGAGTAATTAGAACTAATACACTAGACTAACCCTGAACAATTAGACTTAAGTACTACTGGATACTAGATTTAATTGGTCCTGCTGGATACACCTTGCAGCTAACAACCATAGGAGTGTTGTTACACTTGAAGCTTAGTCATCAGAGATTTCAACAAGTACTTGCAACATTACTCTATCAGAGATGTCACCCCAGTTGCACCATTACTCGTATCTAGATCAACAACAGATTTACTTTTCGTTTTTGACAGTTTACCTGAAGACTTTGATGGTTTTAATGGTTTCTTCACTTTCTCAGCTTGCAATTCCAACCCTTTTTCTGAAGGTTTCCATTTTCTCTTCAACTGTGTGCCCCCGGCGTCATCTAACCGAACATCCATGACGAGATTAGAATAAACGGTGCAATTTATATGCAAAGAAGCTAGCATAGAGAGGAAAACTAATTTTGACTATAAACATTAATTTACGAAATCAGAAAGACAAACATATGGGCAAAAGGTAAAAAGATAGCTGGAACATCTCAGTTCACATTTTCATTCACCTGATGTGGGTATTATATTTCATGCTAGTATTCTCGAATGTGGTTATGCCCTCCTGTTTTCTATGCTCAACTGTCTTTCTTTCCCTTCTCATTCTTTAAGTGTTTCATTAGGTTTTGCACATTAGCTTCCATATAATGCTGATACCTTCAGGCAGATTTAGAATAGAAGAAGCAAGTGGCTACTCTTTCTATTTTGGACAGCTAAGGAAAGACCGAAGTTGACTTACGAGGGGAAATTTGGAGGAGATTTAGGAGTCCTAGTTTATTATTTCGACTTCGAATAGCAATGGTTACTGTCTTACTGATTAATGATTTTAAATAAGAACGCATCCAGTTTTAAACCTCAAGAAATAAGCATCACTTACCTTCAAGTGGACTTAATTCATGGCTTGTTCCTTGTCCATTGTGTGCAGCCACTTCTGACAGAGGTGATCCAGAATGATTAGAGTCCAACAACTTTGAAGGACTTCCACCACACTTCTCTTGCAGCCCAGGAGCATCAGGAGAAGGAATAGCAGGTAAGAAACACAATTCTTCCTGTGACATATCAGAGTCGCTGAAAGCATCTTTCTCCACCGTGACTATGTCTATTTCATCATCTTGATTAACATCAAATTCTTTGACCTGTGAGGCATATTTAACTATTGAAAATGAGAAATGATTAGAAGGCATATTCAACAATCTATTACGTCTTATATCTAATTTCTCAACCTGTCACAAATATAAATGTAAATATCAAGATACATACATGATCTAAATATATAATAAGCATAAGCATTTCGAACTAATTTATTGCATTTCACCTTTTCAGTTTCAGGTACCAAATCAAATTCATCTTCTCGTTCCACATATTCTTCATTTTCTTCCAGCTCCTTGAAGTCTGGAGCAAAGGCACTCCAGTTTTCAGTATAATCCTTAGCCCAAATGTAAACCAACCCAGTCAAAGAAACAGAGACAACAATTGGGTGAACAGGGTGCCATGCCAAATCAATCAATGCTTCTTTTGGACCTTCAAGAATTTTCACAAGATGCCCACCCCTATCCCATATGTAGATCTTGTGTTCTCCTTTGCTTGCAGAGCCACCAATAACCCATTCCCCATCACCACTGAAGCAAGGTGCTTTCCAATGAATCTTTGTTATGGAATCTTGAAATTCCCGGAAAAGAGCCAAGCACTTTGCTCCAACAACCTTCATCTTTTCAACACCATCTAGCTCATTGACACTGCTTTGGAGATTCTCTAGGACAGAAAGCCCATATTTCAGAGGTAAAAGATTTTCATAAATCCTGATTGTCCGGTCATTTGAATTTGTAAGCAGATATTGTCCATCTCTACTAAACACTATGTTTTTTATCACAGCACCACCAGAAATGGGGACCATAGCATGCACTTGCATGCTTTTGTAGTCTATTACAAGTATTTCCCCCTTGGAATTTCCCACATAAACCAGATCACCATACTTATTAAAGCAAGCAGCAGTGGGACTGAAAGGCGGAGTTCCATCTGAGGATTTGTTGCGTGAAACAGGAGTTTGTCCATTCCCCATGTCACATACCGCAACAGGAAGAACTGTAGTGCTTCCTATATTCACGTCTACAATCAGGGGAGCAGATGAAAGCGGGCATGCCAAGCAGAGTGATGGTGTAGATGAACCCGGGTGCAGACGAGCTAGTAGAGGGGTTTGCTGCAAAACTATACGTCCAATTTTCTCTCCATTAACAACATCCCAAAGCGATAATGACTTGTCAGCAGCAGACACCAGAATCCGATGACCATAGTTTGACCAGCAGACACTTGTAATGGCAGCAACACTCTCTTTATCACGAAGCTCCCTAGCAATTCCCCTGGTCTCAAAATCCCAGATGATGCAAGTACCATCAGAGCACCCAGCTGAAGTATAAGAAAATATGTCAAAAGGGTCTGAACAGCATCACTTGTACATAAATAGAAATTTGATGCACATGGGGAAAGGCGGAAGCCATCCATGTTTCTATCTATCATAGAAACTCTACTATAAAATCCACAAAAACAGATAATCTAAGAGATGAAAGTATAAACAAAAAAAGATCTCAAGTAATTTTGTTTTAGAACAGAACAGCAGCCACCATGAAAAAGCAAGTTAAAGATAGAAGAGAAGACATACGTACCGGCAAGAAGAGTACCACGACGATTGAAGGCAATGCATTTCATGACCCCATGCTCCAAATACTCTTCTATTACCTCTGGAAAATCCCCTTGCAACGGATCTTTCAAAAAAGAAAAGAAAAGACACACATTGAATGAGAACCATAAACGAATTAAAGCAAGGAAAAAGAAAAAAACGAAACCGTTGTCAAAGCAAAGTGGGGAAAGATAAGAGCTCACCAATTATGGGGGCGTTCATTTTGTTGATGAGATCAACTCAATTTGCAGCCGCGACAGTCAATCATCTACTACTACCACTAACAATACTCCTGGGGAAAATGGAACGCGAATCAGAAAGAACAGGCCAAAGCAAGTTTCCAATCCATTCAACTAATCTATATTCATGATTAGTTGCAGAAACTACAGTACAAATTGCAGTACGAAAGCACCAAGATCCCATTCCTCACCGCAAGCCCAAGCCCCGAATACTAACACGCCGAATTCTGTTTCAACTACATTCTATGTATAATATGACGTCGTTTTGTTGTCTTAGGCACTAAAAATATTCGGATCTGTTCTTTTTTTGATTTGAAATCACAAAAAATAATTTTAATATTTATATTTATATATAAATTAAAAATTGAGGTTCTATAATATTAAAATTAAATATTTTATTTTTTGTTCTTAAAATTTTAATTTCTTAATTATCGATATCTTTTTTTTCCAAAGAAACAAAAGTTAGTTTTAGTTTTAATAATTATATCTAAATATAAATTAAATTTTAATATTTTATAATATTTAAATTAAACTTGATCTTTCTAAAAATGATAAAATTAAACCTACATAAATAAAAAATATAACCCTTTTCTTTTCATTCCTTAAAAGTTTAATTTCTTAATCATTAGTAACCTTTTTATATTAAATACAAACTAAATTTTAATATTTTATAATATTTAAATTAAACTTTATAGTTTTAAGAATAATCAATTTAAAACTACATTAATATAATCATAATTTCATCAATTTTCTGCCATCACTAATAACGTGATAAAAATATTTTTTATTTTAATATTTAATGTCGCATATGCATCATCTAACTTTAGAAGACCTAATTTTATTTTTAAAATATTTAAAATTAAATAAATAATTAAAATGCTTTATTAATTTTAGTTAACCATTAACAAATTTAATTAAACTAATAAAATCAATTAACTAAACCACTAATTCGACCTAATCCCTAATCCCTAATCCTAAAATTTTCAATCTTCCTAACAGAACTCTAATGCTATCCTTCTTTTTCGTGTCAGTCGCCTTCTTCATCATCACTCAGTGCGTGGTTTATTGTTTTATCAGTGGTAATTTCCAAAACTTGGTTATATCTTCTTGTTCCTTCGATTCTTTGCATGAGTTTTGGCTTATGATTGATTTTATTGTTTGACCTCAGATAGTATTTGTTGGTTAGTATCATACGAGGTTCATGAGAAAGAGAGAACTTGGGCAAATGAAACGCAATATGAACTTGCCGACAACATTTAAGATTGGAACGAGTGAGCCTTGAGCTTTTACTATATTTTATTCCATTCCATTCATTGAGTTTCAATTCTAGTAATAGAGCTCAGAAGTTTATTTGGAAGCATTCATTCATATCTCACATCATGTGCAGATCAAAAGCTGGCAACTTCAGTTTGATCGAAATAGCAGCCGGATGGACCTCCTTTGGGTAAAAGGGCACACTTGACTGGTCCTTTAGCGCCCTCTTCCACTGTCATTGTCCCTATCTGCCAGTTCATATCTGTGATTACGAACCCAGGATGGACACAGTTTATGAGCATATTAGGATGCTTTTTGGCCAGGATTCTAGTATACGCATTAAGGGTGACCTTAATTGGAGATGCTGTAAGCTGGCACCGTCAGTGACCACCCGCCTTCTTCAAGTTTATTTTCTTTCATTGCACGCAGAAACCTCTTCAATATTGCATCGATTTTCTCTTCAGTCAGTGTATCAACGTCTGCAAGTTCTTTTCTTATATCTTCACCTGGAATTCTCTGTAAGAACATTCACAATCACAAGCTTCTGTGTCAGATATTTGGCACCTATACTAGTTTAGTTTCTTGTTCTTGTAGTATTCTGTTTTCCAACTTACCCATAGCTCACCCCTCAATGATGAGACATTGACTACCCTGGCCCCTAAAGGGGAAAGCTCAAGAAGTGGGAGGAGAGCTTCGGTGACCCTTTGAACACCATAGTAATTAGTATTTAAGCATTCTTCTGCCCCCTCATAAGTTTGCTTAATCGCACCCTGAACAATGCTGGTTGCCTTACCTGAAAGCTACAACTCCAACATTCATGTTGAGGGATGCGTCTCTCTGGTATGTGCCTTTAAATAATAACAAATCAAGATTCAAGACTTACCCAAGATTCAGGATCAATGTTTAAGGCCCTTAGGTGCTCCTCATCAACTACAACTCCACCCACTCCAGCATTGTTAACCTGAGGGTGATTAGATCAGACGTACTAATCACTCCACTCACTAATTGCACTGTCATACAAAGTGATTTTCAGCTATGCACTTCTGTTGGTTAGGTTCATATATCTTAAGCATCGGTAGTAACTACAAACTAGTGAGATCATAAAAAAAGAAAAAAGAACAAGGATATTTCTAAACTTTCCAAGTTTCAAGATATATTTCTTATCACTGGACACAAAAACTGGGGAGTTCCAAGATACCAGTTAATCATAACCCAAAATGGGTCCTGCAATCTATCTCCCGTTGTTCACGATTTTCTCAACATATTCAATCCTAAAATAAAGTTATAGTTATCTCCTGAAGTAAATCACAGAATCAAGCCACAAACAAGATAACAAGAAAAAGAAAACTCTGGCGCCTGGACAGATTGGTTAGAGAAACGACTCTTACCAGTATATCAAGCCTCCCAAACTTGTCCTTGATGAAACTGACCAAGGACTGAATGCTAACTGGATCGAGAACGTCAAGCTGATGGAAAATCACATTTGGCAGACCTGCACTATAAAGCTCGGCAGTAGCATCCTTCCCTCTCTTCTCATCTCTGGCTGTTAACACCACCGTAACGCCCTGACATGCAAGCTGTCTCACAGTTTCCAGGCCAATTCCCTTGTTTGATCCTGTGACCACCGCGTACCTGAAGCCAACATTCCAACAAAAACATCGAACCCCAGATCAAGAACCCATCTTTTTAATCTACCCTGATGGTCTAGACAGGAACTTTAGTTTGGACTAAAACCCATCAAGAATCGACCGTTTACTTACTTCTCTACCGATTGCTTTCCACTGTAATCCACTTCTGCTAACACTTGGATGAGTAACTGTGCACTCTGTCCTTCCCCTGTCAACAAAGGTAATTGATTTAAGGAATAGCAACTCAATATATCTTATTTAATTATCTCATGAGCAAGTTCAAGGAACGTGCTGCTCGAAAATCAACAAGTCAGGTTTGCCTTTTGGCCGTCTGCACTGTACGCATTAAGATAGTGCACATGGGCAGATCTTATTAAGAATTTAAAAAAAGTTGACATTTTAATGAACTATTCAAAAACTTCATTTATAAGTTAATAAGCGAATCAAATTTAAGATGCATACACCTAATTAGTTATCCGTCATCTCTCAAAAATTAAAAACTCGTATAACCAGTAAGCTCATTTTGCTACCAACTACCAAACCAATCCTACAAAGTTTATGACAGATATGTTTCCTATGTTCTTATCTTGGCAAGCAGATGCAGGACGCACCAATATGGATCAAGGACAAATCCTACTAAATGTTGAGCAGCAGTGAATATAGAAGAGAATATGCGAATAGTGAACTCACAACATCAAGTGTCGGACAGATGACGAACTAGGAAGATGAAGAGAGCAACTGAATAGGACACTGACTGTAAGGTACAGTCTCTTGTACCGCTTTAAATAGAAGTGTTTTGGGTAGGAATTGGTGGTTGGGACAGCAGACAAGAGAACGAATAGGTTTAAGGTTTTCAGCAACTCCTCGAACATGTTGCAAGCAACGCCAAACACACGTACCAAAACTAAGCATCTGATGGCTTTAGACGCCGATTCCAAACTAGAGTGCCCTAGAAATTTGACATACTTAACAAAGCATACAAATTTCAAGTTTTCTAATTTATGCCCGAATGAATTACTGATGGAGAAAGGAATATCCTGTCGACAGAATGGCAGTAAAACACACCATCAAAGAAATTTTGGAAAAGAAATTTTGGAAAAGAAATTCTTTGTCATGGATGTAACTGATTTGATGAAATGCCAAAAAGAAGAACATAGAAATGATAGACTAGGTTTTAAGTAGACATGAGAGTTCTGTTTTGATGGGTTATTCAATGATTGTTACTGTTGTATCTTCTTTATTCATCCGGTGTAGTTTAGGCAGACTTGGACCTATGGCTTTGGATTCTAAGCCTGCTTAGTAATGGGTCCGCCCCAATCCCTAAGTCGTGATACTTTTTGCTAGCTAGCACAAAGGATACAGAAATTAATAAATTTGCTGCCATCATCGTCTCCCAAATTGTCGCCGGCGTCGACTTCCTGCTTTGGATCTGCTTGAACAGGTTGTATGATGGAATAGCTGTTCTACAACCGTTCCTCATTTATGAGCCAATTTGATCTGATGCATCTGTCAAGAATTGTTGACATTGACATACCAACTTCTTGATTGATTCGTGTTCTTTGAATCAATGTCGCTGTCGTCTTCAAAGTTCAACAACAGTGTATCTATTGCTGTATCAGATGACGAATCAGACGGAGTTAGTAGGACCCATGCCCGAGCACGCAGGAAGCGGAAGAAGCAACACGGCCAGCAATCCAGGAGCTTATCGGTGTGGCTTCGTAGGATGCTCCTCAAGTACTGGATGGTACTCGTCCTCATTTCAGCAAGTGGGTTACTTGTATTTGAGGCCTCCAGGATTGTTAAAAGACCCGACTTGGAACCAAAATCTGAAGTTGAGTTGGGATTAAATGTGACTGTAAAATCCGCAAAGAAATCGGAGGGAAATTTGAATCGTCTCGATCCGGTGACTAGAGTGGTTGGTGGAATTAGGGAACGTAAGTGCTTGTTTTCACCATTTCATTGTTAATTTAAAGAGTTGTTTCACTCAGAAGGCATTGAATAAATTCTTTAGTTAGCTGGAAATTAATTGATTCATTGTCAATTGTGGAAGTAGTTTATTTGAATAGAATCATATGAGGATAGATCACTTCACATAGGCTTCTAGTTGGTGCAATTTATTATGTTGATGGATGTTTCTGGACTGCACTAGGTTGCTTGAAGCTCCAATCTCCTGAAGAACTTGAGCACCTAGATATTCCCACGCTTGATGAACCGAGTAGTCCAGTCAAAAGCGTTGTATACATATCAGCAAAGGACGCACAGGGCATGGGAGGAACTGCTGATCTCTCTGAAAAGCGCACAGAAGCCGCACGATTTAATTTGTTTACTGGGTTTCAATCTCTTGATCAGAGGGATAAAAGTTTTCAGGTATGAGCTGCTTTATCTTAATGTCTTTGGCCAAGTCTAGGATAGGAAAGAACTGTTATCTTGTTAATCTAAAGGAAGCTTCCTATGGATTTTGGTCTTCAGAGTGCTTTAATTTTTTCACTTGGTAGATTTGAGTCCTGTACTGACGGTTTGTCATTTAATATGTCGGTTAATGTTTATTCATTTGGAATATGTAACTTGCAGGTCAATGAAACAGCTAAAGTGCATTGTGGTTTTTATGATGAAAATGGAGGTTTTCGGATTTCTGATGAGGACAAAAGTTACATGGAAACTTGTAAAGTCGTGGTCTCTACTTGTGCATTCGGTGGTGGAGATGACCTTTATCAACCTATTGGAATGTCCAGTGCATCCCTTCAAAAGGTTAGCATTTCATTGGTGAAACAAGACATGACTATTTTAGCATCCTCGAAGCTTTTGAGCATTATGGGAAAACTGATACAGGTTTGCTATGTTGCATTTTGGGATGAAATAACACTAGCAGCTCAGGAAGCAGAGGGCCACATAATTGGTGAAGATCATTTTATTGGGAGGTGGCGTGTGGTAATTGTAAGGGATCTTCCTTTCACTGACCAAAGGTTAAACGGTAAAATTCCAAAGGTACTTTCTGTGCAATTTTTTCTTTAGACTTGATGAAGAAAGATGTACTTTAAAAATTGCTCTATGGTTCCTTCTTTGGCAAGTTTTACTTTATTTTTATTCACTTCTCATTTGTAGGTTTCTTATTGCTAATAGTTCTTGAATCCTGTTCTATGCAACTATCATCTTCCCTGCACTTATTGTTTTTAACAAGTTTGGCAAGTTTTACTGGATTTTTCTTCTCTTCTCATTTATAGGTTTCTTAGTGCTAATAGTTCTTGAATCCTGTTGTATGCAACTATCATCTTCCCTGCACTTATTGTTTTTAACAACTTTGGCAAGTTTTACTTTATTTTTATTCTCTTCTCATTTGTACATTTCTTATTGCTAATAGTTCTTGATTCCTGTTGTGTGCAACTATCATCTTCCTTGCACTTATTGTTTTTAACAACTTTGGCTCGTTCTTTTTGGTTCTCTTGTTTCCTATAATTTCTTACAATGTGAAGTGCAAAAAACTGTAAGTTGGCAAATATCATGATAACAATCATTTCCTTGTCAGTACCTTTTGTTATTGGGAAAATCTATGTTAAAGACATATCAAATTGTTCCTTGATGTTATTGGTCCAAAGGGATTGAGTTGTGCTGTTTTTATACTTTTGTCAAAAGAGTGATTGCATGTATTAGGGTATGTTCTTGCACCGTACAAACCACTTTCTATTTACTCGTACATAATATGTGTGTGTGATGCAATTACTTGATAAAATGTGGTTAAGATTGACAGACATCATTGAGAGTCATGCATGATTTTGTGTACTTTTTTTTGCATTGGCATCATGTTTGTGCATTCTTCTTTTATCGAATATTCCATTTTATGGTTTGCTGTAGAATTAATATCTCCTTGTTGGGCCTTGTCAACTTTTTGTCATCAGATGCTTGGACATCGTCTATTTCCTCATGCTAAGTACTCTATTTGGGTAGATTCGAAGTCTCAATTCAGGAGAGACCCTTTGGGTGTCCTGGAGGCTCTTCTTTGGGGTTCAAATTCTGTATTGGCAATTTCAGAGCATGGAGCTCGCAGTAATGTGTATGATGAGGCTAATGCTGTTGTGAAGAAACACAAGGCCAGCCCGGAAGAAGTTGAAGTTCAATTGACTCAGTACCGTCAAGATGGCTTACCCAAAAACAAGAGATTCAATGGAAAGAAAGGTACTGTTTTCCTATGTTTAATTTTATCAGGAAGACTGAACTAATTGTACATGTAACTCACACTAGGATTAGAGAAAGTTGCCTCTAATACCAAGCAAAGCATGGATTAGGTTTTGAGCATACGTTTGAATGAGCTTTGTTTAACTCTGAACTTAGAAAGTCCTGCCTAGTAGTTCCTAGTAAGAAAGGCTTCAATTCCGTTGTTTAAAATGTTAGTGACAAGATCAGTTGTGGCAGAGGCCATTTTGTGATGAATCTTCCCAGGCCTTCGAGCTATTGTCTAACTGGTGTTAACAAATCTCTGCCATTTTCAGCTTTGAGCGAGGCTTCGGTTATTGTGAGGCAACATACACCAATGACTAATCTATTAATGTGCCTCTGGTTTAACGAAGTTGTTCGTTTTACTTCGAGGGATCAGCTGAGTTTTCCCTACGTTCTTTGGCGGTTGAAAGCGGTGAGTAATATCAACATGTTCCCTGTTTGCGTCCGAAAAGATCTTGTTAACAGCATGGGACATAGACGCAAGGCTAGACCTTTGGCAGGGTAAATCTTCTGAATCATCATATAGTTTTCACCCCTTTCACAAGCTGGCTTCATGGTGCTGATTTGCTGATAGACTTCATGTAACCACTAATCATTAGTTCGATTTGTTAACCTCGATTTGTTAACCTCTTCACCTTTCTGGTCACTTTTCATCCATCTTGGCATTACCTAATACATATTCTTTTGCATTTGCAATAAAAAGAAAATTGAAAATACTGTGACAACGAGGAGTGGATCAATTGGTCCAGATTTTTCACTTAAGACTCTCCCCTAACAAGGAGGCCTTGAGTTCGAGTCACCTCAAAGGAGGGGAAATAGGCATTTTTCTATTGATGATCCTCTAGCCTCCTGGGCAAAGCTCCTTAATCGAATCAATTACGGACACCTCGCTTCTAGCGGCAGTGTGGGATTAGAGCTACTAGAGAACCTGGGGGCTGATGGGAACCTGATGCTGAGCAAGAAAGAGCCAGTGATCAATCATCAGCTGAACAATCAAGTATGTGAAGACTCCTTGTACGTAGAAGTGTACAAGCTACGTAGGAATCTGAGAAATCTTGGAGTTTCAGATTTACATCCTCTAGGTTCTTAGGGTGGGGTCGTATGAGCTTAAGATTAGTCTGATTAAGCTGAAATATCTAATGTAATCAAAAAAAAAATGAAAATACTGCATCAAATGAAAGTCGCGGGGGACATGAACATGTGATGGGCATTAACAAGGAGTAGGTAAGGTAAGTTCCAATCTTCTCAGAATTTATTTCATGTCCATAAATGTCTATTGGCTTCCAACTCCCAAGAAGAAAAGTATGCAACCACCGCCCCATAATTGCTAGACCGCCATCCACATCTTTTCTCAACAATTCCTTCCCTTTTTAACTGAGAAAATGAGCATCAAGTTTTCCTTTCAGATCAGACAAGATTTGTGATCTACGTACAAATGGAATAAAGAGAAAAGGTAAAGAAAGGTATGAGTATATAATAATAATACCACGCCGACCCCGTGAGCTGGGATTGGGAATTAATATGTGATGTAAACAAGTAACCGAGTTTTGACAGACCATTAAATTGCATACTTACAGGAATGGCAACTGTTTGCTTGATTTAAATTTAGTTGATTTCAATGGATCAGTTCATATGTCAAGTTTATGACTAAATTGATTCAAGATTTAATTATTTTAAATAAAATAATATCGTTTTATTTAGAAAAGTTAAGTCTCGGGTAAGCTTAAGTTTAAATAGCTCAGGTCAGGACTCAATTAAAAAAATTACATTGATCTATATTTTTAAAAAATTGGGGCTAGCTTGTGGACTACCCATTGTCATCATTATATATTTATTGCAATTAAAAACAATATTTTTAAAATCGGACTAGAAATTAAACTTGTAAGATATAAAATGTTCAACTGACATTAGATTGTCATGAAATCGATTAATAATTAAATAAAATTAAATAATTTAAAATATGATCAAAAGAT
>JAOSBK010000008.1:6434136-6444447 GCA_027568895.1 Erythroxylum shatona
TGAGCTGGGATTGGGAATTAATATGTGATGTAAACAAGTAACCGAGTTTTGACAGCTTATCTTAAAGAATAGTCAACCAAATTACCATGAACATTAAATTGCATAATTACAGGAATGGCAACTGTTTGCCTGGTTTAAATTTAGTTATTTTCAATGGATCAATTCATATGTTAAGTTTATGACTAAACTGATTCGAGATTCAATTATTCTAAGTAAAATAATATCATTTTATTTAGAAAAGTTAGGTCTCGGGTAAGCTTAAGTTTAAATAGCTCAGGTCAGGATTCAATTAAAAAAATTACATTGATCTATATTTTTAAAAAATTGGGGCTAGCCTGTGGACTACCCATTGTTATCATTATATATTTATTGCAATTAAAAACAATATTTTAAAAATTGGACTAGAAATTAAACTTGTAAGATATAAAATGTTCAACTGACATTAGATTGTCATTAAATCGATTAATAAATGAATAAAATTAAATAATTTAAAATATGATCAAAAGATATTTTTCTTATTTATTGAAGAATTTGAAGTTAAATAAAAAATTATTAAATAAGTTAAATAAAAAATTATTAAATGAGAATGAATTAATTTTTTTTAGTTTATAAAAACTTATTAAAAAATACAATATTTTTACTTCGAATATTGGTTAGGAAGATATCATGTTAGTCTATTATTAGATTTATTTATGTGGTCAATTGATCTTCTAAGACGAATAACCTTATCCACAATATTTTCTTAAATAGGTGTTTGATAAAATTCAAGTAAATAAAGAAAAAGACTTTTATTTGTTGGGAGTTATGAAAGTTATTAATTGGTTTCGGCTGCCCAGTGTTCCGGTTTTCTTTCCCATCTTGCTTTCCCACAACCTTCAATACCTTATAAAACATCAGTACTCTTTTTTAACTCCCCCATCTCACCAAAATGTACGCTCTAAGGCTGCTCGTGACCGCCATTGTAGCCGCCGTTTTCGTCGGTGTAGCGGCAGCGCAGCATCCTACACAAGCACCGTCCTCCTACATGGGACCGTCGGCCGAGACACCCCCACCGGGTTCTGGCCCGTTGGCTCCGGGGCCGGCCTCAAACGACTGCATAACTCCGGTGTCGAACACGACGGACTGCTTGAGCTTTGTGCAAGAAGGAAGCAACTTGACAGTGCCGGACAAGAACTGCTGCCCTGAGCTTGCGGGGTTGGTGGACAGCCACCCCATCTGTTTATGCCAACTACTAAGTGGAGGTCTCAGTAGTTATGGGATCAGTATTGATCTCGCTAGAGCTCTCAAGCTTCCTTCTATTTGTCGTGTACCTACTCCTCCTGTTAGCACGTGCTCAGGTACACATGTGGTTTCTTCTTCGTTAATCGCCTTCTCGTAAAAACAAGACATAACAATGCATGAACTGAAGCCATACTTTTGCAATACTGATCCCATAATCCTATTCTAAACATAGTGTAAGTAATCAGAATCTTAGTTTAACCTAATTCTAATGAAAATGTCTTTATGCTTGATAGCCTACGGATACCCAGTAGCTGCTCCATCGCCAAGTGAAATGTCTATGCCACCAGGTAATAATGCCTACTAGTATCTTCACATCATATATGAATCTAGTATTAATTTGAGATTTGATTCAATTAAGTTCATGTCATTACATTACCTTCACTTAAATTCAATCTTCATCGATGCCGAGTGGATTAAAATTTGTGTGGAAATGCAACACTGTACAGGATCAGGATCCGCTCCCATCCCATCATCTGGAAACAACAAAAGTGAGGCTTCAAGCATTGCAGGCTCTTGTGTAACACTCTTTCTTGGACTAGCATTTGCTGCGTATCTACTTACATTCTTCTGAGACAGTCTTCTCTAGCTTGTTGGATCTCATATTTATTTCAAATTCCTCCATTTATACATATGTTGTGACCAATTCTATGAATGGCTGTTAAAAGCTGAATTGCTAATAATTTGTAGCAGATTGTTTTTTTTTCTTTTATGGAGTAGTACTATTTAATCTTTCTTCTTCTCCGTTAATTACTCAAGCTTACATATACTTAGAGCTAATCAATTGATTGTAAGTATGGTAAAAAGGCATATGCCCAACATGAAATTAACGAGTTGAGTTTAAAAGGAAAATATTCGCTCAAGCAGGCCCGGCTTTGGGCAAGAACAGGCTGGCACTTGCTTAGGCCCAGTTTCATGAAGAATAAAATAGGTAACGCATTTTATTTTATTTTGTACTTATAAGAATCTTAATCTTAGTAAAGAACAACAAAAGGTTCTATTTTATCTTTTTATTTCCTATAAAAATAAAATAGATAAAATAGATACTTTTTTTTTACTTTTCATAGGCCTGTAAAAAGTCAGGAACGGCTGTGGGTCTGAGACAAGTGGCACAACTTAAATTCTAGCCCAACCTTGATCCAAAATATATCACAACCACACACAAACATATATTAGTATTAAATTAATTTCATGTCAAAATATCCAAAACTCATTTCAATAAGTAGATTTGGACTTTTTCAATAAAGTAATTTTGGGTTTAGATTTACTTATTTAAACGTAATTAAATTCAAGATTGTTAAAAAAATTTAGATTAAATTTAAAATTTAAAAAATTGAATCTAACTCAACTTGAATTGATTGACATAAATAAAAGTGTGCATGGCTATTCTTCCAAACCTTGAAAGTTAGGTAGAAGCAATATTGATTGATGTTAGATGATTCATACTTATTTAATGTATTCTTTAGAATTTTGATATTTGAAATATCAACTTTACATAAATTCTTGTTCTTCATGAGCTTTTATTGTATTCTATTGTTATGAAGAAAAAATTTGGCACAGAAGATTTGACATATCATGATGGTTTGCTGGCATTTTTTTAGGATGCTTTGAAAAAAAATCAATATCTATTTAATTAAACTAAAAAGGTTTATATTAGAAAATTGAGTTTGAGACCAAATTATACAATATAAAAGTGTTAAAGACACATTATTTTATTTGCACAAGTGAATACTAAATTCTGAAAAAAGAATTTTTAAAGTTAAATTTTTTAAAAATTAAAATAAAATTTAATACATCTGAATAAAAAATTTTAAAAGCTTATGATTTGACCTAATCTGTAAAATAAAACATTTGATAACGCTTAAAGAGTGTCATAAGGGTCTCAATGCAATTATTATTTTCTGGTTTGGAAAGTATTATTCTTTCTTGTCTAGTCTACTAATACCTTTTTTTTGGACTAAGAAAACACAATCTATGAAAAAGATAGCATACATTTTTAAATTTATTTTATATTAATTTTAATTTTGAGCTCTAAGATAGTCCAGGTAAATGAAGCTCATTGCTTAATTTAATTTTGAAAAGCAACATTTAAGTTAGTGTCATCTTTAGGTGAGGCCCAAGTGCTTATTTTTCCTAACATGTTTTCTACAAAATGTCATCATCGTCATCATTACCTAGTCTGAAATCCCGCAATGAAGTAGAGTTTGGGGAGGTTTGATAGTAAGCAGCTTTACCCCTACATAATAGAGAGGCTGTTTTCGGTAGACCCGCATGCAAATGAGACAAGATAAGTAAGATGCAAAATACAGTGAAAAATATTATTAAAGAGATAAAAATTACATCACAAACATAAATAAGAAAAAAAGACAAGGTATATGGGATTTAAAAGGAGAAGCTTGTTTGCGTAATAAAGAAGCACCAAATGTAATGAACGGTGAAAAACAAAAGGACTTGTGAAGCTTAGAACGTTGCTACGCGGCGTTATACCGTTTTAATTAAAATAAATATCATAAGAATAATAATGTTAATAAGAAAATAGTACTACAACAAAAACTAAATATTAGAAAAGTTAACAAATAATTAAAGAGTATGAAAAGACATAAAATATAATTAGGATAAATAGTAATGATAGTAGTAAAATAAAAAGACACTTGTGGTTTTAACACCAAAAGCAAGACTTAAATTAAAACAAATACTGATACTAATACTAATATTAAAAAATTAATAATAATAATATTATTATTATTACTAATAATAAGAAGGGCAAAACCAAAACTAATAAAAAAACTCAAATATAAAGAAAAAATAGTAAGAATAAAACTACAAATAATAGTCATAATAATATTAATAATAATACTACAAAATGTGATATAAATTAATCAAACTCAGATAAAAATGGGATAATAAAATACAAAATTTCAAATTTTGTTACATTTGTTAATTTCATTATCCAACTTTTAAAGTTGCAAAATGAAATCTAGACCAAACTAGTTTGGTTATATAACCATTGCCATTGGGCTATGGCTACTCCCGGAATGAAGATGAACCCTCTATATGTCACCTTCTTTGTCACGGGTGAAGAAATACTCTTATAAATATTTGGTTTTGTCGTAAGTAAAGATTAATCTTAAAAAAAAAAAATTAAGTACAAGACGAACCCTCACAATGTATATCCCGAGTAATTTTTTAAATTACGGTAATTATAGAACTATACAACTCAAAATATCCTTCTCTTATTCGGACCGACAAGAAAAGGTTCGATATATAATACTATGTCATACACACATACACTTTCTAGTCTCCTAAAGCTCTTAACAACTCTATGGTATTTCCAAGAGTACCCCATAACTCTATTTTTACTTAAAACAAACCAAAATAGTTATTAGAAACAAAAATTAACCATATTACATTAGTTAGTAACATCAACATTGATCCATCATTCTATCATACCAGCCAAAATCTTATACATCATTATCATTATACCCAGTCCGAAGTCTCGCAATAAAGCAGGATCTGGAGAGATCATACATCATCATCATCACATCCAGTCTAAAGTCTCGTAATAAAGCGAGGTCTAGAAAGGTCTGATAGTATGCAGTCTTACCCTTACATAGCAGAGAGGTTGTTTCCGATAGACCCTCATACATATATTATCAAAAGCCATTGATGAGTTAATGTGATGGTATATGTTATCAAAAGTTACTATAGTAAACCACGTTGCTATGCTAATTCATCAGTCCATCCAAAATTCTAACATTGATCAACTATAGAATTTAAAATAAGTCATTTCAAAGATTAAAATACTAATTTAAAATAAGAACCGAATCTAAAGAAAGTATAGACTTCTTTTTATTGATTTTGCAAAAACTAATTACAAAAATATAATAAAAAGGAAAGAACAATAATAAGTGTTTATACCCACAAAGTAATAATAAAAAGAGAACCTTGAAATTTTGATTCAACCTTAGAAGCTGGCCCTGGGTATCTTTGACTTGTATCAAAGACCTGTGTGCTGTGTCATGGAGTTCCATAAAGAAATCAGAAAACATTCCCAGAGCTCAGCCACTTGACAAAATTAGATCTGTTGCAACAGCTTACATTTAACTGGCCGTTAAAATCCTGCATGATCGGCTATATCTCAAGTCCCAATCTCATCATCTATTCCTCAACTCAGCCCTGCAATTCCACTGCAAAAGAAAGTCTCAATGAAACAATACTGGATAGAACAAGCATTGAACAAATAAAGTGTTGGATTGAACAAGTATGGGCAATTAGCATCTTTAGCTTAGTAGCATCATGCAGATAAAAAACATGTTTTCACAATTTCAAACTCCATTAATCTTTCAAATGCATCCAAGAGCAAGCATTAAAAGTACTTAAATGTGTAACACATCAGTCTAAAAGTATGGCATCAATGTTATGATTGTCTTGTCCCTAAAACGTCTAATTTCTTGACATAGCATCAAATTAAAGGTTATAGGCTGCAAAAAGGCAGTATAAACTAGCTAAAAGCATGTAAAACCAAACTCAGAAGGCGAAAACAAATTTATAGAGAAGAGCTCGATCCCAAAAATTCTGACTGTTGAGAACTAATAAATAATGACAGAAAGGTATAGGCGTACTGTGATGATATCAACCTCAGATAGTGATAACATTAGAGAATGATGGCTCAGTGTAATCAACAGCACTCTTTGGATCCAAAGATGTGTTGATAAGCCTGAGAAGACTTCGAAATGCCAAAATTGCCTTTGGATTAATATCATGCAAAGATCTTGCATACAAACTTCTGCAAGCGGAAAAAGCAGAATCAAACAACTTATCATCTTTCTTTGGACCCAGAATGCAATGCCCCAGAATCCTCAAAACTGGTTGCAGAAGCTCCCATGGCAGAGGAATCCTCCCATCCCTCTTCACAGTCTCCTGATTTTCACCATTTTCAGCAACAACCCCACCAAGCTCTTTGTACATTTCACCATCTTGACCAGACCACACCTCACAAAACTCGCAAAACTCAATCTTGGATTCCACAGGCATGATATCTATCTTACTGTAATACAACTCTAATGCCACCCCAACAATCCTTGCCCTTCTTGTTGATCTCACTGTCCCATGAGGCTCCAAAGCAGGTGATATCACGGCAAGGTTCAACTCGGTGGAGTTGTTCTTTGCATGTTCTCTGGATTCATGATATATAGAAGGATGTGACAAATCTGGTATGCTCACAGTTATAGATTGGTTATCACGTGACGTGGTTTCATGTGCATAGAGCGCCAAGAGAACAGCTTCAAAACCAGCCAACGGTTTACGTAGAGAAATGCGAGAGAGGTAGAGGCCGGCAATGGTGGGGAGAAAACGTAAGACTACCAGCTGGAGATGGGGGTAGTCGGATTGAAACGTGTCGTAGAACCAACGGCATAGGTCGTTGTCTCCGGCTCCGGAGTCTGGTTGTCGAAGGAGGGCGGATATTTGGGAGGATATTTCGTGATCATGGAGGAGAGAAAACGCGGAGTTGATGGAGGAGAAAAGAGAAGGTGGTGCTGTGGTGAGGATTGATGAAAGAGATTGAATGGCTAGCTGGGTTTTGGATACGGATTCATTTGATAAGGATTGAGACGGGACGGTGGTGTTGACGTTGGCGGCGGCGGCGTCGGAGTCTTCAGACATTGGATCAGTTAATGAGAGGGAGATGGAGATGGAGAAGAGGAGGTGAATGCGTAAATGAGGAGACAAAATAGGATCGATTAAGTATAGATAGTCTATCTGGAAATTAGAGCGGCAATATGCACCCCCAAGGTAAACGGGCCAGGGTTGAACTGGGCTCAAGCCCATTTTCTAAAAAAGTTGAGCTTCAAAATTGGGCTCAAGCCTTATTTAAAACGACATTGTTTATTATATTTAAATTAATAAATGAATGGTTAAAAGAAATCGGGGCTCGTTTAGTTAAGCTTTTATCAGTAGAGCTTTTGTCAGTAGAGCGTTTTTAAGAAGTGCTTTTTTTAAAAGCCAGTTAACTGTTTGGCTGTTAATTAAAAAAATAATTTTTTTAAAAGAACTTCATACAGTAGACTGTTTGGTAACATAAGATAAAAAACATTTTTATTAATTTTAACATAAAATAAAACTTCTTTCAGCCTCACAACATAAGATACAAAAAAAAAAAAGATTACAAATGTTTTAATTATTAACAGAAACAAATCCTCACAACAACGCAGACGTAAACATGCAGACGAAGATCTGCGTAAATTTTTATGCAGACAAAGGTTCAATGTAGAACGCTTCGTCTGTGTTAAAAAACGCAGACGTGGTCTGCGTGTTTAACGCAGAGGACTCTACGTCCGTTTGCGTTAAACGCAGACACAGAGTGCTCTGCGTTGAAGGTAAAAAAAAACTTCTACAAAAAATGAAAAATATAAAAAAGAAGACTAACCGGAAAAGATGAGAGTGACTGATGAATAGAAAACAAAACAGAAGTCGAGAAACATAATTTGGAGTTTTTGTTTATTAACGTAAGTGACAGGAAGTGATGGAAAAATAGCTCTCCAAAAAAGTTAAAATTTGAGCTTTTCGGACAAGCTCAAAATTTTAACTTTTGAAAAAGCTGTATTTGAGCTTTTAAAAAAGTTATTTCTACTTCAAAAGTGCTTTTGAAATTTACAGCCAAACACTTACTTTTTGTTTAAAATAACTTTTACGGTAGACAAAAATACTTTTGGACCCTCTAAAAATTGAAACATACAGGCACATTCGAGTCCAAATAGAATATGCCGACAGGCTACTACGCAATGTCAAGGTTCCTCGTGAATCCTACGTACCGTACCAACTTATGACGTCTGCTACTTTTTGCATCACCGTCTGATTTCCTGACTAATGAACGGTGATTAAAAGAAACTAAAACAATAAAAAATTATTTTCAGCGATACCCTTTCGTTTTTGGATCGCCCGCGTCCTCCTTCACATGAGGTATTTCTGACCCCTTACCCCGCAAGTCTTCGTTTTTGTTTAATCCTTTTTCTCTTCTCGAAGCATCACTGTATCGATTTCTAGAGGTACCTATTTAGTGATTTCATCTTTTTTCTATCCCGTTCTTATTTTTTGGGTGTTAGGTTTATGTTTGAAATGATTTCATGAAGTTATCATCGTCGATCTTTAGGTTTTCGATTGATTTTAACTTCATTTAATTTGTCATTCGGTTTCAGATTAATCATCCTCTGATACCTTTTGTTTGCTTCGCTTTTTTGCGCCAAATTCTCTTCATCTTAAAACAATTATTTTAGATTTTGACTTACTGCGTTGTTTTTGCAGTTTCAGCCTTAATTCTTCAAAAAGTAACAATATCTGGGATTTGGTGATCGTGGGGCTTTGTGTTAGAGGATTTTGTTTATAGCTCCTTTTGAATTCTTGCGTTGGTTAGATTAACTTTTTATGGAATTTGAATGCCAACAAAGCACTAAGGTGTCTCTTGATTTGGCGTCTTGTGAGGGAAATTCTCATTCCATAACTCAGAGTTCTGATACTTCAAGGATCACGTTAGGTTCTAATTCTAGGAAAGGAATTTCGAGCAAGTGTAGTAGTTCAAAAGAATTGTCTTGCCATGGCATTGTGACTAGCTATTGTTCGTCCATCACCGACCTTCCTGCGGCGTTGATATCTGAAATCCTCAACTGTCTTGATCCTAAAGAGCTTGGTATAGTGTCTTGTGTATCCACATTTCTTAATAGGCTTGCATCGGAGAATAAGGTTTGGAAGGAAGTATATTGCGAGAGATGGGGACTTCCTAAAGTCCCTGCACCACTGCTTGGGGGGGTTTCAGATGAGAAGTCATGGAAAGAACTGTTTGTGGAGAGGGAGTTTAGGAGTAAGACGTTTCTGGGTCGGTACAGTGTTGATATTTTGTATGGCCATACTGAAGCTGTTCGGACTGTCTTTCTTTTGGCTTCTGCCAAGCTCCTTTTCACTTCAGGGTATGACTCTGTCGTGCGAATGTGGGACTTGGAAGATGGGCTATCGATTGCATCATCTAGGCCTCTTGGTTGTACCATTCGAGCTGTTGCGGCAGATACGAAGTTGTTGATTGCTGGCGGTACTGATGGCTTTATCCAAGGTTGGAGGTCGGTGGAGAGTCTCCCGCACCTGTTTGACCTTAGGGGTTCTGAGGTGCCAAATACTGAATTTAGGCTGTGGGAGCATGGGGGACCCATAACTTGTCTTGCTCTGGATCTGACGAGGATGTATAGTGGTTCATGGGACATGTCTGTTTGTGTATGGGATCGTTCTTCATTGAAATGCTTAAGGGTTCTGAGGCACAGTGACTGGGTTTGGGGTCTTGTTCCTCATGATGCTACACTTGCAAGCACCTCTGGCTCAGATGTGTACGTCTGGAACACTAACAATGGGACTTTGCTAACTGTCATCAGTAGTGCTCATGTCGGTAACACTTATGCCTTGGCTAGAAGCCACACAGGAGACTTCATTTTTACTGGAGGAGAAGATGGGGCCATTCACATGTTTGAGATGACAACTCACACCATGAAGGCAAAAGCTTTTAGGTTGGCAACTTGGATTCCTCACACGGGCCCGGTGTATTCTCTTGCATTTGAATTTCCTTGGCTTGTTTCAGCTTCTAATGATGGGAAGATGTCCCTTATAGATGTTAGAAAATTGTTGAGGACAAATAGGCACACTTCAACAAAGACAATTGCAAGGTCTAACAACGTTGATAGACGAAATGTGGAGCCACCACAGAGGATGCTCCATGGGTTTGGGCCGAGCTTATTTTCTGTGGATATTGGTGCTGACCGTATTGTATGCGGAGGAGAGGAAGGCGTTGTTAGGATGTGGAACTTCACACAGGCTTTGGAAATTGAGCAAAGGGTCCGTGCTCTAAGAGGAATTCGATTGGAGAACCGAATGCGGAGGCGTAAGCTTCAAATAGAGATGAGCTGCAAGGGTGGTCGGAGTGATCAGTGTTCAGTTGCAGCAAAGAAAAATGCACTCCATGGAGATAGGAGTGGTGGGTGGCATAATAAGCGTGGT
>JAOSBK010000008.1:6463359-6479736 GCA_027568895.1 Erythroxylum shatona
TCGAGAGCAGTTTATTAGAATCTGCTGCCTCACAACACAAGTATTCAAGTAGAAAACTGTCCACCAATGATTCACAGCATGGTGATTTCAGAGTAGCTATTCTCACGGTGAGTGATACAGTTGCGTTAGGAGGTGGGCCTGATCGAAGGTATGTTGCTTCATAATGCATTTCTGTTCTTCAACATGATTATTTTTTGAACTTATTGATCAGTTTATGGACTAACCTTAGAGTCCTAGTAGAAGCAGCTTAGTATATTACTGTTGCTAGAATCTTTTATGATGTATGTTATGGCTTGTTACATCCTTAAGATGCGCAATTCTGTGGGTGAATTAGTCTGCTCTGAGCACCTGCCAGAAGGGTTGGCAACCCCAACTCAGCTCAAAGTCAACGGGCCAAGCCCAAGGTGGCTGAGCTTCAGATTGGGCTTGAAACCCCTCCCCCAAAGCGATGTCGTTTGTGTTTAACTCCCAAATGATGGCATTTTGGTCTGTAGGTTAAGAAACTTGAGACCAAAATGACATCATTTTGGTCAGTTATGTCAAACAATGTCATTTTGGGGCAACCTAGGCCGTAGGCAATGAGCATCCGATGGCCCAGTCCGGCCCTCCTATTTCCATACCTATCTATCAGACATTCTTGTGGTCATTGCTTGACTGAGGACACAAGGTTGGGTTTCCTAAGGCTACTAAATGCATGGATGATGCTTTTCCTGTTAAAAGGAAGGCACTGTCTTCAGGGTGTGAATTATATTTCTTTGAAGCTTTGCTAAAGGGCTTCTTATGGATGCTAAAGTGATAAAGGAGAGCTAACATAAAGGAATTACTGAAAATGTTACAAAAATCATAATTCCCTATTTGTATCCAATGACGTGATCTTTTTTGATAATTTGTAACTTTATTCCATGTAGAAATGTCACAATGGGTGTTTATGTTAACATATCATTCTTACAGATGAGCGCATCTAGATACACCTTTTTGAATCATTATTTCAACAAGGTCACTTAAATGATGCTTAAATGAAAGAGCAAAGTTGATATTGCTTCTTTTTTGAGTGAAATATTGGAGTTACTGAACACTTTGCAACAGTAGATTGTTAAACAGTAAGCAAGTCATTCGGATGGTTGTGCGATTCTTTCCTACCCCTTTACTATTATGCAGCTTCGTTGTGAGTTTTAACATATTGGCAACTCTGAATAGCTCTATGGTTTAGTATCTTGAAGCACTGAGCTCCAGTGTCTTCCATTTATGCTCATATAACTTATACAAGTAATGACAGCTGCCTTCATGAGATATTTTAGACTAGATAATTCTGTGCCTTATTTATATTGCTCCAAATTGCTTTATATGAATTCACAAATCTCAAAGCTGACCACATAGTATATGCAGTCTCTTTACTTCCTTAGCTATTGGGCATATGGTGTTATTCTCAAAGGGGTCAATTTGGTACCATATTGGGTTAATGTTTATTTCTAAGTACTGTTTATGTTCAAATATCTTAGTTCGAAGCTTCGTAAGTTGAAATGGCATTGAAATTTGCAGCGGACCAAGGGCAGTTACAGTAGTAAATTCTTCATCTGAAAGGTTGGGCGGAGCAAGAGTGGTTTCAACAGCTGTTGTGCCTGATGATGTCAGCAAAATTAAAGAAGTTCTGCAGAGATGGAGTGATGTTGACAGCATGGATCTTATCCTTACCCTCGGTTAGGATCTGAAAATGTTCAGCTCATTTATATTTGTGCAGTATATAAGTTCCTTTTATTTTATTTGTCATGAACATTTTTCCTTGTTCTAAAGCTAGTTCCCTATTCAAGGTGGAACTGGCTTCACCCCAAGGGATGTGACTCCTGAAGCAACCAAGGAATTGATTGAGAAGGAAACACCGGGCCTTCTGTATGTTATGATGCAAGAGAGTTTAAAGGTACTGTTAATATAGCAACATAGGCTGCAAAGGTACACCAACAAATATTTGTTCATTCATCTTTTTCTCAAGCATTGCATTCACCTGTCGTGGCCATAGTTCTGAATTATACATATGATATTGTATGATTATAAAGTTAAATTTATAGGTTTGGCACTGCTTCACGCCCAAAAATGATGATAGATTTGTTTGAACTGCAATTCTTATTTTAAGAAATAAATGTGCCCTTCGGCACGAGGTTTATATTTGGTTTTAACATACCATTTAAATTTATGTATATAGTTGGCTTACTTCCAAGTTACGTACTTTAATTGTGAATGACCTTGCACATATTGGTTCAAACATTCTGTTTAGGTTCATGTATTTTCAGGATTGTGTTACGTTTAGTTTCCTATTTTGCTTATTTCCTACTTGTTTGCTTTAACTGTGAATGACCTGCTGCACATTGAAACCCCAAAGCTTTCCTTTGTTTCGTCAAAAATCAATTATGTAAGAACATCTAATCTTGGTGAGGATTCCAAGGACCTCTTAGTCTTGATGAGGGAGTTTCGGCCACCATTTTACTCCCTCATCTTCAAATCACAAGAAAGTTTGCTCTCCTTTTTCTTCTGCTCTGAGATGACTATTTCTTTTAATTCCGACTGCCACTGAGCAAGAGTTCTCTCTTTCTCTCTTTCTTTTTTTTCAAAACAGGTGACACCTACTGCTGTGTTGTCACGCTCTTCAGCAGGAATACGCGGTTCATCGTTGGTAAGTCCACCTGGAAAATTTTGAGTTGTGAAAATTTATATATTTGTTTGCTTTGTGGGATAAATGCAGCAGGCCTAATAAATATTCAACACAAAGAGACATGAATCTCTCAAATTGAACTTATGAACCAACCCTGTATTGCTAGAACTTTGGAGTAAGACTAACAAAGATGTGGCTTCCTGTTAAGAAGTGCTGGAGTAACATTAACAATTGGAAGCTCGTCGGACGTAGTAGCATTTTGGTGGCATAAACTTTTTATATGATTTTGATTTGTATTTGCCAAAATTTCTTACTTTCCGAATGGAATAATGTGGATTAAAATTTGAACAAATTTCAATGTCTATCTAAAAATCAATTGGCCAGCTCATCATTCTTCATTGGTTGTGGACATTTATCAGTCTAGTGATCTAATTATTGCAACTTAGATTTCCTTGGACATAATTGGAAAGCATACTTTTCTTCTGCATGACAATGTTTATCCCGGGACTTGATACAACCAATGTTTTTCCTGAAGTCTATACAAACCAGTGATTGGAGTATCATGTTGCTATGTTACTGTGGTTTCAGATTATCAATATGCCGGGGAATCCCAATGCAGTTGCTGAATGCATGGAAGCGTTGTTGCCCGCCCTTAAGCATGGCCTGAAGCAGATAAGAGGAGACAAGAGGGAGAAGCATCCTCGTCACATTCCTCACGCACAAGCTTCACCAGGAGACACATGGGAGAGAAGCTACCAGTTGGCCACTAGCAATAGCTCGAGCCATGGTTGTTCTTGTTCCCACCATTGAGCATTTGGGGAGCAGCAAAAAGATATTGCAACTCGCGAAATGATGTTCATAGTGTAAGATAAGTCCATATGTTGTAATAAAGCTTGTGCTTAATGTCCTTCGGATTGAGCAGACGTTCGCTAAACGAGTAATTCGACCTTCTATGAATAATCTTTGGATCTGCTAAAGCATTATCCTCCTGGCTCTTGTATTATATTAAGCTTAATGTGCAGGTGTTAACACTGGATGGCATCACTAGCGTTCACTTTTTCACGTGTGTCTCGTAATCTTATTCCATGCTTTGTAAAGGAAGAAAAAGCATCAAATTGGTATTATGTTTTTTCATAATTTTGATCTTTATTTTGGTTTGTAGCTAAGAGTTTTGTTAGTAACAGTAAAATACTAAAAATATCATCTTATTATTATTATTATTATTATTTTTAGCTTTTTTTTTGGCATACAAGGGAAAAATACAATTAATTTAAATCGCGTAAAATGTGGCGGTACTCAATGCTCTGCCTATCCCATCTAATGAGATCCTGGGCGGTTAATAGGAGCTCTTGAAGTATATGGATGCCTGAGCAATGCTTGACTGCAACTACTGCTAGTTGATTCGCGCACTGATTTATCTCCTGATGTATGTGTTGGATGCGCACCTCCCAATCACGTTGGAGCAATCCATGTATACCTGCCAATAACAAGTGATTACAATCAGTCTCAGAAATGGGAGAAGAAATCAAGTTAATGACCTCGAGGGTGTCGGTTTCTAAGATGACCCGACGGTATTCACGATTCCAAGCAAGATTGAGTTCCGAGTGAATGCCCCAGAGTTTGGCCATAATAGATGAGCCGCTATCCATGTGCTGAAGAAATCCGTCGTACCACTGCCCATGACCATCCCGAATAAGACCCCTAGCGGTAGCTAAGTCCAATCCCGAAGTGAAAGAATCATCCGTGTTGAGTTTGAACCAGTTCTTTGATGGTAAGGCCCAACCTACTAGGCTGCCCATTGGGAGGCCCAAATTCGAAAATACGTTTCTTTCTACTTCTCTTGCTCGTAATATCCACTCAACGTAAGCCATAACAGCTTTTGTACCATCTATCGGCCAAACAAAATCCTCATCGAAAAAACTTTTGTTCCGCCAAGCTTAAAGCATCTAGCAGGCAACCCCAAATATCATTGCCCAGTCCCCCTGCAACTTTTGGGAGTGCCTGAGGAGATTGGTTCTCACCCAAGGATCCTCCGCTTGCTGGAAAAACATCCAAATCAATCATCTCCGAGGGAAATTTTCTCCAAAAAGCATGTACTCGTGGACAGTCCCTAAGGACATGTAAAGTGGACTCCTTCTGGCTGCAAGATTGGCAGCTGCTATTGGACGCAATGTGACGCATCACCCTTTGTTGGTTCGTAAGGAGTTTTTTTTGTGTCACGAGCCAAAGAAACGCACAGATCCCTTCAGGGTCCGGCTATTTCCAGATTAATTTTCGGGGACAGGTAGAGTTATTCGAGGTGCTCCCTTCAATAAACTCGTAAGTAGACGCAGTCGTGAAACGTTCATTTCTAGTGTGTCTCCATTGGACAATATCTTCTACAGCAAGATCAGGATTGAGGTTCATTGCCATGATATCTATGAAAACAGAGGCTGGGAGGTACTGTTGGAATGAGTGCCACTTCCACCATCCCTGTTTCTCAAATCCGTTACTTTAGCGTACAGGTCGCCCTCCGGTATAGTAGCGGTCGCCATAGAGAGTAAGGATCCCCGATCTTGCACCCAATTGTCCAGCCAAAAACACATGTGGCTCCCATTACCCAGAGTCCAAGTGATTCCTTGGTGAACATACTATCAAGTGGCTGCAATTTCTTTCCAGAAAATTGAAGCCCCGACTCGATCAATCGTGGGAGGGATATGGTCAGTTTCTAAACGGTATTTAGTCCGTAGGACTTGGGCCTATAAGGTCGTAGGATGCTTGATCAGAGCCCAACCCATTTTGGTTAACAAGGCATTGTTGGTTGGCCGAATGCGCTTGATATCTAGTCCCCCAGAAGCCTTGGGTTGACAAACAGGCTCCCAATTAACAAGGGACATTTTCCTTTGGTCGCCCAGAGATCCCCAAAGAAATTTCCACAAACTCGTCGTGGAAGGTGCACAATTTGCATAGTGAAGACAGGGAAGCCCGATAGCACAAATTGGGTTAAGGTAGCTCGATCGGCTAGAGATAAGTGTGGAGCGCACCACCCGGTAAGTTTCTTTTGAGCATCATCCATAATGTACCGGTAGGTGGTCACCCTGATGCGCTCATGAAGCAAGGGAACACCTAGGTATTTGCCTAGGTTATTAGTGGGTTGGATATGGAGAGCTTAACTGATCTGAAGCACAGTTTCCAACCTAACGTTATTGGAAAAGAAAATCTTAGTTTTGTCAGTGTTGACCTTTTGACCAGACGCCTTACAGAACTCCTCCAACGTTTGAACGATTACTTGAGCTTGGGAATCCATAGCCTCGGAAAACAGAAGGAGGTCATCTGCAAAGAACAAGTGGGACAGAAGGGCCCCTGTAGGGCTCAATTGAATTGGTTTCCATGTTCCATGCCCCACTTCTTAGCATATATTATGTCCTAGACGTTTCATGTACAGGACAAAAAGATATGGTGATAGAGGGTCGCTTTGTCGTAATCCGCGGGAGGGGGTAATGCTATCCGAGAGCGAACCCTGCCAAGCTACCTGTGTAGTCACCGTCGTAACACACTACATGATGACCCTGGTAAGTGACTTCAGAATCCCAATATCTTCAAAAGTGTTATGGATAAATTCCCATCAAAGGCGGTCGTAAGCTTTTTCTAAATCCACTTTGATCACCAAAAAGCCCTTCCGTCCTGTTTTTCGTCGCATAGAATGTATAACCTCCTGAGCAATAACGATATTATCAGTGATTTGCTGGCCCGGAATAAAACTACATTAATTTTCCCTCACCAGACGACCTAGGTGGGGTTTAAGCCTATTCACAATGACTTTAGAGAAGATTTTGTAGAGGACATTGCAGAGACTTATCGGACGAAACTGATCAATATGCGTAGGGGCAGGATTTTTGGGGATGAGGACAAGGAGAGTTTGGTTTAAGGCCCTGTCCCAACGTTCCTGTCTGACCAACGACTTTATGTACTCCGTCACTTTTGGACCAACCCTCTCCCATTTAGCATTATTATTATTATTTAATAATAATATTATTATTATCCTTATGTATTTATAGTAATTTATTTACTCAAATATTTTGCACGCTATGTTTTTTTTAACTCTTTTAACTTGCATCACTATTTTCCTGTTACATCTACATATGAGCTTACAGGAAACAACTTCTCTATTATCTAGAGGTAAGACTGCGTACTATCAGATCTCCCCAAATCCTGCTTTATTGTAGGATTTCAGATTGGGAGTGATGATGATGATGATAATATTCTTAATTTTGTTAATTAACTAAATAATTAATTTTATTTGAATATTATCAATAAATTAATTATATTATTATTTTAAAAATTAAATTACTAAATTATTTTTAAACAATATTTTTTACTAAAGTAGATAAAAGTTTCAGTATTGGAAGTTAAATAATTAATAAAAAATTTACTTTAAAATTTCTCCTAATATCTTCATATTTACTGCTAAAACATTTTTCAATGTTGAAAATTTGATTTTTTATTAATTAAAAATAATTATGGTATGGCCAAATATTGGTTTTTTATCCTGATATTGCAAGGGCCAATAACATCCACACCAACACCAACACCAACACCAACACCAACACCAACACCATCCTAGTTTGAGTAAAATTGCAATCTTGGGAAGCCCTGCCCTTGCCCACCAACCTTATTGATTGCTTTTACAACACCCCTTTTAGGTTGTATGGTCATGTTCGTATTCAATTTTGGCAGTGGAAGGTCTTAATCTCCATCAAAGTTGTCAGTTTATGACGCCATTTTGCTGACCTACAAAAGGTAATTTATTTAATAAACACAACAAATGTCAATTATAAATCTTATATAAACAAAAGTCAAATATTTTAAAAATCAGAACAGAAGTTAAATTGATAATATAAAAAAATTAAAATTTAAAAAATAAATTGATGTTAGACTGTTATAAAATTAGCTAAATATTAAATAAATTAAAAATTTAAAATATAATTACTATTTTTATCAAAACATTAAAATTAAATTTAAAAATTAGATAATTATTAATTTAATTTTCTAATCATTACAAAAAGTAATACTTTACAAGTTTTGGATTGACAGAAGCACATAATTTTAACATTCCCAAAAATTTGAAATATGATCCAACTTTTTTATTCAAGAATTTGAAATTTAATAAAAATGTAATAAAATTTTATTAATTTATTTTAGTTTATAAAATTTTATTAATTTATAAAAATTGACCGATTAATATACGATCAATTTTTAATAATAGAATTTATTACGATAAATTGAATTAAAAATTTAAATTAAACTAAAAAAATTATAAGATCCGAAATTTTTTCCATTACTAATTTAATTTTCTTATTATTACAAATAATTTTAATATTTCCAAAATTTTAATAATTGGGATATTCATGTAGAGAAAGACAGACTGTTGCTTAGAGTTGGATAAGGGGTATAAATTCCATAGATGTGCCTATTCCCTTGCCCCACACTCGCCTCATATATCTGTTCACTCTCCTTTGCGACCACTACCCCTTGTTTGCTTTTCTTCTCTTCAAGGTTTGTGATTGTAAATACATTCTCAATTGCTACTTTACTCTAGTTTCATGGATATTTCTCACTCATTTTATCTAAGGATTGAACCTTTTCCTCTGACTTGTCCATTTATTATGCGTGTAGTCCTCTTTTTGGATTGAATCGCCTGGTTTATGCGTGTGATTGAATTAGATTTTCTTACATTTCTTTTCTTTTTTCTTTCGTTCATTTTGAGATTCTCGCTTCATTTCGTGATTTGGTTACGTAGATTTGTCACTAGCTCTCGTCATGAGGGTGTATTTCTCTTGTAGATCTGGGAAATGGGCATTTTTACCTATTGTTGAGCTTACTGATCTTGGATATTGAACAGGGGAGGGTAGAAGTGTTCGTATGTCAAAGTAGAGCAATCTGGTTTATTCGGAATTATGATTCTTTGAATTCAGATTAGTTCCATTTTCTGATTGTTTATTTGTCAGCTGTTTACTTTTTCTATTGAAGCGTGAGAATTCAAATTCTTTACTATATTTTTCATCTGTTGTTCAACGTGAATCACTTGAACTGGTGATCTATTATTGTAGGCGTTCCTTTTGGATGATGCTCCATGTTTCTGGTATTGTCTGTTCTATATTTTGGTTGTATAATGTGGGTTGGACTAAGCTAAATGATATCTTTTTCCCATGTTTTAAATATACTTTGGTGTATTCGCCTTTTGTTTCAAACTCTCAATACAATGTACTGATGGATAGCATCCACTAAATCTTCTTTAAGTTCATCACCATGATACATCTCAGTCAGTGTTCATCAAACTTGGTGTAGTGAATTTTATTGTTGTCGTCTCAAATGATATGTTTAACATTAGTTGCATAATTTGACAACCTGGCATATGACGAGACAGGTCAATGGCGTCTCATATTGTTGGTTATCCTCGCATGGGCCCCAAGAGAGAGCTCAAATTTGCTTTGGAATCTTTCTGGGATGGCAAGAGCAGTGCTGAGGAATTGCAAAAGGTGGCGGCGGACATCAGGTCATCCATCTGGAAACAAATGGCCGATGCTGGAACCAAGTTTATTCCCAGCAACACTTTTTCTTACTATGATCAGATATTGGATGCTACGGCCATGCTTGGTGCTGTTCCTGCCAGATATGGTTGGAATGGTGGTGAGATTGGATTTGACATCTACTTTTCCATGGCCAGGGGTAATGCTTCTGTCCCTGCCATGGAAATGACCAAGTGGTTTGACACCAATTAGTAAGTTTTGGCCTTTGTGATGAAAACAAGCTTCTTTACTTTGATCCCTTTTTTTTTTTTTACTTAACACAGGACTTAATATTTCCTGAGCGAAATTTTTCTTGTTCTTGGTGTAGCCATTACATTGTCCCTGAGCTGGGACCAGATGTTAAGTTCTCCTACGCATCTCATAAGGCTGTTGACGAGTACAAGGAGGCCAGAGCTGTAAGTTTGTTTGGTCATTCGTCACTCATTTATAATTTTAATAGTTTTACTTGTGAGGCCCTATTTGTGTCCGATCTGATGAGGAAATCATTACATTCCGTGGATATCCAAGTGTGATGTGCTGCTTGTGATGAACATCCTGTATTCAAATTCATTATACTTGATTCCATTGAATAGTGATAAGAATGTGATGAAACAGAGTTACGAGCAAAAGTGGAAAACAAATGCAAGCCATGGCATAGAACTTTGGAATAGCAACCACGTCCTGAGTTCTTCAGTTTTCTTTAGAGCCTGCTACCATTTCATTAACTTTTCATTTGAAGATTTGTCTTTTATTTCTTCATTTTGCAGCTTGGAATTGATACAGTACCAGTTATCATTGGTCCTGTTTCTTATTTGTTGCTATCAAAACCAGCCAAGGGTGTGGAGAAATCATTTTCTCTTCTTTCCCTACTCGACAAGATTCTTCTTGTTTATAAGTGAGTAGCGTTTTTCTTATACTGAATCTCCTCAGATTGGATTATTCGGAATCTCATAGTTGATCAACACAGCAACAGGCTTTTAACTAAGTTTTCTTATTTGGAGTTACATGCAAATGATAAATTCTGTTTCAGGGAAGTTATTGCTGAATTAAAAGCTGCTGGTGCGTCCTGGATTCAGTTTGATGAGCCCAAGCTTGTGATGGATCTTCAAGCTCACGAGTTGCAAGCATTTTCTCAGGCTTACTCAGAGCTGGAGGCATCTCTTTCTGGTTTGAATGTTCTGGTTGAGACATATTTTGCAGATGTGACACCTGAGGCATATCAAACACTCACATCTCTGAAGTGTGTTGCTGGATTTGGGTTTGACCTGGTTCGTGGAACGAAGACCCTTGACTTAATTAAGGGTGGATATCCTTCGGGAAAATACCTTTTTGCTGGTGTGGTTGACGGAAGAAACATCTGGGCCAATGACCTTGCTTCTTCCATTAGTACACTTCAGGACCTTGAGGGCATTGTGGGAAAAGGTTGGTTTTTTCTTTGATGATATTTTAAATTCTCATTCTTCCCACGATTTGAAATTATTTTAAGTATCATGCTTATGCAGCCAAGGTTGTGGTCTCCACTTCCTGCTCGCTTCTCCACACTGCTGTCGATTTGGCAAATGAACCTAAATTTGACAAAGATCTCAAGTCATGGCTGGCATTTGCGGCTCAGAAAGTAATTGAAGTAAATGCCTTGGCCAAGGCACTTGTTGGACAGAGGGACGAGGTACAGTTTTAGGTTTCTATTTATCCATTTATTATTGTGAAACGCAATATGATACAATCAATAATGAAGCTGTGATAACAAGTTGTGTTCTTTAACTTCTTTTCACATTTTATATGATTTTAAATCCATTTAACAGGCCATTTTACTGAAATAAAGGATGCATGTTGGGAGGTAATTTCATTGAAACTTGAGAAACAATTTGATTTATAATAATGAATCCCTTTAGAAACTTTGGACAAAAAATTGTAACTGATTGTATGGTTTAGATGTTTGCCTATAATAGGGAGATTTTATACATTCCCTTGATGCAGTTAAGGAATTGATAGTAACGCCATATATTTTGAAATAGACTTGTGGCCATTTTTTATGTTGTCATGGAAATTGTGTAATTGGTAAACACAAGAATTTTATCCTGTAAGTACCTTTTGAACCCATTGGACATTTATCTTAACAACTGGGGAACTAAGTGACTCATTATATGTACTTCTAAAGCTTCTTTATTTGTTGCTTTGGTGCATCCAGGCCTTCTTCTCTAATAATGCATTGGCTCATGCTTCGAGAAAAACATCGCCAAGGGTGACAAATGAGGCAGTTCAAAAGGCTGTAAGTTCCATCTTTTCATTTGATCTTTGTTAGGTTGTCCTGGATTGGGATTTTTGCCCAAGGTAGTTCAATTGACTCTTCATTTTGATTGTTCATCCTTGCTTAGGCTGCTGCTCTGAAAGGATCTGACCACCGTCGAGCAACCAATGTCAGTGCAAGGCTTGATGCTCAGCAGAAGAAGTTGAATCTTCCAAGTCTTCCCACAACCACTATTGGATCTTTCCCTCAAACCATGGATCTTAGAAGAGTGCGCCGTGAGTACAAAGCTAAGAAGTGAGTGCATTCATTGCTTTTCAGATTATACTGATTTAACTTCAACTCATGCATTCTGTTGCTTAGTTTTCTTATGTTTTCTTCTTCTTTTTCTTTATTATTTTAGGATCTCAGAGGATGATTATGTCAAGGCAATCAAGGAGGAAATTAACAAAGTCGTAAAGCTTCAGGAAGAGCTAGACATAGATGTTTTGGTCCATGGTGAACCTGAAGTGAGTCTTTACCTCAAAGGAATGGCTGGTCATGTTTTACCATGGAATGTGTTTTTCCTTTCCTTGCACTTCTGGTGACAGCTTCCATTTCTTTGTGTCTCAGAGGAATGACATGGTTGAGTACTTTGGCGAGCAATTATCTGGCTTTGCTTTCACTGCAAATGGATGGGTCCAGTCTTATGGTTCTCGTTGTGTCAAGCCTCCAATCATATTTGGTGATGTCAGCCGCCCTAAGGCCATGACGGTGTTCTGGTCTTCAATGGCCCAGAGTATGACCCAGCGAATTATGAAGGGCATGCTTACTGGTCCTGTTACCATATTGAACTGGTCCTTTGTAAGGAATGACCAGCCTAGGTGAGAAACATTAAGCCATTTAAATAACAAATGCACAATAAATAGTCGTCTTAATGAATTTTAACATTGTCTACGTGTGTGTTGATAGACATGAGACTTGCTACCAGATTGCTTTAGCAATAAAGGATGAGGTTGAGGATCTTGAGAAAGCTGGAATCAATGTTATCCAGATTGATGAGGCTGCACTGAGAGAGGGTTTGCCCCTGAGAAAATCTGAGCATGCTTTCTATCTTGATTGGGCTGTTCATTCTTTCAGAATTACTAACTGTGGTGTCAAAGACACTACCCAGGTGCCCTTTCTTTTCTTTGTAGATGCACTTCTGATATTTTTTTCATAGATCAATTTTAGTTCGTTGTGTTTGTACATTATCTGTAGCCATGATGAAAAATTAACGCTCTCACTTTTCTCACATGAAATGTCTGAATAGGAGAATGATGAAGAATGATATGAAACCCGTGCTTAAAAGTTTTTGTAATGTGTTTAGTAATATAATGGTTTAGCATTGAATTCAAGTTTAATGGGATGTGTGAGCCATTGTTCCATTATTAAATTAGTACATGTTGAAAGACAACTTATTTATGTGACAATGTTCAATTTCTTGGGTAGATTCATACCCACATGTGCTACTCAAATTTCAATGACATCATCCACTCAATCATCGACATGGATGCTGATGTAATCACCATTGAGAACTCGAGATCAGATGAAAAGCTCCTCTCAGTCTTCCGCGAGGGAGTGAAATATGGTGCAGGCATTGGTCCTGGTGTGTATGATATTCACTCACCTAGGATCCCCTCAACCGATGAGATTGCAGATCGTATTAGGAAGATGCTTGCAGTACTAGAAAGCCACATCCTCTGGGTCAACCCTGATTGTGGCCTCAAGACCCGTAAGTACGCTGAAGTAAAACCTGCCCTTAGCAACATGGTTGCCGCTGCTAAGCTCCTTCGAGCAGAACTTGCGAGTGCCACCTAAGAAAGTGCCTGACTGGCAGCCTTTTCCAACATATGTAACGAAGCTTCAATAATCAACTTCTGAATTTTGTAAGATGAGTTTGCTTTTTGGTTTTTCTTCAACTTGCCATTGTTTATGTAATGGGGCCATAAAGGATTTTGTTCTTTGTGCTAAACCTGATGTTTTCCAATTATCCAAGAAACAATTCCAACTTTGCCTGTGCATGAAGATACAACATTATTAAGTTACCTCCAAAACCATGAAAATCCCAGAAGCTGTAGAGAAGGTAACGAGGAGGAAAGGTATAAATTGTACACAAAGCAAACAAATTCCAAAGAAAACATGAACCGTACCCGGAAGGAAGCTATCATCATATTTCAAGATATCCTACTTAACATCGTCTGCATATAAAACCAATCAACTCATATCAACATCAATACCGGCACAGTTTAATCCAAAACAAGAACTGAAGATGGACTCAAGCACAAATGTGGCAGCAGATGAACACGTCTATGAATCCTTCGACCCAACGGTGGACTGGACACGAGAGCCTGAAGCTGATACGCTCATGGTCTATCTCCCTGGTATGCTATATATCTCGTTGGTTTGGTTCATGCGCTTTCTTTCTTTCACTAGTCTTCCCCATTGAAGTAGAATCGAAAGGTAGATCAATCTTTGGATATTTTTCACCTGCAGGGTTCAAAAAAGAGCAACTGAAAGTCCAAGTGACCACAGCTCGAACCCTGAGGCTAAGCGGAGAAAGGCCATTAGATGGCAAAAAATTGAGCACATTTCGCAAGGAGCTTCCTATTTCATTCAACCATGACTACAACGGAATCACAGCAAAGTTTGAGAATGGTATACTCTACGTTAGACACCCTAAACCTAAGGTGGCTGAGTCCGCACAACCACCTAAGCCACCACAGGACAAGGACCAATCGCCAAGTGTGGCACCTAAGCCACCACAGGCCAAGGTGGCCGAGTCCACACAACCTCCTAAACCATCACAGGAGAAGGAGCGGCCACCGACTGGAGCACCTAAGCCACCGCAGAGCAAGGTGGCTGAGTCCACACAACGTCCTACGCCATCACAGGACAGGGAACAGCCACCATCGATACAAGCTGCTACTGAAGCTTCAAAGCCTGATCAAAAGCCATCAGAAGAAGCTGGGAAAAAGGGAAGTGGCATAATACAAGATCGTAAGAGTGACTCTTCTAATGATCTTGCAGAAATTAACAAGAACAACAAATCGTCACAGACACCATCAGGTGGTGCTGACGAACCAGCAAGAGAAAATAGAAAGGATAATCTCTGTGACTTGCGCGTGGGGAAGCCGAGTAAATACTTCAACTTGCTTCTGGTTATTTTGTTACTCGTGGGATTTGCGGTGTTTGCTTGGAAGTTCCTTACAACACCTGAGTTGATTAAGCAGTCTGAGAACTGAACTTTGTAATGCAATCAATTGAGCTTGTATAGTTGCTGCTGTTTCGCTGAATATGTAAATTTGTATTCAATTTGTCCAATTCACTTTCTTAATGACAGATGCATTGGCATCCTCCATTACAGAGCATAAGGAGCTTGATCAATATCAAGTTCTTAGCTTAATACAGACAAGTTTAAGATGATTATGACCTTTGAACAATCATATGTAAGCATCCATAACTCTAGAAATATACTGTTATAAATTGTTGGATAAGAAAGTGAAGAATGAAGCATATATTGAAAAGAAGTTTAATCTTAGACCCTAATAAATCAGGAGGAGGTACAGCCCAAAACACTGTGTGGAATTCAAGAAATGTCTTGATGACATTCAAGTTTCAGATTTACCTTTTGGATGCAACTACTTCACTTAGAGTAATAAGCAGACTGGTTACTAACTCGTTAGAAGAAAACATGACAGATCCTTTACCAACTTGGACTGGTTGCAGAGATTTCTCCGCTTTTCACTCTTCCCCAACTTCAAGCTCTCGGATCATTCCCCCATTATAAATACCTTTGGAGGTCCCAATCCCTCAAAATGCCCTTTTAGATTTAATAACTTTCTTGTCGATCTTTCAGGTTTCCATGAAGCAATAGGGGGGAGTTCTAATATTTGCTTCACTGGCACTAAACAATAAATTTTCATGAGGAAACTCCAATCGATAAGGGATTAACATAATATTGGAAACACCTCTCATCTTATTTCTACTGCCAGAACAGCACTGAACGTTGTCCAGTCTAAGGTCTATAGCAATCCTTATTCTAGCTTCTTCAGTGATTAGGAGAAGCAAGCTCTAAAAAATTATTCTCAAGCTTCGAAATTCCAAAACTCTCTTATGAACAAAGATCAAGGATTCATTGGTTGCAACATAAAGATCAGAATACTACTTTGTTCCAGAAGGTAATCTCCTCCAGAAATAATTCCAACAAAATACATTCCATTTGCTACTCAGGAGCTGGATTCACAAACTCAAATCATTAAGTTTGCGGAGGAACATTTCACAAATCTTCTTTGTTCAGCTTCCATTGCTAGATCTGTTAGCTTTGGGAATTATTGATCGATTGCTTGTTGCAATACTGTTTACAAGGTTATCTTTAAAGTGTTGATGCTGAGACTCAAAGCAGTCATCCCAAACTACATAGATCACAATCAAGGTGCCTACATCCCTAAAAGATCCATTAGAAACAACATTTCAATTGTGCAGGAACTTTTCAGAAATTATACCTGGAAAAGAGGTCATAAGAAATGTGCCTTAAAAGTGGATTTCCAAAAAGCATATTGGGATTTCACTATCAAGGTGCTCCATGCATTTGGATTTCTTTAACAATTGGATACAACAATGCATCAACACATTTTCTTTCAAAATATTAATAAATGGGGTTCCTACAAAGTCAATCAAAGGAGGAAAAGGAATCAAACAGGGGGATCCATTATCTCCTTATCTCTTCTCATTAGCTATGGAGGTTCTTAATAGACTGTTAATCAGAGTGGTCGACAGAGATCCCTGTAGGAAAATCCCGGGGTGTTCATCACATGATCACAGTGCGGAATTTAAAATTTTGAATCCCGGGACATTCCCGAAAGCCAGGATCCAAGTGTATGTATAACTAGTCAAACTATAACGACCAAAGGAGACCGTCT
>JAOSBK010000008.1:6493116-6504586 GCA_027568895.1 Erythroxylum shatona
AATTTCCCTCCAACTTTGGCAACGGATTTCTGGACCGTCGGAAATCATCTTACTTTAACCGACGGATTAGTGTTTCCGTCGCAATTAAAAGACGCTATATTGTCCGTCGGTATATTTCCGTCGCTATATGACGATTTTCTTGTAGTGATTCAACAGTATGGTAACAAAATTTGTAACAACTACATAAATAAATTAATAAGTTTTACTTGGACATCCCATCCAAATCCTTATAACAACTACACAAATACATTAATAAGTTTCACTTGGACATTCCATCCAAATCCAACTCTTTCCATCACACCACGCTAGAGAATGAAGTTAACATCCACCGATGCTAACTTCGTTAGGCAACAACTTTTAAGTCAAATACAATGCTAATTTATTCATGGATAAGAATAACAAACATTACATAAATAAAAGGAGGCGTGAGATTATTGTAAACAAGCCACAATCGGAGGATGAAGAAGTAAGAAGAATAGTAGAAATTAACAAAGATAGAGGGAAACGCAAGAAGAATAGGGGAATCTAAGAAGCAAGAAGAAGTAGTCGAAGACAAAAGATGAATAATGCAGAACAATGCTTGAGTATCATTAACAATATAACTATTATCGGTGATAAAAGTATAACTACATTAACATTAATAATTAAATAAGTTTTTATTTTTATTTAAAAGAAAATTTTAAAAAAACTGAAAACAAAAATTAAAAACTACAACAGAAAAATAGAAATAGAATCAAACGACCTCTTAATTAACGACGATGTAATGAATTGAGATGCTAAAGATAATTACACGGGTCTTCTTAAATTTTTTTTATCAAACGTTAAAAGACTTTTTGTGCATGTTCAATTTATCCATTTCCCCTGATCTAACGATAGTTTGTACATGGCATCCTCCATGACAAATGATACGTATCTCGATCAATATCACACTCTTAGCTTAATAAATAACAAGTTTGAGATGATTATGATCTTCGAACAATCATGTGTAAGCAACCATAGGTCTCGAAATAAGATTTACAGTGATACTGTTATGCATTGCAGTATAAGAAAGTGAAGATTGAAGAAATGTAAAGTACTTTGAACATGCATGCATTGTTTCTTAGGTCCGTGTGCCAAATCATTGGCAGGTACTGTCTCATCCACGTTTTGCGCTAATCTTCTTGCAACGGTAAAGAGAACAATTCGGCGTCGGATTAGGATTAATTAACTAATTAATTTGGGCAACGGGCGAAAAATTTGAACTAATTGGAAGACAGACAGACAGGACGAAAAGGGTCGAAGTTTCTAGAAACGCGCGCCGTTCTCTTCACTTCACCGACACGCCTGTTCAACATTTCATTTGATTATCATCAATTTATTTCGATTAAGCATTTTAAGTATCTGCATTAATTTATTAATACATACATATATTTAAACTATATATAAATAAATGAATGATGTAGATATCGGCGCCCGGTCCTGTGGTTTAGGAATATGTGGTGCCGAGTCTAAATCTGAGCACGTACCAGTCAATTTTTACCACCCACACTAAAAGGACACCACATGCCACTACCCACGGACCTCGTTTCTAACACGTTCTCTTTCAGTTTTGAATCGGACATTATTGACGATTGCAGAGAGACTCAGCTTCTACTATAAATACGAAGACACCCTTCAATCCCAAACGCCAGTTACGCCACTATCCATCACGCTGATATAGTACAAGTAGCAGAGGGCGAACTGCAAAGCGCCAATCTTCTCCAAAGTCCATTGCTTTCTCTTTTCATTCCTCACCGCCACCCTCACTCAGGGTCCTCTAGTTTTGATTCTAGCTCTACTTCACCATGTAAGCTAAACTAAGCTACATTTATGTTTCTTGTTCTTTTCCGAATCTTTTCGTCATTTTTTGTTATTTGTACTTAACTTTATCAGCTCTTTATGTGCTACATTTCGGTGGTTTCCGTTTTGCATTTCGTCGAATGCGATCATGTGAAGTTTCTACTTGTGTTAACTTGCGTGATGTTGGAAGTTGACCCTCATGGTTTTGGTCCTTTCTGACTTCCTTTTTTTTCCCATAAATTTGTTTTCTTTCTTATCGTTTTGTCAGATTGTGAATCTCAGATGTGAGATCCTACTACTTTGTGCTATTAGAAGCGAAGCATTTTGATGTTCATTTTGGCTATTTCATTTCATTTTAGTGACTGACAAGTCTATAAATCTCCAGATTTTAAGTGGCTAGATCCATTAGAGTGAGGAACATGGGGAGGTTCTCGATACCCATCTTGGGGTTTCTGTTGTTCTGCTACCTGTCAACTGCTGTTGGAGGAGCAGAGTACCTCAAGTACAAAGACCCCAAACAGCCGTTGGGTTTGCGAATCAAAGACTTGATGAAACGAATGACTCTGGCCGAAAAGATTGGTCAAATGGTGCAAATCGAGCGCAGTGTTGCGACTGCAGATGTTATGAAGCAGTATTTCATTGGTACACACTTTGTTTATAGAATACTGTTTAGTCTCACATGCCCATTTGAACTTTTTCTCGGAGTTTATTCAGGCCAATCAATTCTCATTATAAGCAGTTTGTATGGCATTTATTATCTGTAAATTTGTATGGTAAAAGTGTGATGTATGACTGTGTAGGAAGTGTTTTAAGTGGTGGAGGAAGCGTACCAGCACCAAAGGCTTCGGCAGAGACTTGGATCAACATGGTTAATGAGATTCAAAAGGGGGCTCTTTCAACCCGTCTTGGAATTCCAATGATTTATGGAATTGATGCAGTTCATGGTCACAACAATGTCTATAATGCCACCATATTTCCTCACAACGTGGGGTTAGGAGTAACCAGGCATGTATATACATACATTCTTTATGCAAGTTTTAGATATGAAACTAATTAATGCGCTTATCAAAGTCTTGCATTGTAATTCTTGACCAACAAGATTTGAACGAACTTTGGTAGTCATATTGGTCTTTTGAACATCAATTAGTTGCCTTGTCGGAGCATCCCAATCCAAGAGATATCCTAGACTCTGTAATTTGTTAGCCCTCTGTTTCTTTTGAAATGGTGAAGCATTTTTTAGAATATTGCTACTTTTTTCCTGAGCTCTGCATTAAATTGCATCCAATCCTCAAAGAAAGGATTCTTGAAGTTGTTGATGTATTATTACTATGGTAATGTATACTAACAAAATTGGTTTTTGTTGACAAGTTTCCAAATTTTGGTGCTAAGTATCAGCGTTATTGTTATTTGTTGATTCTTTCAGGGATCCTAAGCTTATCAAAAGGATTGGAGAGGCAACTGCTCTTGAAGTTAGAGCTACTGGAATTCCTTATGTATTTGCTCCATGTATTGCGGTAATTGGCATACAAAAGAAACGAATTTATCATGTTCTGCTGAAGATCTAGATAAAGTTTCTGATCGAATTTTTCTCTTATACACTTACAGGTCTGCCGGGATCCGAGATGGGGCCGGTGCTATGAAAGCTACAGTGAGGACCACAGAATTGTTCAAGAAATGACTGAGATTATACCTGGTTTACAAGGAATTCTTCCTACCAATTCTAAAAAGGGTGTTCCTTTTGTTGCTCCTGGCAAGTAAGTGCTTTTCGAAACTCAATTTGATGCAACATTTACGCATCTAGCTAAATGAATTTGATCATGATTCAAGCTACTGTAATGTCAGAAGCATTAAGATGCTTTCTTTCCTTCATTTTCTTTCTCTAAACTGGTAGTTGATGTTTCCTTTCATTTGTTTCATGAGCTTTACATGTTTTACATTGTGTGATTAGGCTCTCTATTCTCATCCAAATGCGGTTGTTTAAAGGATCCAAAACGATCATTTATTATTCTTGGTGTCATCTGACTTGTTTTCTATGTCTGACTGTGGTACCCTTAACATGGTAGGTCAAGTATTGAATCATCATCTGATTGGTTCGGAAGTGCAAACATCTTGAAATCTATCACTTTTCCAACACTTGGGTGGGCTCAATCTTGAGCTGTGTGGAAAAATGCAATGTGTTATCAATTCTAAATTTCCTAACATCACTACATTAATATTTGACTATTCCAATATCAGCTCCTAATGTGGTTACCATCATGACCTTGAAATACTTTTGAAATTAACCTTTTTTACTTGCCCATTGCAATGAACGAAACCAATGTAACTCTTTGACCGATTGATTTCATGGATCAGAACCAAGGTTGCTGCCTGTGCTAAACACTTTGTGGGAGATGGCGGCACGATCCGGGGTATTGATGAGAATAACACTGTAATCAGTTTCGATGAATTGGTCAAAATCCATATGCCAGCATACTTAGATTCCATCAGAAAAGGTGTTGCAACAATTATGGTGTCCTACTCAAGCTGGAATGGCAAGAAGATGCATGCTAACCATGATCTTGTCACTGGATTTCTCAAGAATAAACTGAAGTTCAGGGTAAACATATTTAAGAGTTTTCTCTTTCCACTTCTGGTCCTCCATAGCTGTTTACTTAATGTGCTCCAGTGGAGATACTAGGCTTGATCTAAATATGCAAATGTTTCAGGGAATCACTATATCAGATTGGCAAGGTATTGACAGGATTACCTCACCTCCTCATGCAAACTATTCATATTCTGTGGAAGCTGGAGTTGACGCTGGAATTGACATGGTCTGTAACTGAAAACTGTTTCATTTCAAGACATTTCCCAATTCCAGGATTTATTATTTGGTTAAAACAAAAAATATTGTTTGGTCACCATGATCACGTAAAATTGATATTGAAGTTTTTTCAGTTTATAGTGATACATTTGTCCATACTGCAGGTCATGGTGCCCTATAACTTCACGGAATTCATTGATGACCTAACCTCTCAGGTGAAGAAAAATATAATCCCCATGAGCAGGATAGACGATGCGGTTCAAAGAATTCTGAGGGTTAAGTTTGTTATGGGCCTCTTTGAGAATCCGTTGGCTGATGTCAGCATGGTCAACCAACTTGGTAGTCAGGTTTGGTGATTCATTCAATGTTTCCTCAGTTTAGGATGATGTGAATTTCATTTTATCCTATTCATGTTCTTACGTTAATTACATGATATATCTTGTATAGGAACATAGAGAATTGGCTAGAGAAGCTGTAAGAAAATCACTTGTGCTGCTAAAGAATGGAAAACCAGCTGCTAAGCCTTTGCTTCCCCTTCCTAAGAAATCACCTAAGATTCTAGTTGCTGGGACTCATGCCGACAACTTGGGCTACCAATGTGGAGGGTGGACGATCACCTGGCAGGGTCTACGTGGCAATGATCTCACAACTGGTATGTGCCCAAAATTAGACAGCAACCAGGGGCCTTTTTGAAAGACATCTTAATTGCAACTGATACTTTAACACTGATAATTGCAACTTAGCAATAGTTCTTGCAATCATTTGATGACCAGTGAATATTAACAAGGGATTGAAAGAGAATATCTCTAACTTTTAGGATCAACAATCATCAAATGATGCACATAAAACTTTCAGGAGTTTTTGATGGTCTTGCATTATTTTGCATAATTATATAATTGCAATATCTTAACGAAAACCTTTATCTGTTTACAGGTACCACAATCCTCAATGCAATAAAAAACATAGTTGATCCTGCCACCCAAATTGTCTACAGTGAGAATCCAGATGCAAACTTCATCAAGTCCAACAAATTTTCCTATGCCATTGTGGTTGTCGGTGAGCCGACATATGCAGAAATGTACGGTGACAGCTCAAATCTTACAATTCTCGAACCAGGGCCTAGTACCATTAACAACGTGTGTGGCCTTGTCAAATGCGTAGTCGTCGTCATCTCTGGCCGCCCGGTTGTGATCGAGCCCTATCTTCAAAAAATAGATGCTCTTGTAGCCGCTTGGCTTCCAGGAACTGAAGGCCAAGGTGTTGCTGACATTCTGTTTGGTGACTATGGATTCACTGGCAAGCTTGCTCGGACTTGGTTCAAGACCATTGAGCAGCTCCCAATGAATGTTGGTGATCCACATTATGACGCTCTATTTGAATTTGGCTTTGGTCTGTCAACTGAACCTCTCAAACACTGAGGTTCATCAATGACCATTTGTACTATACCAACTTAAGCTTTTCTCGGATTATCCTGTGTGGTTAGCATGTGAGGTTATTTCACCTAACCATGAGTTCTTATTGTCTGTCAAGTGTCAGAAATGGAGTCCCAGGGTTTTTTCAAGTGAAAATTAAATGGAATTTTGTATTGGCTTGCAAAATTGGAATGATAACGATTGAATGTCTTGGGAAAGATCTGTAATAAGCCAATATGTCGAAGGATGTTGGTTCTTCTTCATACACAAACTCTAGTCTGAAATATCAAACCCCTACTTAGGAAAAATAATATTAAAGTTACTACACAAATCCAAGTTACTAATTGGCCTCACAATTATGAAACCCCTGAAACTTTTCAATGCCAATCCTGGAAGCTCAACACCTTACATATCCATATGTCTTAGAAATAAATTCTGTGTATTTCTCGTTTTTCCAGAAATTAAAAAGTAACAAGTCCTGAAACTAAATTAACAATGAACAACTGTGATAAAAAATAAAACCACTAAAAAATAAATTAAAAAAAGAAAGACACTGGAATCAACTATCCTAAACAAAGCTAACAGAAGTGCTAGTTTGCCTTAACAGGCTCTGTGGTGAGTCCAAAATCGAATGCGAAGAGTGGATCATAATGAGTATCACCAACATTCATGGGGAGTTGATCAACAGTCTTGAACCATGTCCTGGGAAGCTTGCCTGTAAATCCATAGTCACCAAATAGCACATCAGCAACTCCACCTCCTTCACTTCCTGGTAACCATGCAGCAACTAAGGCATCTATTTCCGAAAGATATGGCTGAATCACGAGTGGACGTCCGGCGACTATTAGGACGACGCACTTAAGATTGCCACACACGTTCTGAATTGCACTGATTCCTTCATCAGAAATCGTCAGGTTTGTGCTGTCTCCTGCTGTCTCTGCATACGTAATAGCCTCTCCCACGGCAACTATGGCATAGTCAAACTTTTGGGACTTGACAAAATCACTATCTGGGGTCTCACTGTAGATGATTTGTGTGCTTGGATCCAGAGCCGTTGCGACTGCACTTAAGATGGTGGTTCCTGCATACCCCATTACAAATGTGTTACTCTCCATTTTTGCTAGAGTGGTTTCTTGACAAATTAAAAGTATGAGGAAGAGAGAGAATGAATGTACCGGCAGTGTTGTTGTTCCCCCTTAGCCCCTGCCACTCTATGGTCCAACCACCGCATTGAAACCCTAAGTTATTTGCATGAGTACCAGCTACCAGAATCCTGGAAGCATTTTTGGGAAGAGGTAACACTGGAGGGTCTGCGTTCTCTCCATTCTTCAACAGTACAAGTGATTTCCTTACGGCTTCCCTTGCCAAATCTCTATTAGCCTGTCCATCGTTCGTTTATAGATTCGTCAAAATTGCACTATTGCATTATCTTTTTAGAGAAACAGTAACTAGAGAAAATCACGTTACCTGACTTCCAAGCTCCGTGACGAAGGTCTCATCAGACAATGGGTTTTCAAAGAGATTCATAGCGAATTTCACTCTCAAAATCCTTCTAACTGCATCATCAATGCGGCTCATGGGGATGAAGTTTTTATTCACCAGATCGGTTAAGGTGTTGACGAATCTAACATAGTCATAGGGAACCATAACCTGCATACGGAACCAATGGTGTTAGTATCGAGAAAGGAACATTGTAACTAATATGAGAATGTTGGGACCGACCATGTCAATGCCAGCCGAAATTCCTTCCAGAACTGATTCTGTGTAGTTTGAATCTTGTGGTGAAGTCAATTTGTCAATTCCCTGCCAATCTGTTATGACGAAACCCTGCAAGTTTGTGCAATTTAGACCATGCTCTAGCAGTAGTAATATGGAGTACAAAAAATATTCAGCATACCCTGAAATCAAGTGTTCCCTTGAGAAAATCGGTGAGGAGAAAACGATTAGCATGCATTTTCTTCCCGTTCCAGCTTGAGAAGGAAGCCATGATTGTGGAAACACCTTTGATAATGGCTTGATTGTAAGCAGGCATGTGAATGCTCAGAAGTCCATGAAAATCAATCACTGTGTTGTTCTCGTTGATGCCTCTGGTAGTGCCACCATCACCCACATAATGCTTTGCACATGCAGCGACCTTATCCCTACCACACAAAGCTCAAGTATATGTCAGCAACCTAACCTAAAGCAAGGATCTTATGTTGGATCTGATTTTAGTTTATCAACTTACTTTCCACCTACGTAAGGAGCACCCTTTCTGCCATTTGGGGGTATCTCGCCTTGCAATCCCACTATAATGTCTGTCATTTGTTCAACGATGTTGTGATCTTCACTGTAGCTCTCGTAACATCTCCCCCATCTGGGATCTCTGCAAACCTGCATTCCCGTCAAGAATTAATGTTAAATCTATCTCCTAGTGCACACAGAGTTGCCAATAGACAATTGTATTGTTCATGAGAATTCACTGTATGCGTATGATCATTCAAGTTACCGCTATGCATGGAGCAAAAGCATAATTGAGTCCAGTGGCTCTAACTTCACGAGCAGTTGCAGCTCCGATCCTCTTGACAAGGTCAGGGTCCCTGAGAATTTGACAATGTTAATGGTTCTGACTGTTGTGGAGGTGGTCAAGAAGAAAAGGGCCGTGTTTACTACCTTGTAGCGCCAAGACCTACGTTATGTGGAAAAATAGTGGCCTTGTAGACATTGTTGTTTCCATGAACTGCATCAATGCCATACATAATAGGAATTCCAAGGCGGCTTGATAAAGAGTTTTTTTGGAAGCCGTTGTACATATTGATCCAGTCCGTTGGAGTGGCCTTAAAGGAAGGAGCATGTCCTCCACCACTGAGTATGCTTCCAACGGAGTAGTTTCTAATGACTTCAGGAGTCGCAACACTCATATCAATTTGCATCATCTGGCCAACCTTTTCCTCTAGCGTCATTCGTTTCATGAGGTCCTCTATCCTCTTATTCATGGGCTCCTTTGGATCTTTATACGTCGGACGTGCTTCTTCTGGTGTGGCCATGGCAGCAAAACTCCACAAGACCAGATACCCCACAAGTGGAAGCAGTAACTTGGTCATCTTACCTCTCCAAGCTGTGTCTCTGATGATAGTACAGAATAGCAAAGATCAAAATCAGTATGCAACTAAAGGAATAAACAGAAATAACAACAAAAGGAATGTCACACATACAAGATCCTTCGTGCACTATGTATTGATGATTACTATGTACGTAAACGTGTTAAATTAGAAGCATACCTATGAGGTTATGTCTATAGCTATCGATAAGGAATGATCAAGCTTGAAGAGAATGGATGAAGTAGCTGAAATAGATATCGATGTTTACACACACACACACACACACATATATATAGACAGCCACGGGCGAGAGATTATCGACAGAGAATCACCTAAATCTCGGGAAGATACGTAAACTAAGTATAGTTCTAGTGAGAATCAGTCATGTAACTGTAGCCTAGTGGGAGTTGAACTAATATAAATATCCTGTAGAGTTAGTTGTACGTGTTAGATCATCTAAGTTTGTGGATAAGTTCGATAATTATAAGAATTGAAATCCTTATCACACTCAGTTTACAAAATTTCATGTTCTATAATTAAGGTTGAACTAAACCATGGCTTGTCATATGGTGGCTTCTTTTATATCGACTTCGCTCCCACGACCGAGTTCCGGGCCCATTGGAACTCATCCCACACAGCCACGTGCCTAGATTGGCGCTCTGAAATGAAGATTTTTATCGTGTCTTTACATTCTCGATCACGTCCATATGCTACTGTGATCATATCTCTCGTGGTAACGAATGGGTCCAAATTCAAGTTGTAGAGTCCAATCCTCATCCTTATTGGACACAATTAGGGGTAAAGGTGTCACTAATTATCTAAATAATGGTTCAAGCCTTCGTTTTTGTGTAAATAACTTTAGAGTTACGATGTTTTCCTAATTCCCTGTTTATAAGGAAAAGCATCAAGGTTTTTAATTTTTTTTAAAAGTAAATACCTCAATTATAATTAAAGTCAAATTTTAATTATAATCAATTTAATTTTAGTAAAATCAAATATCTCATGTTTGATTCTTAGAGTTTTTAAAACTTTATAATTAATTCAATTTCTATTAAAATTAAATAATCAATTATAATTAAAGTTTAAATCTAATTATAATTAATCTATTTTAATAAAATCAAATATCTAATGTTTGATTCCCAAAGTTTCCAAAACTTTATAATTAATTCAATTTCTATTAAAATTGAATACATCAATTATAATTAAAATTTAAATCTAATTATAATTAATCTATTTTAATAAAATCAAATATCTAATGGTTGATTCCCAGAGTTTCTAAAATTTTATAATTAAATCAATTTCTGTTAAAATTAAATACATCAATTATAATTAAAGTTTAAATCTAATTATAATTAATCTATTTTAATAAAATCAAATACCTAATGTTTGATTCCCAAAGTTTCTAAAACTTTATAATTAAATTAATTTCTATTAAAATGAAATACATCAATTATAATTAAAGTTTAAATATAATTATAATTAATCTATTATAATAAAATCAAATATCTAATGTTTGATTCCCAAAGTTTCTAAAACTTTATAATTAAATCAATTTTTATTAAAATTAAATACATCAATTATAATTAAAGTTTAAATCTAATTATAATTAATCTATTTTAATAAAATCAAATATCTCATATTTGGTCCCTAAATTTTTTCAAAATTTATAATTAAATTCAACTTAATCGAAATTAAATTTTCTCTTTTAAACTGTTCTATATGTGTAATCCAATAGAGTTCTAATATATTGACAATGATTATTTATTATAGTTCTAATTCAAATTTATAATTAGAATCGGATAAGTTAAAACTTCTTTTAATTTATTTTTAATTATCTAATTAAACAATTTATAATCATAAAATCAAGATTGACATCTAGAAAACATATCATGAACACCCAAATATCAAGATTATCAAAATAATTTGACTTAACTTGTCCAAGCATAGCTATGATGTACAATTTAATACTTTCATTATCCAATATTCCAATTGAACAGAGTCTGAATATAGCGTCTACTCTTTTGTATCTAATCATATTCGTTCTTGCTAATTAATAATTGATTTATAATTGATATTTAAAAACTTCTTTTTAAATGTCGATTCATTCTAGCTAGAGAATTTCACAAATCATTACTAATTAAGACCAATAGAATATTATCTCTAATTACTTTAGAGTGGTGAATTTTTTATTGACTTACTCAACTATCTCAACATGGTCCATATTGCATCTAAGTACTACCGACTGAATTATCCTAGTACAATTCATAAGTAGCATTAAATGCATTAATTCTTACACAAGATACTTTGATAATCTCAAATATAAAATCAATTATACAACAATCATTATGAGAAAATACACA
>JAOSBK010000008.1:6520273-6536046 GCA_027568895.1 Erythroxylum shatona
TTATTTTTGATAATATTATTTTTTAGTCAGGGGTGAAATAATTGAATTCAATTATAATTTTATTGGATTTGTTCCAAATAGTGTAATTGAATTCAATTCTAATATTACTAGATTTGTTCGAAACAGTGTAAATTGAATTCAATTTCAACTTCATTAATGTAATTGGATTCAATTTCAACTTCATTAATGTAATTGAATTCAATTCGTGAATGAATTTAATTCGAAAGTTTCCAAACAGCCTGTAAAACTTGAGGCGTTCGCTAATGAGTCACAATAGCATCATAAGTGGTTTAAAATTAAGCGAACTTTCGGTGTCTCCTAATCAAAAACCAAAAAGAAAAGCATTCTATTTTATGTTACCACCAAAGCTTAGGCACAATAATCCGGATAAGATCTTCTATTATGGTTATAATGTTTTTATTATGTTTTATAAAATTTTATTTACACATTTATATAAACCTTATATAAATATATAAGATTTATTGAAATATAGTTAAAACAGAGTAATTAAAACAAAGAATTTGATGTGAGATAATTCGTTCAACGAAACTACTCTCGGTCTCGATCTCGATCTGAGTGAGCTCTAGCTTACCGAGCTCCCCAAAGGCCCAAAGCCTATCAAAGTTCAAGATAGCTTTATCCGAGCTCTATCTCAACCTATTTTCATTTTAAATTAAAAATTAAAAATAATGTATTTTTTCAAAAAGCAACATCGTTTTAGTTATAGGTGTCCAGCTTCTGGCCGAACTGGACTTAGGTAGTCCAAGCCCAAGGTTGATCAATCCAAACCTGGCCCAAATGTCATTTCTATTGAAAACGTCCAAAATTTCACAACAATGCAATTAAGACAAGGTCTTAATACACTGGAGTGCATCGCACTTACACATAATCCAGATCACAATTGGCGAAAAATTCTAGGACTTTTCTGTAGTTCCTTACTGTTACATCAAAGCCCAGAAACAGGAAGGTGCCCACACACGACACGTGCGCACATACCCAAAATTTCAAAAGGCAAACGGTCAGCAATTTTGAATCTACAGAATCCTAGCCGTCCATCTTCCATACCTGCATCTCCCTCCGAAATAAAAACACCTTTCTCCATTTCAAAATTTTTTTCTCTCCACCGTCTTGTCTGCTCCCAAACAGCACCGTCATCTCTCTCCAAAACCCCCTTCTTGTACGCCAGTCCTAGGAAACATATTGCTTTTTTCTAGAAGAAACAAACATCGAGTAGAAAGCTCTACGAAATGCCTTTCATTTCAGAGGCGGCGAGCGCAATCAAGAGCCGTTTCGGTTTCCACGACCGGTCGTCGTCGGAGACTGGCACGGCGACACAGAGATCTCCCGATCTGTTGAAATCGGTCAACAGAGAGGCTCAGTCCCTGGTTATGACGTCTGCAGTTAGGAGCATCGGTGAGTGGGACGACGGGGAAGTTAGTGTCACTAAATCGGTACCACCACTGCCGCCTCCATCACATGCACAGAGTTTTGAGTTATGTGAAGACCCGTCGTTCTGGAATGATCATAATGTGCAGGTAGTAACGTGCTTGTAGATTGTTAAGCTGAATTGATCCTAATTACTTAAATATACTGCTTTATGTCGTTTCTTTTAAGAAAATGATAATATTCCACTTGAGAGCGGCGTGTTCTAATTTTTAAATGTATCTCTCTGGATGTATGTCGGTTATTCATTCTGTTGAATGACTGTAGGTTATTATTAGAGTTCGTCCCCTAAGCAGCACAGAAATCTCTCAACAAGGCTATAGCAAATGCGTAAGGCAGGAAAGCTGCCAGACAATTACTTGGACTGGGCATCCCGAATCGCGTTTTACCTTTGATCTTGTTGCTGACGAGAGTGTCAGTCAGGTAGTCTTTTTCATTTTGTTTTTCTTTCCTTTTGATGTTGACGTGCCTACTTGCGCAACACTGAAGTCAGTGTGCTATTTATAATGGGCTCAATTGTCTTAGCAATGTACTTGATCTGCGTTATGTGACAGGAGAAACTTTTCAAAGTGGCTGGAGTTCCTATGGTTGAAAATTGTGTGGGAGGATACAATAGCTGCATGTTTGCGTATGGCCAAGTGAGCAATTTGTCCCATGTGTTTGTTATAGTTTACTTCATTCGATCAGATATTGGAAAGAAAAGGTTAACATGTAGTATTTAGTTGTTGTTACTAACCAAATTAAGAAAGATTGAACTTGCTACCTGATCATGAGTTTATTTATTAATGTCCTTAGGTTAGTCTTGGTTTTTCATGACCTTACATTCTATACATGCAGACTGGAAGTGGAAAGACTCACACGATGCTTGGAGACATTGAGAGTGGCACTCGAAGACATAGTGTAAATTGTGGAATGACCCCTAGAGTATTTGAATATTTGTTTTCAAGAATCCAGAAGGTTTGTGGGTCTCTTTCAGAAAAATATTTTATATATAACTTCTCTTTGTTTCATATTTTATAGTTCATCACTTTCACAAGCATGTATGCACCGGGTTGCATTCTTTAGTTCTATGTTTCAGTAAAAGGCTTGCAGGATATTTGTCACGTACAGCAATGCTGTTTATGATCTGTTAGAGTGTCAACTTAAATTACATCTTTGAAATCCTTGGTTATTCTTATGAATCTGAGTTAAAAACTTTTAGAGCTTCATGTTTCCTCTCTTGATGTTTTTGATAGATGAAGCTCTATAGTTGGGCAAAAAAGAAAATAACTGAGAAATAAAAACTTCATTTGCTTAATGGTTACATAGGGTACACCTTAGAAATCCCAAAAGTTGGTACACCTTTGAAATCCCAAAAGTTTTTGTTTTCATTCTGAAAATTTACACAACTTTTCAAAGGCTAAACTAGGTTTTATGATTTGCTTTCTTTGCTTCATTCATTTTCTTTTATGTCAATATTTCTTCATCTACCTTAAATTGCCATTTTTTTTGAATTTTTGGCAGGAAAAAGAGGCTCGTAAAGATGAAAACCTAAAATTTACTTGTAAATGCTCATTCTTGGAGATCTACAACGAACAGATTCTTGATCTTCTGGATCCATCATCAAATAATTTACAGGTTTAAATCACTTGATTAATTTCAGACCCTTGTTATTGTTGCTTGGCTAGGATTGGCTCTTTTGGTTTTTCATCAATTTTATATACTGCTAGAATAAATTTGAAAACTGTGATGCTATATTTGATACAGAGCTTGAAAAAGACCACATGTTTCTCTTATACTTGCAGTCATAAAAAATTTGTTTATTTATGAATTGCTCTAGCATAAATATTTTCTTTCCTATTTGGCTTTACTTGATCTACTTATTTCAGATTAGAGAGGACGTAAAGAAAGGCATTTATGTGGAGAACTTAAAGGATGTGGAAGTGTCAAGTGCCCGTGATGTAATTCAACAACTTCTTCAGGTGCATAATTAACTCTACCAATTTATGGTCCCAGTTTAAATGGAGAGTTCTACTTACAAACTATGATCAGTATCATATACTATTCCCACATGTATTAAGTTAGAAATTTCTTTTCTAACGTGATTCTAGTAATTTACTGAAAAATTCAAGTTAGCTTTTAAAGCCTCCACCGCATTTACAGGGTGCAGCAAACAGGAAGGTAGCAGCTACAAATATGAATCACGCTAGTAGTCGTTCTCACAGTGTATTTACATGCATCATTGAAAGTAAGGTTGGTTCTTTTATCCGATACTTGAAATTATAATTATGGCAACAGAAGTCTGTTCTTCACCCGTCATATGCAAGAGAGGTAAGACAACCATGTTTTTGATGGATGTTATTTATTTGTAGCCTTCTTGAATAGAGGTACTGAGCTTCCTTACACTTGAATTTACAAAGAACGAAGACTTAGTTGCTCTATTCCTTTAAGGTTAAAATGAATTATTTGCATTTTCCGCCTTTCAAAAGTTTCACATGAAGTAAGAAACTTGGGATTATCCATCCACAATTTCAAGAACTGGTTTTGTAGTTTTGTACTGATATCAAATTTCATTGGAAGAATAATTAGGAGGGATTGACAGAATTATATCTTTACAAGATGGTTAGAAGCATTCCTTGACAGGAAATTTTCTTAATTAGGTCTCCTTGTAAAATTTTTGCAGATCATCTCCTCTAAGCATTCATAAAGTTTTTGTCATTTGATCAAAGTGGAAAACTTGATTTTATCAGACTTTATTGGACTCCCTAGAATTTGTTCTCTGAAGAGTAATGAATTCTGCATGCCTTGAACTTTTTCTTGACTGTTATTATGCTTGTTTATTGTCAGTGGGAGTCCCAAGGCATAACTCACCATAGATTTGCTCGGCTAAATCTTGTTGATTTAGCAGGATCTGAGAGGTACTATTCTGTGGCTGTAAAACGGTCTCTGCGCATACTTAGAAGTGCCTGCCTTTCATCAACTTAGTGACTTTATTGTGTATCTATTATAACAGACAGAAGAGTTCTGGTGCAGAAGGTGAACGTCTTAAGGAAGCTACCAATATTAACAAGTCTCTTTCAACATTGGGGTACGGTGTTCATAACTTTCAGTACTTTGTTTAATCAACTTTAGGAATTTCAAGTTTTCCAACACTTCAGTTTTTTCGTATTGCCACTTATTTGCCAGGTTAATCCACTGAGCTTTTGGTGTTTACAGTCTAGTGATTATGAACCTCGTGAGCTTGTCGAATGGAAAGACGCTCCATGTTCCTTACCGTGATTCCAAGCTCACTTTTTTGCTTCAGGTATCTGTCCATAATGTCTGAGTAGCTATAATCTAGATTATACTGATTCTGAAACAATATGGCTTCTGTTAGTGATCTTGTTTAGCAAACATTCTCTTCTTCATCTTCCCATGCTCTTTGAATCACTTAAAAGTATCATTGGATAATATACTTAATGAAACTGAGCTTTATCAAAGTACCTATATAAAGAATGTTACGTAAGTAGAAATTCAAGTCCTTGAGAATAGGGAGTTGAAAGTGAAAATATGAATGTTAGGGTTGAGATTAGATAGCTTCTGCGGGGCTACATGCAGCTTCAGTAGACTGAAAATTTTCATTTGACTTCCCCACATCTTCATTGGCTTTGAAAAAGATAAGTGTACTTGATTGTTAATTGACATTATCTATGCTTCAGGATTCTCTTGGAGGGAATTCAAAAACCATCATAATTGCAAATGTTAGTCCGTCGTTATGGTAAGTTGCCATTTTGATTTTGTCATTGTTGCTTTTTATGCTCCTGAATTTCTTAGCTTCCCCAATGCCTTCTTTATTTCCTTGTGAAAGTGAAATTGATTCATTGGAATAATCTTTCCTTTTTTATTCTTCTCTCTATGGTATATGAAAAATTACGCCATAGGTAAGAAGAGTTGAATCTCACTTGAATTATAAAGTATTGCTGCCAACATTGCCAAGCAGACAACAGAACATAAATTTCCAGACTTTACTAACCTTTTTGTTGTTCATTTTAGTGGCAGTTATATCTCGAATTTTTGTAGCTTACAATAATATGCTTTACATCTTTATATATATGATATAACCTTGATGTTCTAAATTTTTCATCTCGTAATTTTCAATAGGATGCAATGTTTATGTGTAATGCCAACTTTAGCTGTATTGGTCTTCTCTTTCCTCTTTCCACTTTTGATTTTTGTTGGTTTTCTTGCAGCTGTTCTCTGGAGACATTAAGCACTTTGAAGTTTGCACAACGTGCGAAATTTATTAAAAACAATGTATGAAGCTCTCATTCACATCTCCTCTTTTAATTCCCTCGTAATTGCAATATGCAATAAACTGGGGCTTTGACCAACATCTATACTATTTTAATCCTTGTTGTCTTGTAACTGAACTTTCTGCTTGTCTCAGGCAATTGTTAATGAAGACACCTCGGGGGATGTCATTGTCATGCGAATGCAAATTCAACAGCTTAAGGTACTGTACTTGATTTGAGATTTTCTCGTCTATGCTTATTTAACATGAAGTGGTGACACCAAATGTCTCCAGAGTAAGATGGACCAAGCTACTTATGAATGTAACCACAATTAACATCACTACGGTCAGGCTATAGGTGGAAATTTTCATTTTGTTTCTGAAATAATTAGTTATTTTCCTAATAAATAGTATTAATGTGATAGCAATAGTAAATCATTATACTAATTGGAGCTGAATTTTCAGAAAGAAGTATCCCGTCTTCTTGGTTTAGTCAATGGATCAGCTGAAAATTTGGAAAATGACAATTCAGTGATAAGCTTTCCAGGATCTCCGGGAATATTTAAGTGGGAATCAGAATCGTTTAGTCCACTTCTATCAGAAAAAACGTCATCTCAGGTAGATGTTGTTTTTTTTTATAGCTTGGCATATTCAGATTTGAATCTTCACAAAGAACTATTATTTTCTTTGTCCCTTTTCAGAAGAAAGATTACGAAGCTGTCCTTGTTGCGGCATTCAGGAGGGAAAAAGATAAAGATTCTGCATTGAAGGCATCAACAGAAGAAATTCAAGCAGCTCTACGACTGGTATGCATGCAACATCTATCTCCCATTTGGGGTTGATGCTGTACGTTTGAGATGTAGACAGGGACTGGACATGTTTCCCTTTGTATTCTGTAAAAATGGATATTAGAAGAAGATATGTAGGCCAAGCACCTAGGAAGTGGAATATAGCCCAAGAATTGGGTAGGATAGAAACATTTATATTGAATGGTAATAGTTAAATATAGATCTTTTTCATTTTGATTAAGAAGTTGAGAAGACAAAGTTGGATACTTCATTAACCCAGAATAACCAGTTTTCGAACCAGTCGTGTATCTCTAGTTCCTTGGTCCTCTGCCCTTCAATCTAAATGCAGATTTTATAATTTATGTGTACGTCAATAAATTTCTTGAAAAAAATATACACATGCAGTATAGACAAAATGTGTACATTTTTCCCTGAATTTCAGAATTTGATAGTATTCTTGTGATTTCAAGGTCATCATTTTCCCAAATTTCTCTATTCTAAATTTTGAATTACTAGGCAAAACAAAGAGAGGATGAGATACAAGGCCTTAAAATGAGACTAAGGTTCCGGGAAGCTGGAATTAAGAGGCTTGAGGCCGTTGCATCAGGGAAAATTGCTGCTGAGACACACTTACTGAAAGAAAAGGAGGAACATCTGAAGGAGATTGAAGTTCTACGTGCTCAGGTTGATAGGAATCAAGAAGTTACAAGATTTGCCATGGAGAATTTGCGCCTAAAGGAAGAAATCAGAAGGCATGTCATTCTTAACGTCTCACTCTTACACATTTAATGCCTTGTTTGTCTTACTCTGCAAGAGTCGGTTGCATAATACTGATGAACTAGCTTTGCTGTATACTGATCATTCTTGGAGTGAAGATTAAAAGCCAAAATTTTGTAAAACTAGCATTTATTTTGTTCATAGTTTTGCTATGGGTAGATTGTTATTAGTGTATTTCTTTCACAGACAAGTAGAATTCATCTGCAACATTGTCTTATAAAGTGAAACTTTATTCTTCGTCTAATCCACAGATTAAAGTCATTTTATGAGGAAGGTGAACGGGAGATGATGAGCGAGCAGATCACGATGTTGCAGAACAAGGTATAAAAATAACATTCAAAGTATTACACTGGAACTTACCTAAAACTATATGCATCTTCAGAACTTAATTCTATACCAATGGATTGCATGAGCAGTTACTGGAAGCACTTGATTGGAAACTTATGCATGAATCAGAATCCTTGGCAGCTCAGGTTCTTCTCACCGCTTTAATTTGGTGGTGAAATGCACATTGTTTGCTTTCCTTTTCTCTTTCAAATGTTGAATTCTGGCTTTGATTAAATTGCAGAAAACAAATATAGTAGTCGTAACAGAAGCTCAAGACGATCAACCAATCTCTAGCCAGGTATAGTTCTTACAGGTTCTGATGTCCAAAAGCTATTCTGTTTGATGAGGCTCATAAATGGTCAAAATATTATTCAATTGGAAGAATGCATTTATCTCCTTTTCCCTTGTCATTATGTTGAACTTAACAACTCTTTATTGCTGTAAATTGTCATGTTTAGTGCTATTAGTCTACTATACATATGTTAGCATGAAGAGCGTGTTGATAAGGGTTAATGTGTTTAATTCATATGTTAGCATGAAGAGCGTGTTGATAAGGGTTAATGTGTTTAATACAGGAGCCGAGATTGCCTTGGCACTCTGCAGTAAACGAGGAGAATGAATTCCTTCGAGTACAGGTAGAAATGGTTTTCTATCGATGAACTTTTTCGTTCTGTATTTGATAAAATTACTGAAATAGGAACCCTTTATAGGCTATTCAAAACCAGGCTGAAATTGACACACTCCGCAAGCAGTTGGATGTATGTGTGGCAGAGAAAGAAGAATTGGAAAGGTAACAAGTTCACTGGTTATTTCGAGTTTATGTTTAAAAGATTTAACGTTTGTAGTCATCTACCTGAGAAATATTTTTCTAGCGGCTAAACTTGTCATTTTATAAATGTCACGAAAGACCTGATTAATGATAACTGAAAACATTATCATTTGTTTGTTCAATTTAATACCCTAAACTAAGGAGTTCTTCCCTAGGCATTAATGGATCCTACTTTATTTTTGTTTCCATAAGTATTATCCTATCCTTTGTTACTTATGAGAGTTTTGAGTTTTAGTAAGTGCGGAGATAATCCTATCTCTGTATCATCCTAGAAAAGGCAATCCTATCTTTACGTCACCCAAGAAGTCTAAGTTGTTGGTTTATGCACCATTTACATTTTATGCAATAAGAAGTTAACATCTAGCATACCCTGATTGTGATATAAATGTGAATAGGAATATATATTAATTTTTTTATTCAGTTATGTTGAATGTGATAAAAGACCATTATATTTTATATCTTTCATTTTCTTAACAGCAATTGGTGTTCGCATGAAAACATGATTTTGTAGGTACGTCAATGATCTTGTCACAAAGTTAGAGGAAGAGAGATCTCTCCTTAGAGCCACAAGGGAGGGAAGGCATCAAGTTGAGCTTCCCCCTTTGTCAAGCGAATGCTCAATCATTAATTCTGATAACCAAATGGAGCTCAAAACAATGGTTGATGCCATTGCTGCCGCCAGTCAAAGAGAAGCAGAAGCCCATGAGGAAGCAATTATACTTTCTAAAGAGAACGATGAGCTACAGCTGAAGCTTAAAGCATCAAATGAGGCAAATGATGAGTTCCAAAAAAAGCTTAAAGCCTTAATTGAGGAAAAAAACAGTCTCATCGAAATGTACGAACGAGCAGCTTCAGAAAATAGCTACAAGAATTTGGTTGAAGATGGGAGAGTTGAACAAGATGACCAGGAAAGGAATAAAACTGGTGGTAATGCTGAACCAGTAAAGGAAACTGAGACAAGCACAGTTGTTAAGAACCTAGAGTATCAGCTTTTGGAAGTGCATGAAGAAAATGAAAAATTGATGAATTTGTATGAAAAAGCAATGCACGAGAGGGATGAATTCAAAAGAATGCTTTCTTCTAGTGGACAAAACAGGGTTGAAGTTGAATTCAGAGATACCGATTGCCCAGAAAAGCTTGTGGAAGTTGATGCAGCAGAATGTGTTGATTCTTTTGGACCTCCTATTAATGATGGCACCAAAAGTTTAATGGAGGACGACAGTCACATGAACGCAGAATTTGGAGAGGAAGATGCAAAAACTCGGCAGGGTGCTGCAGACCGTAAAGGAACTTTTCCTAATGTGGGAAGTTCAGATCTAAATTTGGTCAGGGAGAAGCTTGAAACTGCAAAGAAAAAGCTTTCTGATACTACCAAATATGTACCAATGTTCAGTTCGTTTGAAAAAGCTTTTTTAGATTTTGGTAACCTCTCAAGAGAAATCAAAGCAGTAGAGAATGAACTTCAAGTCAAGCAGCAAGAGCTTGCATCTGTGGAGCTCCTTTCTTCCCAAGCACAAGAAAGGAAAGGACTCGTGGATAAGAAGTTGTCAGCACTTAGGTATTCCCTATCAAACTTTTCTTCATCAGTTTCCTACTTTGAACAGCGTGAAGTTCGAGCAAGAGGAAGGGTGACTGCTTCATTGTCTTACCTGGAACAAAAGAAAAACGAATTGGCCGGCCTCCAAAGCTGCCAGGATGACCTTGAGATCGAGCTTGGGAGGATTCAAGAAACAGAGTATGATCTGAGAAACAATCTTGCGACTTTGAAATCCAAACTTGAAGAAGAGAAGCGAAGGCAGGAAAGTGAGAAGGTTCTATTTGCTATAGATAATATTGAGAGAATAGACACGTCCCAGCGGTATGTAGGTAGCAAAGCTACAGAATTGCTGAAGTCCGAGGAAGAGAAAAGCAAACTGCAAACGGAAATAAGGCTGTCCCATGAAAGACTGAGTCACATAAGAAGAAAATTCGAGGAGAAGAACAAGAAATTTCTAAAGACAAAGACTGAGATACAGGCAGTTGAACTGGAGATACAGAAAGCGTCAAGGTCTGTAGAGGAGATGGAACATGCACTTAAGGGTGTAGTCCAAGAGAAAGAATCAATCTTGGAGATCAGAGAAGACGGAATGTCTGAAATTCTTGATTTGTTCTTAGAATATCATCAGCTAGTGTTTGATTCAGATGCGAAGGAGGCTGAGATGAAGATACTGGAAGAAGAACTACTGCCAGAACTAAAAAGAATAGAAGAGTTGAGAACGGTAAGGATGGCAACTGCCGAGATGCTGATCAGATCGTTGGAAGATACAATCAGCCCTTCAGAAAAGATGGAAGAAGAGCTTCAGATTATACAGGCTTCTGTTCTCGAGGCAAAAATGCTACTAGAGGAGCGCCGTTGAAATTCCTGACAGCCACTTGGTTTTTTAGCTCGCATTTCCTCGACAGTAATTAGCACGTACTGTGTAGTCCGTATTCTGGCACAACCAATTTCGTCTTCCTTTGTATTAAAGGCACATCCCGTGCATCTACGTGAATAGACCAACAACAGGGATGGCATTGAAGACTGGCGGATTCAACTATTGTTGCTATGGTACCATCATGTGCAATGTATAACTCTTTTAATTGTTATTGATCTCCGTCTCCGGGGGTGTTTTTGCCTGGAGAATTTGTTCGATATGGAGAATATACATAAAGCTGTTTAGACGTGCAAAACAAAAAGATGTGGAGAGAATCTTAAATTATAGAATCTATTTGATATATCAGTCTGAGGACAATTCAGTTAAATGTATGGAAACTGATCAAGAAATCTAATTAAATAAAGGTGTCATTCTCATGTTAAATTGCACCTAAACCAGTCGTCAACAGCGAACTTCTGGGAGGAAGATCAAAATTCAGTCTACAATGTCCCACAAGATGCCTGACAGCAATGTTACACTTTACGAGCCAAGGTCCTCTGCTTAGTTGCATGTTGGACAACTTTTTCCTCCACAGGAAGGCCTTTGCGTCGCCTGACAGCATCGACAAGTTTTCTTGCTGTGTTAGGAAGAACACTAGATCCGTCTCCAAACTCTTCAATTTCCTCATCTGTTTTTGGCACAAAGAAAGGATCTTCAGCAAGTGCTTCCCAGTGGCTTAAAACAAGGAGAGCACTAGCAGCCCCTGAAGTCCATCTTCTAAGCTCATCAGCAAAGCCAAAACTTTCCGCAACCGGCAGGTATGCATGAACTGTAAACAGTGGAGACCCCTCCTGCATTTCCTCCTTCAGGACCCGGGCTCGTCTCCGGTGTAGAACAGCATACATAGAACCCAAATAGTCAGCTGGGGTGTTCAGCTCGCAAAAGTACATTGCTTCAACAATGCGCGGCTTTTTCTGAAGCACAGCTGCTTTACATGCGTCCTTAACAGCTGTCATAACTTGTCCAGTAAATATGCCATGTTGATCGTATTGTTGGTCAGATTCAGACTCATCAGACCTCTCAGTCAGGGGAGATATGTAAGTCTCAATAAGAAATGCCAATCCCCACATTGGTTCATCACATAATGGTCCAGCGGCCGTTGCCAGTTGAAACCCAGACACAACGCTGCTTTGAAGACTCTCTGCTTCCACATGTAAAGCTTGAATTGCTTCAGAGGGTTTATCAGAAGGTGTGTCCCTGGCAATAGAATTATCCACCAAGCCTAATCTTTCTGACACATAAGGGGAACCCCGTACAAGAACAGAACCAACATTACATTGCCTTTTGGAGTCTGGAGTAAAGAGGATGTTAGGACCAACTTGTCTTGGGCCAAGTGCCCATATTCTCCTAAGAAATTTTTGCCACTTAAGTTTGCACTTCTCAACCCAATCTTTGTCATTTTCATTCATCGAGACAGTATCACTCTCAACAGCATCTGCTATGCGCCTGTTGAGTTCTTCAAGTGGATTTTCATCCTGCATGATCCTGGATCTTTGTGTTTCAGAGACTGTCTGTGCACGCCACAGCTTACCACCAATAGCATCTCCAAGAATATCAGCACTCTCATCAAGCACTTTAGTTAACATTGATGGAAGTTTCATGACATGCACACGAACAATGCATCTCCCATTTGGTGTCATTTTCTCAACATAGTCTGAGCTCTTACTCAATGACTTGAGACCATCCAAGGGATTGGATGCATCCCCTTCAATAGTTTCCTTGTAGGAAACAAGAGGAGGAGAGACTTCTAGCCTCACCTTTGCAAATCTCTCCTTCAAATCCTTAATGCATCTCTCCAAATGGACTTCTCCTGCCGCAGCAAGCACATTTTCCCCTCTAGAAGAAACTGTGACTTCGACAAATGGATCAGCCCGGTTCAGAAGCCTCAAACCTCTTATCAGAGAACTCATATCTGCTGGATCAGAAGGCTCAATTGCAACTCTTAGAGTAGGGGCTACCTGGAATGCCATGCTTGAGAAAGGCCAACAGTTTCTTGTTGAAGAAAGAGTTGCACTCTTTAATATATGCTGGCCAAGGCCACGGATAGCCACAACATTCCCTGCCATTGCAGAGGTCACTGGTCTCAAGCCTTGACCCATCATAAGATACAAGGAATGCAGCTCAGCCTCCTGAAGATGCTTTTGTGTTGAATCCCCTTTCAATGGGTCATATAATGCTGAAAGCACAAAAACTCTTTGTCCGGAATAAAGAACACCACTAAAAATTCTAGCAAATGCAAGAAAACATTCATCTGATTCAATATCTCCACTTTCGTCACTGGAATTGCTCAAAGTCTCGCCATTTGGACCCTTTTTAGGTATCATTTTTGTTGGCACAGCAAACATTTTGGACACAAAAGCAACACAAGGAGCTTCTGGACTAATATCACAAACCTCAACCGACTTTCTGACCTGATCTGCCTCTTCAAGGATACTTGAGTCCACTCCATCATATAGAACTTCCCTTTTCGGAAGTAAGCGTGCAATCCGAAAAGATTGTGCAACAAGTGGGTCAGGCATACACTTCACCACCATTGACAAAATTGCATCTGACAAAGGGAGCCAGCGACTCATAACTGCTTGAAGCACAGCCTTAGGATCCTTATTCTGAAGTTCACGAGGGGGAACACTCAAGTTAAATGATTTAATAACTTTATCAAGTATATCTTTGTTTGTATGAGGCTCTAATGCTGACTGGTAAACCCGCCATAGCGGCTCAAGCACATACTCCACAAACATAGGCTTAGTCTTCCTTCCTCCTGTGCCCTTCTTCCCCACAATCATCAGTTTATCATCCTTCCTAACTAAGTATCTGGGACCCCACAAACCCTTCTGCAATGCAGCTGAACTAACCCCAAGCTTTGAAACATAAAATTCAGCAAATTCACTAATAGTAAAACCCCACCCATCCAAAGCGCACACAAATGCCACGTTACCTTTTTGGGGTTGAAAGGTATCCTCTTCATCATCCTCTATAAGCATAATATTTTCATCACCCACCAAATCAGATGGCCCAGCAAGTATGGAATCAACATCGGACAAGTATTTCTCGGACTTATAGGCACTCATGATACCGTTCACCTCATGAACAATCTTTAACAGCCGGGTATAAGCTTCCATTGGGCTCAACTTCAACTCCAAAATCAACCTATCAATCTTATTAAGCACCAAACATGGTGTGAGTTTCTCAATCCAAGCTTGTCGCAAGACAGCATGTGTCTGTATGTGAACTCCCTCTACAGCATCAACCAAAATCAATGCTCCATCACTCAATCTTGCAGCAGTGGAAACCTCACTACAAAAGTCCATGTGACCAGGAGAGTCTATGAGGTTAATCGAATAATCCCCATATTGAAGAGCTATCGAAGAGCTCTTCATTGTAATCGCACGCCTCTGTTCCTCATCAAGGTAGTCCATGAACCTAAGCCTCCCCGCTAATTTTGGGTGAAGCACACCACCGCCGGTGGCAGCAATCAGATGGTCGGCAAGGGTTGTTTTGCCATGATCAACATGTGCCAATATGCATATATTTCGGATTTTTTGGATATCAAAATCACCCATTTTTAAAGAGAACATACAAAAGACCACTGCCCAAAATTATTTTCCTACAACTCAAAACAAGAAACCTCCTTTCCTCAAAGAATTCGCAAATACCAGGTGGCGAATTTTAATGAAGAAAAAGACAGAAGCTTTAACGACAAATACGTATAAAAATATCAGATGGGTCGCTATATAGATGAAAAGGGGTGCATAAAAGAAGGGAATTTTTGATGTCTGTTGGGCTCCTTTCTGTGAAGGATTGGCGGAACTCTAGATGTGGTCGTTGCAATTGCTCTGCATCGATGTGATTGCGCTTCTGAAAGCATAAGGAACATGTCTAGTTTCTAACGAATCAGAGAGTGAAGGATATGAAATTTACCAGGGTCTCGAGTCTATGATAGTAACAGGTAATCTTTCGAAAAGAATAGCAGAGAAATTCGTGAAGAGTTCAAGATGTTTCGCACTTTGGGAAAATTTTGCTTCTATGGAAGTGGCCGAAGGAAACGTGCTTCACTACGGTTTTATAGGGTTGGATAGATTTAGCGGTAAAATCCTGTCTGAGGACTAATTAGGGTTTCCAAGACAAGAAATCCCCAGGTGCGCCAATTACTTAATCGTTATTATTAGAACCAGAAGTTTCGCAATAAAACAGAGACAAGATCTTTCGCAATAAAACAGAGACAAGATCTTCTCTCCAGCATTATTTCGTTTTATTATGTCTCATGAAATTTTAGTCATTTATTTTACAGGACTCACGTGAGACTTACGCGTAATTTACGCGAGACTCATATAAATAAATGATTGAGATTTATTGGACAGAATAAGACACCATAATATTAAACAGGAGATCTGGACTCAATAAAACAGGATTTACGAAGTTACGATAATATATAACCTAACCTCGGCTATTTCTAATAAATTATATATATATATATATATATATATATAATAGAAAAATAGTAATATAGCTTAAAAGAGTACATAAGTAAAAATAATACACAAAATATTTAAGTAAATAAAATTATAATAAATAAATAAGGATAATAATAATAATAATAAATAATAATAATACTAAATAATAATATTATTACTAATAATAAATTCAATAAAGGATAAGGATAAGGATAATAATAATAATAATAATAATAATAATAATAATAAGGATTATTTTCTAATATTATAGACTTAAATTTAATTTTTAAATATAGTCTAAATTCTTCATTTTTATCCGATTGTCTCAACAAATCCATATTTATCTATAGTAAAACCTTTATAAATTAATATTGTTGAAATCATGATATTTATTATTTTATAGAGAGATTAATTAACTGATAAATTAATATTTATTAATTTAAAGAGATTTTTGTA
>JAOSBK010000008.1:6544800-6584463 GCA_027568895.1 Erythroxylum shatona
TTAATTATCTAAAACTTAATATTTATTTAAATTATTTTTAATTATTAAATCAAATATAAATTGAATATATTTTGAAGCTAATTGAATTCAATTCTAATATTACTAGATTTGTTCCAAACAATGTAATTGAATTCAATTCTAATATTACTAGATTCGTTCCAAACAGTGTAAATTGAATTCAATCTCAACTTCATTAATGTAATTAAATTCAATTCGTTCACGAATTTAATTCGAAAGTTTCCAAACAACCCGTCAAAGTTCAAACAGCCAGCGAGATGATGGTGAAGATGTCACCAAAAATGCCTTAGAAAATGTTTGATGCGGCAGCCTCTTTGAAAGGGAAAGATCCAGCTCTCGAGATAAATCTGATGGACCAAGATCAGGCACTGCATCAACTCCAGATAATTTTACAGCTAATCAAAATAATCTTGATCTCCTCGGTCAAGGATTCCTAGTTCAACTGCTGATCTTCAAGAACAGATGCGGAACCAAATGAAAGATCCAGCTATGTGGCAAGTATAATTTGTATCCTTGTCTTCGTACCAGGGGACCCTTTTAAGTTGACTTCAAATAACTTTTTGCTGAAGATCTGAGCTATCATTTTACACATCTAGGCCATGTATTATTTCAGTTTGTCTTTCTTATCTCTGGGTGATTGCTTGACAGATTTTCACGTCAATGATGAAGAACATGAGCCCAGAAATGATGGCCAACACGAGCAAAGCAAGCTTTCAGTGGAAGATGCAGCAAGAGCTCAACAAGCCATGGCATCTTTATCACCCGATGACTTGGATAACATGGTATTATCCTTTTTTTTTTTTTTTTTTTTCACGAGGTGTCTTAAGAGGATCTCAACTATGGAAAGACACCTTTAAGTCATTTACATCTAGACTAATTCTCGTTCAAGACGGGTAGGTTACTTACAGGAGGTAAAACTCTGATTCTAAATTTTAAACGATTACATACATGAATGGAGCAATCCCTGGACATATCCGTATATAAACAATTATATTTTAAATTACTATGATTAGGATGTCATTAAATCCATGGCCATCTCTTCGAGTATCTGCCACAATAATCTGAATCCACTATGATCTAATGGCCTACCGCCGGCAAATTAAATTAAGCAAATCATAACAGTATTATCTTGCCACCTCATTTTCTAGTCTGCTTTCAGGTATTCGACCAAATGGTATTTGCCAGAATTTCATGAGATACTCTTACGCACAAGATTACCACTTTACAAAAATTTGGAGAATCACCGTTGGGAATTTAAACCTCTCGAATTCATACCCAAAATTATTTTATAGACAAAGATATCTAAAAATAGAGAAATAATAATAACACAAAAAAAATTACATGAAAATTTCTAAATTGGAGAAAAATTCACATGTATCAAGAAAAAAATTCATTATGTGAAAAATCTTTACATTCACACAATTTTTTCTCTCACTCAATCTCCGAATACACCAACTTACCCACAAAAAAAATAACTAAAATGAACTCTCCAACTCTCACCTCAAAAGAAAATTTTAACTAGAATCAAATTTGTCATACAAATCTTTGACTTTGTATTGGTGCATTAATTAGACAAAAACTTTGTCCCAATTATTTTTCCCAAATAATACGGGACAAACAAAACTCAACAATCGCAACCTTGTATATTATACAAAAAGGATGTTTAATGAACTACATTTTGATAATGACAAACTAATATTCCAAGAAAATTAATTGTTAGACTTCCCTAATGTCCATAACCAATTATTGATCCAAATGCAAAGCAATTACTAAAAATATGAAGTTAAAATCTTCCCCTGGTTTCGTAGCCAAACATAACATAAACTTCAGAATAAGCCAAAACAACAAACTAAAACCTCCACCACTTACAACGCCATCTCCCGCTGGAAGTCTGGTGGCTCATAGACCCGTATTTTGGTAGGACACTGAACACTTTCTTTTTCATTTGATCAAGAAAGCATTAGCTAATATTAATAAATATTTCAATCAGATTCAGATATCTTCCACACTCCACTAATTATTCATATGTGTACGTAACAACGAACAATGATATGACGAGTTCACTTTCGGGTTTCTCGGAATCGGAGATGGTTTAATTTTAAAATCCGCTTCTCTCGCGTATAAAACTCTATCTTTAATCAGTTTTCTCTCCGTTTCTCTAAATTCCCGTTCACCAGAACCATAACCAACTTCCCCTTCATTTTCCTTCAGTTTTTTATTATTTTTCTCGGCAACCAAACGCCTGATCAAAGATTCAAGACGACTATTTTGATTTTTCCCGTAAAAATCTTTCTTCTTTTTCTACAGATACTTAAAACCCATCAAGAATCAGAAGATCCCATTTTTGAAAACCTCAAAAAGTCTGTATCTTTGACGTTCAAAGTTGTACTTGACGTTGTTTAATTGAAACTGAACATGGCAGACCAAGTTTTTAAGACCAAGAAGCAGCTTTTATTGGAGGGGAAGCAGCCTAAGACGGCGGTGGTGCCGACAGGGAAGGTGGGGGCGGGGGAGAAGAAGCCACGAAAAGGGTTTGGAGAGATGGCCGGAGGAACGACGGCCGAGTGTGCGGCGGTGTGTTGCTGCTGTCCATGCACGGTCATGAACTTGTTGATTCTGGCGGTTTACAAGGTACCGGCGTGTCTTTGTCGGAAAGCCAGAAGGCGACGGCGTCTGAGGAGAATGAAGAAGCAGCCGTTGTTAGCACCAACTCATAGCGGTGGGTCCCATGATGAGTTGGTGATGGAGATCGCAGATGTTGTGGAGAGCGCGGAAGGGGCTGCGCATGGTGATGATCAGGACACAGATGTCGTTAATCTGGAGAAGGAAATGTGGGACCGGTTCTATAGGACCGGATTTTTTAGGAGTCCTTCTGAAAGACACGACGACTGACGTGTGATCGATTGTTTGATGATCTGATCATATCCCATTGACAGGTTTCAGGCGTAGATTGTATAGTTTTGTGCTTTGACTTCTCTGATTTTACGATTTGATTTCTTGTGGCCCCATCGGGGTTTCTGATGAATCACTTTACGGGGGGTCCACAGAAATAGAAGCAGCAGAATCAATCATGAAAGGTTTCTGTATGGGATCCACAATGGAAGGATGACATCCTGTTGTGGCTGAGTTGTTTCTTGTTTGTGTTTGGGGCTACGGTTGAATGAGACCCGTCAATTTACAATCTCACATTCTTCTTTGGCATTGCTCGGTTTCAAAATGTATATACAATTGGGAATTACAGGCTCTTCTTTGTTTTTTTTTTCTCCTCTTTCGTGACAAAGATATGCAAGAACTAGGGGTCTAGTCACATGTAGAGTAGAGACATTGAATGATACGGTATTTGTCATCAATGAAGTAAAGAGTGATTGGAGGAGAATTACTCTCTTCTCTTTGCAGCTTTAGCGACGACTATAGTGCATATGTTTACCACAGCTATTACAGGCTATTCGCTTCTGTTGGGACCAGTGTGTTTGCATGGATTTGGCTTAAGCTGATAAGGATGTGATGCGTAACTTTTGTTCAGTAGACAGACATAAGAAGCGTAAGAAAAGTATGTTTTGTCCTCACTTGGTATGATCATAGATAGCAAGATTGTAGAGGATTCATCTCAACTCTTTGTGGTGTTTAATTCTCAAATATGGATTAATTATTTTAAAACTTATATTAATCCCAAGTTACTAACTTTTGTTTAATAGCATAAGATGGAAAAGGAAATTATGTTTTGTCCTCACTTGCTATGATTATATATGGTAAGGTTATAAAGGATTCGTCTAAACGAGTGCTTGTGGTGCTTAATTCACTAATTTGAATGGTTACAAACAGTAGGATTATAGAGGATCCTCAGCATTCTTTATTATGCTTAATTCACCAAATCTAATTTGCAAATTAGTTATGTTAGAGTTTAGAAATTCCAAGAATTTTTTAATATTTTGTGTAAAGTTTAAATTAGTTCAAGTAATCATCTATAATATCATTTGACTAGAGACGACGACGTCGTTTTATTAATCTTATTGATTATGTTAATTTTAGCTGACATGTATTAATAGTTAGAGTTTTTGGATGACAAGTCACGTCAACAAATTTAACAGAAACACTAATGTCTAGTTAGAATTGAAAAAATTGAAAGTTTGAGTATTTTATTGTCACTTTTTGAAGTTTGGACTATGATTATAAAATTGAGAAAATTTTGATTTTTTAATTAACTCTTAAATTAATGTATAATATTATCCATTTATCATTTTTTGAGCTCTTATATATTTTTTAGGGATTAATAAGAGGAAAAAATGTTATATTACCTTCTACTATACGTAAGATACCTTAACACACACACACACACACATACCCCCGCATATTGGGTACTAGAATGGAAGAGAAAAGATCTAAGACATGCTTTCTATAATTGTGCATAAGCAATATTTCTTAAAGAATATAATGCTTAACTTATTAAATTGAACATTTTGGCTCCTAGATGTATAGAAGACTTGATTAAATATCTTAAGGAAACATGAAACATGTCTTTCTATAGTATTGAGTCTAAATCTCAAAATGTAAACAACCATATGAATGAGACTTATAACTCTTGGATTCTTGCCAGATAGGGATCATCCAATCATTAATATGTTGCAAACAAGTAGGACAATAATAATACATAGGCATTCAAATTTAAAGGAGGGAGTAAGTAGATGGAAAGATGACACTTCACATGAATATTCATGCCCTCATAGTCAATCACAAAGTATATTCACCGTTAAGAACTAAGAAGAAGCTCGATCTTAGCCAATGATTTTAACCAAAATGCCCTAACAACAACATATAGAAAGAAGAGAAGCTTTAGGTTGGTAGATTCAAATAACTATCACCTCTTATCCTAACTAAGAGGCCTTATATGGAAATGCATGACAAGTGTAATTTCATATCAATTGCAAGAGCAAGCTTACCAAAGAAGAGGGGTTCTGAGTATCTCATAAACTTCACAACTAGTTGAAATTGAAAGTATGACTCGACATAGTGGAAAAGAAAAGTTAATGTTTTAGTATTTGTAATCATCTATCTAGCTAGTGACATTTGATAATGATGTAATTACCTAGATCTTTTGAACATGTTAAATAGAAATGTGAATAAGGAATGCGAAAGTACCCTTATTAGATTTTTCAAGATTTCATATATAATGGTCTTGTTTGACAATTAACTGATTGCATTAGTTGTTAGCTAATAACTGATTATATTAGTTGATTTGGCCAGTGGATTGCATTAGCTGTTTGTTAGAGATATTTGGTAAAATTAGTTATTTAGTATTAGCTGTTTATGTGCAAAATGACTTATGAGGACATGACTTTAAAAAAGTTATAAGGGTCTAAATATTATATATCTTAGTATTTCGTTGAATATTCTTATAAGAATTTAGATTTTAGAGAAGTCATATTTACCTATATTGTTTCATCATCTATGAGAAATTTATGTAACTCTTTCCATTTTCATTTTCGTTTAAGATCAACATTTTATTTTTAACCTATGACTGCATAAAACAATTATAAGAACGAACATTGTTTCTAAAAACATAGATATTTAGGACCCTTAACTAGGTTGTCCTACCTATCAGAAATTGTTGTATGTTAGAACTAACAAAAATATGATCCATGTGTGGTACTTAATTGCAACTTAATCAAGAATACAATTTAAACAGAAAATCTTACACAACTTAGTAATAGAATTTAAAAGACACATTCGGCTTTTGATATTTCAAATTTTGGTTGTTGGTAGAAAACACTCCTACATAAAAGGGTCTTCATTTTTGGCTGTTTGTTTTAAATCAACCAATAAATCTACTACTCTCCAAACACCTTTAGTAGCTATTTAACGGGTCAAACAATTGAAAACAAGTCATCTAAAAAAACAGCTGATTGGTAACCAGGGTAGTTCATAACGTTTTATAGGTCCTGGGCGAAGTAAAAACAAGGTCTCAATAAATTGACAATAGAAAACGTGTAAATTTAAAAGCATATTTTTATTATTAAATTTAATATCTATATATAAATGACCCAATTTATAAGTCCACACACTCAATAAAATATTAAATAATCATAACATCAGCTAATAATATCTTGCAAAATTTTAATAGCAATAAAATCACTAAAAATAGCAACAGTAACAATAAAATAATAATAACAGCAATTGAACAGCAAAACACTAAGAGAATAACACTAAAAAATACACAGATGATTATGATTTATGAAAAATAATTTATCCGTGTATTTTTAGATACAAAATCATTAATAATATTATCAAAATCAATAACATCCAATATATCCTTCTCGATAAATAAAATAGCTAAACCATTCAATCTATTACGATCTTATTTAATTATCAAATAATTTTTACTTAATTATCAAATGCATCCAACTACTTATGGTCTTATTTAATTATTAAATAATTTTTATTATTATTTAATTATCATTACATATTTAATATTACATATTTAATAGAATGATACAAATGTTTTATAATAAATGAAACCATTTATGTAATCTTTGAATTGAGTAACTTAAATTATTTGATTTAGTCATATTATCATCAAACTTATGTGAACCTTTATAAGAACACAAATCCAACAATTATTACATTATTTGTGGCAAAGTATAATAAAATTATAACTACAAAAATTAAAATTTTTATTAATGTTTAATTATATTTTTATAAATAATAAGTAATCTAAAAATAAAAAAGAGAAATACAAATAAACATAGTATCATTTAATATTAATGTTATGATTTAAAATGCTAATATAATGTTCACGTTAATGACAAATTACAAATTTATTATAATATATTCAAATATTTAATAAGCTAAAAATACATTAAAAATAAAAAAATTACCTTTAGATTATCACTCATAACTCATAAGCCAAATCGTGAAAATTTTTTAATGTCAATTTTTGAGTTGAAGTATTTTAAATTCATACGTTGATGAAAATTAAAAAAATTGGAGTATACAAAATATACTCAAATATTTCAAAGGTATTTATAAATTTAACAAGTTAATGTTATATAGCTAATAAAGGAAACTATTTAGCTTCTAAGATTAAATAACCTTAACTTTTTCGTTAAATTATTTATTAGTTAATGTTAACATTCTCTTCTCCTCTGACTGACAACTAATAATTTACTACCCTTCTAACTGAAAAATGTTGTTAAAATGTATTAAAGATGAGCTCCTAATAAGGATGGGTCCTGGGCAAGGCCAGGCACTATTGGTAGCTAACCAAACGAAGCCAATGTCATATGTATATTATTCTTGTCGAAAACATTAATAATATAATATAATAATCAAAGTTTGAATCACACTTTTAGCTTTAATACGATAATCTTACCTTGTTTTAATTTCTATTTCCACAATGATTTCATCAAACGACGTAACACATAACACATAACACAAATAACAAATTATAAGTACAAGTCAACCCATATATAAGCAATCAAACTGACGGAGACCTATATTTATATAAGCTGCTGGACTGGACACTGGAGGCATTTAGTTCACTAGTTTTTGACTGATCATGATAAGCGAACCAAATAACGCAACAACGTGGCAAGGGAAGACGAGCAGTGGGTCCCGCACTTTTACCAAACACCAAACGGCATACTCTCTCTCTCTCTCTCGCGTCGCCCCAAATTTCAGTCCAATGTTTTTGTCCCTTCAATTTCTGTGATGTTTTCTTTCTTGTAATTCCTCTGCTCGATCATCGGGGAGTTTCATGGAGGTACATGTCTTTCTTTTTCCTTTTAGTTCTTGGTTTCATGACTGAGAAATCGATGATTATATGTTAAAGGGTAGGTTTTTGGGAGCTTTCTCAGTTTTCACTCAACTGGTCAAACTACTATACTCGGCATTTCTTCAACTTTTAGTTCCTCTTGTGGTTTATTGAATGCTAAATACTATGTAAAAATGGATTCTTTTTGATCGATTCATTCTATCTATTTGTGGGTGTACTGTGCGCCGATCATTTCGTTAACGGATATTGTTATATTTTCGTCAGTTAACAAAAGGTCTCCATTTGGAAATTTTTATTTCTTTTCTTTAAATATGGACTGTTTTTTTCATTTGATTTAGTTGCTAAGTTTGTGCCGTCTTGGCTTACTCAAGCAAGAAACGCAACTACGTACTTTCCCTTTTAATTTTTTTTGCTGGGTGGAAAATTGTTCTTTAGGGATTGGAAGATACCCCCAAGTCTGAGGCACATTTGACATCAGCTGCAGCATTTGTGGAAGGGGGAATCCAGGAGGCTTGTGACGATGCTTGCAGCATATGCCTTGAAGCCTTTTGCGACAGTGATCCTTCAACTGTGCGTATGATGAGTTTTAATCTTTTATTGGAATAATTACCGGTTGCCAAGTTTTCCTGTTTTCTTTTTCCATAACTATCTTAATCTTTATTTTGCAGTTGACTAATTGCAAGCATGAGTTCCACCTTCAGTGCATCCTTGAATGGTATTTTCGATTATCATCAATCTTGATATCTTCCAATATTAGTTTAGTAATCAAATTTACAGTTGCTATTCTAGTGACTTGTTTGACTAGTTATTGGAAATCAAAATTGTAAGTTCATAAACCATGTGGTTCAATGGCCAGTTTGATTATGCATAATATTTGCTGTTAAGGCTTCACCTCCATGTTCACCTCATAAGTATTCCCGTATTCATTTATAGTAGAGACAGATTGTACTATCAACAATACATAACTATTAGCGAACATTCTGCCATGATTGCTACGATAGTGCCTGGGAGATTCGGCATCTATGTCTTCCCGAACTTTTACAGAAACAAGTTTTTAAAAGATTCAAACTAAGTCATTTTAGAATGTGTGATGAAGAAGTCAACATCTTATGTTTAAATGTCGTCATCTATGGTAATAGAGTATCCAAGAGATGAGATATTCATGTTTGACTTGATTTATTTTTCTAGTGGTGGGAGAGAACAATATGATCTACATTCTCATTTCTTTCCAATGTTGTAGGTGCCAGAGAAGTTCCCAATGTCCCATGTGCTGGCAACCTATCAGCTTGAAGGACCCAACAAGGTAAAAATATGTTCCTAACTAGATTCTTGTGTTTTTACTTCCAAATGCAAATGACTTGTGTATTAATATACTCGACAGCCAGGAATTGCTTGAAGCTGTTGAACGGGAGAGAAGTTTTAGGTTTAATCCTTCTAGGAACACCACCATATTTCATCATCCAACCCTTGGGGATTTTGAATTACAGCATGTTTGTATTCTTTCTTAGCTGCTATGAAGCTATTTTTTATTTTCTTTTTAATATTCACTCTTTCTGTTATTTAACAGATCAGTTTGAAGCTTAACTTTGGTAATTCGTTGCTTTGAACCCAGTTGCCAGTGGGTGTTAATGATGCTGAACTTGAAGAGCGTATAATCCAACACCTGGCTGCTGCTGCTGCAATGGGACGACGCCAGATTGCAAGACGGGGAGGCCAGAGGATTAGATCATCAGCTCAGGGTCGTTCACAGTTCTTATTATTCTCAAATCATAGTGTGCCTCCTCCTGTTCCAGTCTCATCTTCTCCTACTCAGGGAGAAGATGGTGAACGTGCCTCTCCAATCACAATAGCTAACCCATCTCCTCAAACAACTGATGGGGAAGAATCTTCACAACTCATTACACCGCAATCCAGTGCTGCCACCTCTGATCCTGCATTTGCTTCAGTTTCTGGATCTGGTGGTGTTGCTGCCAATCATGGGAATTCCTTGAGCAATAGGTTTCAACATTTCCAAAACTTATATCTATTTCTGTGCTTGTCATATTAGTCACATCATGGATACTTGTGATATTTATGCATATGGATACCTTTTATGGAAAAGTTCATTTTCCTTTGCTAATTGTCATTTTCACGTTTTGTTGTTGCAGAGCATCTCCTAATCACTCACCCCCAAATTGTCAAGAGAGAGCAGGACCATCAGACTTCCAATCATTTTCAGAGTCTCTCAAATCCAAGTTCAATGCTGTTTCAACAAGGTAACATAAGGGAAAACATTTTTAATGTGAAAAGATATCTTTTGTTCACCATATGAGAACTTTTTTCTAGATACAAGGAGTCAATTTCAAAGAGTACAAGGGGATGGAGGGAGAAATTCTTCTCTCGAAATACCACGGCTGATTTTGGTTCTGAAGTAAGGAGAGATGTAAATGCTGGAATTGCAACAGTGTCACACATGATGGAGCGACTGGAAACTAGAGATAATGATAGAACCAACAGTGTTTTGGTACCAAACATGGTGGATAATACTTCAGTTGCAGAATCAACTAATCGGCAAATTTCAGAAGCTGGTGATGGTGATGGTACGACTGATACTGCAGCCAGTACACAAGCTCAATCTGGTGCAAGTTCTGGTTCAAATTAAGGATAATTTCAGCAATGCTGTACTCAATATCTAATCTGAGAAGGTAACTTTCTGATGATAGCATTATAAAGTTGATCTTAGTGATGTTGTTTAGTCAAGGGCTAATTGGTTGAGTCAAATCCAGAGACAAACATGTGAACATTGGGACTGTACATATGTATATATACCTATAATGTTTGAAAACATGAAACTTGGTGATCAAGACTTTCTGTTCCTTGATAATTCCTCCTTTCTTAAGCCATAGCTTGCTTTATAAATCAGGAATATAAAAGGCAGAATATGTCATTGTCGAAAAGTGTTACTGCTTGATTTTAATGAACATGTCTGGTTGGTATTACTAACAGTCGAGTGTTTTATGCCGGTTTTTTCCAAATTTTTAGGATGCTTTTAGGTGAAATGTATTGCAACTGAAGCAACATCTGGAAATTTTACTAATCGGACAAATATTTCAAAATTTTGAGCAACTACGAATAAAGCATCACACAGGCATTTTGCACTCAGTGATTTCAATTCTTTTGGAGTTATAGCCTATTTTTCAGGTTTTATTCAGTGTTTTCCCTGGTTTTGTTTATTTATTATCTAGGTTTCTTGGTCTAATGATAATAAATGGTGGACACCAGGGAAGATAGAATAGTAATGGAATATTAACTTCTTCGCAGGTATGAGACGGTATGAATGGGATGCTTTGTCATGCTTCAAGATAATGGACAGTTCTGCACGAAAAGTTGCAAATGAATATTCATGCTAATCAGAAGAAAGAAGATAAAGCCAATATTAAATGTTGGACCTACAAGCTAGTGAGGGTTATAAGTCATTTTGTAAAGATGCACTTATGATCAGTAGGATTGGGTGTGAATGCATACTCAGGGCATACTGGTATTAAGGATTTGAAGATTTGAACCCTTCAATAAATTCTTGGTTTCTTCTGTAATATTACAAATTTATGGTGCCACCTGCCGTAAATTAAGCATCGATAGATCTTATATGAAATGTAGGAGAATAACAATTAAGACTAAAATCTAATAGAATTCACCACAACTGTAGTTGCTAGGGCATAAATGGTTCTAACAAAAAGAACACGCCTTGCCTCTCAAAACTTGTGCATAACGTGAACGCATATTTAACATCAGCATCGTCCTCAGGGTTTCATTACAATTTGGTTTTAAAGTTTTTCTGAACTGCGCAACTTGTAATCGAGGATGTCTTTTTTCTTGCGACTTTCATCAATGCATGGTGATGGGCTCGTCGGAAAACTGCACGCTCTGTATATCACCTGTGGTGTTGTGTCAGATTTATCTTTCGTATCAATCTTAATTCACGAAACGAGTAAACTTCTCAATTTCCTGTTTATTCAAGTTACTTGCACTACTAGAACTTCTGCAGAGATTCAATGTGAAATTGCTATTTACGTGCAAGCTAAACCGGACATACCTTGCATTCGAAGAAAGAGCTGAGCTCATATTTTATGACCGAATACTCTTGTTAGCAAAGCCATAACCGAGTATACCCAGTTTAAAACCAAGAAAGATGGAGCTCAGGCACACTATAGTGCAAAAATTGCCTACCAGCCTCATCTAAGAAACAGGAAAAGAAAATGCAAGTCATGGCATGAACAAATACAACTCCTTCCAATGCTTACTCATCTCTTCCTCTTGCCTCCAGCCTTCTCTGTAGATCCAGAACCACCTCTCCCTCTACCACCTGGTTTCCTTTCCCCAGATGTCGATCCACCTTTACCTCTGCCTGCCGGGGTCTTCTTAGCACTTGAATGTGCTATGTCCTTTATTTCCATCTCCACATCAATTCCTACAATAAATTACATATAGGTATTAGATCTTTTTCTCCACTCAAAACTCAATGAATAGGTGGTCTATATCAAACTAACAAAAATCTTCAAAAAAATGAGTTAATTGAGAAGAAAATTTAACCTCTAGCCTTTTTAGTAGGACTAAAGGATAATGACTAACCTTTGGACTTTAAGCTTTGAAGTTCATCTTGCAGCTTCTTGTCAGCATTGCCTTCTGACGGACAAAGAAATAATTACTAAGATAAATACTATTTACACCTAATTCAAATTCTGCAGTCAAAATATTTCCTGTATCTTTGTCGAGAAACCATTGATAAAAACTAAACTGACTGGTAAAATGTAGAACTAGATCATTACTTTGCTAAAAGTATATATAAAAAAAAGCCCATTCATTCACTATATGGAACTGGTTATTGATTAGTATAACATAATTGTTCTTGTAATCAACCCAAAAGATTGAACTATTGGATAAGGCCTAAGACTTGATCATATATCAACTCAACATTGATATTCCCTTCCAAAAAGAAGCGTAAGCAAGATTTTCCAGTATCTATTTTGGTTTAGATTATCTCCTCGCTAAATCCTTTTTGGTGGTAAGCCATTCAACCAGACAGCTTTCTTCATGGGACACTATTTGTTGGCAAATGAATCAGATTATAGGTATAATAAGCTAAACATCTAAGAACCTGGGTGTGTATCCTAACTCTAAAAACAGAGATATCATATACTCTACAAGTGAAGAATATGAAATTAACATAGAAATTCTTCTCATTGGGAGCCTAGAATATCAAATCCTCTTGCTCTTGGTTATCATTGACCCTTGGAATCAACCTACTTAAAACAGATACCTTGCAAGGCAATGATGAAACGACAGAGTTGGTGCAAAGTAGATATATGAATATGATTGATCAAACAATGCACTCCAAAAGTTAATAACATAGTGCGTCATGTGCATTTTGTTTACTTTATAATTCTACTTTTTGACTGTCAGGAGGCAAACTAAAAAAAAATTGAACAGCAACCAATCATTAAATGCCACTAATAGCAGTCATAACAGGATGACCAAACAACAACCGTCATGAGATTATCAAAACACTTGTCCATTAAAGGGAAGACATTTTACCCAATTCATCAGTGTCAGAAAATCTTTCCTCTTCATTTTCTGCCAATAAGTCGCCATTTTCTTCTCCTAAAGCATTGTCAGAAGGTTCCACAGTGGCTACAATTCGCTTCTTGGAGGTTTTCTTTATTCCAGGAAGTGGTACTAAATCTGCCGACCGCACCATTCTTGATTTGTTCTCTTCTTTATATGCCCTGGTCAAAGCAGCTTTCACAGTTGAAGCTATGCCATCCAAAGGATTTGCATGCCCCTGTACATAAAGAAACCATAAAGTCCAAGACTTTTGAAAATTAAGGAAACAACAATGTTGGTTCCTAAAGTACATGGATGCTACCTGAAATTTTGATAACTCCACAACAGTATCATAATCCTCCTGAGTTATTGAGTAATAAGTCATGAATTGCACCACCTTCTCAACAGCTTCATCCTGATCATTATACCAAAACAAAAGAACATTCAGGCACTTCACGTAAAAGATTAAAAGAAAAAAGACTTAGTCACCTAAACACGTCGCCAATGATCTTGCCCTTAGTGACTATCGATAGTAAGCCAGTTATGAACAGAAACATAAAATAATCTCTTATATATTTTAACTAAAATTTCATGCACGTCCAAGTCCAGGAAAGTTGTATTTGTTTTATTAAGATTTCAACGCTGATTTACACTCACCTCATTTGTATCATTTTAAGGTTCCTATATACAAGCCTGAAGAACAGAAGATAAATACAAACAACAAATGCGGAGATTAAAGCACAGTAAGGGCTCTTAAGATGCCAATCTGTTTACATATACCACCATATGTCAAGAAATAAATTCCAAACCTTAGGCAGTAGTCGAAGAGGATCAGTCAAATGTTTCAAAATAACTGGAAGATATTCAAGTCGGAGAGTCTCCCTGTAACAATAACACAAGAGAAAGCAATTAAACAACTTCCAAAGATTAAAGAATGGATATATGGAAAAACTAATTAAGTTAAAGTTTCTAAAAGGTTGATCTAACTTAAGGATAAGAAGAACTGTAGCACCATGAGAGGAAGGGCCAGTATTGTGCATCAGTTATTCTCACTCTACAGCTTATTTCTTTCATTGTCCTTCATAATCCAATCTACTTCAGTATAAAATAAATGAAGTACAAAAGCTCATAAAATGCAATATAAATCATAGTTAAAATTAAGGGTGCATCAACCACTTTTACTATTTTAATCTTTCTTTAGAGAACACAATCAGTACTAATGGTATAGTGTTCAGTTTATCTCCCAACTATACATATAATTTATAGTTGGACAAGTAATTTATATTGAGGGATTAAGACTGACTAATTGGTCCACATGAGTTATTCCATAATGCCTAATCAAAGACTAAATCTGTGTTTAATAAAAGTCAACTCTGTTGTTGATGTCAACTCACATTAATGAGGCTAAAACAGGTCTGGAGAAAAAATATTTGGGACCAAACAGCTAAACAAAATAATTGAATTTGGACACAAACCCATTGCAGCATCACCTTGGCCATTGCGTAATGAACACAACAGTGACAATAGACATCACAATAATCTCCTGGCATCACAATTCTTTTTATCCTAGATTTCTTGCATATTATTAAAAGTGAAACGTTATGCAAGGAGACAGATGCTTGCTCACCTCTTCATACATCATAACAAAATTTTGACTAAGCAGAGCAAAAGAAGCAAAAAATAAAAGAAGTAAACGGAAGAGAAGGGATGAGGTCAGAAAACAATTGGCAGTTTTCTCCTTAAATTTAGATATAACGAAGCAAGCTGAGAAAGCCATAAAGCAAATGCTAAAAATGTTGATATCTAAACATAAGGATAGAATAACTTCAGGTTCAGATCCAAAAGCAGAGTTACCTTCCCAAATTAGATTCACGGGAAGCAAGGAGATGAACATGTAAATTCTCCAAAAGTCTCAAATTTTTTCCTGTTGTAGAGTTCTTTCCTAGCCACCCGCCAAATCTGTTAAAATTGCGTTCTCCCTGCAAGTATAAATACAATTTCATAATGCAGAGAATAGTAATAAGAAAAGAATAAAAGTGTCATGCCGATATATATCAACTCCAAGCATTGAACATTGGAATGACAAGATACCAGAACATATAAACAGAACCATCCAAATAGGTTAGGACGAGCATTGGACAATAAAAGTAGAGAAAATAAATAATAGAAAAATTACACAGATTGCCCATTAAAAGCATGCAAACAATACAGATGACCAGCAGCATTATAATTCCATTTTAATCAAGTCAATGTAAGGGTCAGTCATTAGTCAAAGCAAAGATCAATGCACCATCAACATCAACAGAAACTCAAAGGCAGAGAAAAACAACCAAACATAGAGTGCACAGAGTGATTCAATAAATGTTCAGTAAGAACTCAAACTTGAAGAAGAAATCTAAGAAACCTCAATATATTCCATATTCTCTTGTCTTTTCTTTATTTTTCATGTATGTCCAGGAGAACTGACATGGGGGGAAAATATTCATCAGCTTCCATACCACAACACAACGCCAAATGCTATTGAAGAATACTCAGTGAGACCAGCTAGGTTGGTTATTATCCACCTATAGTGGTTAAACATGCAATGAAGAGTATTCAATGCATAATGATGTAACTTAATGCAATATCTAATAAAAGAAAATTTGAAGCCATTTTTCCTGCTCCCAAAGATGAGAGACATTGCATAATGATGTAAATTAGTGTAATATCTAATAAAAGAAAATTTGAAGCTATTTTTTTGCATCCTGCTCCCAAAGATATGATACATAAAAGAAAAATAAGGTAGTTGAGCTGGTCCTTTAATTAGTATGGAAAGGCACATTGCATGCTCTAAACTTTAATTAGAGTGAAATCATTTTGTATCCTGTTTCAAACCACTCAAGGTGCTTGCTTCTCTTCTGTTCTTTTGTGTTGCAGAAATCATTGACAACCTTTAGCTAGAAGTCATCTTTAGAGTTTTAGTATCATCTACTACATGAAGCTATCTAGATCAAGTGTTCAACTTTTCTCAGCATAAATGTGCATCAGATAAAGGTCAATCCTCCATTACATAATGAAAAGGCAAAGAAACAATTTGTTCAAGATGCAAGACAGGCATTCCTTACCGGTTCAAGCATCTCCCTTTGTCCATGCATCAATGCAGCACTGATTAAAACAGCAAATTAGACAGAACTACTTCAAATGTATAGTGAAAACTAGGGTTGGCAATGGATTGGGCCGCAACCAAAATGATGTTGTTTTGGCGCCCTTCTCAGCTTGCCTTCCCTAGCAAAAACCACATATCTAGTAAATGTTGTTAGACATACGGGATAATACATGATGAAAGGGAACTAGTTTGTGATAGTTGCCATTGCCGATTTCTTCGAATCTGTACATTTATTATATCTCCATCGGCGATGGACTCAGCAGCACGAGCAACCAATCTCATGCGTTTCACCCCATCATCGTCTTTGCTAACTGAACATGGTCTATAGTTGATATAATTTTCCTGTCAAAAGTTTGAAATTGTCATTACAGCGTATCCGACAGCCGAAACAAAAAGAAATACAAGTTTATAGGATTTACAGTGTTATAATAAAAGCTTGCCAACAAAATATAGCACAAAAACAAGAAGGACCTGAACAATAAGAGGAACTAAGTCAGGATCACTCATGCTGAGGTCAATCCGCTCATCCATTCTCAATTTCCCTCCACCAAAGCCAAAAAGCCTACAAAGCAAAATATGACATAAGACATTCCAACAAGCATATATCTGAAATAAAAAACACAAGAATTCATTCGGTTATCAAGGGCAACGGATTGAAGTGCAAATGGTATTATCATATTAATTTTAGGTTGTTTATCTACATTCAAATCAACAGGTAGATCTTTATAAATTTCTAATGAAGGTATAGACAATAGGTTTCAAATACGACTAATCCTAATTAGGGAATTCATCCTTCTAAAAGGATTAGTTTAAGTGAAAACGACTCTGCAACCAAAATCTTTGATGAAGTTGTAGAAGCTATAGTGATTTACTGATCCCACTTATGCTCCATTCCCAGCTTTTCAAGCCCTTTGTTGTGTGGCATCATATGCCTTTTACAATTGCTTATTTATGTGCATTAGGATAAAGAATAGTCTGGTCTCCTCAGCAGGACCAGTTATATGCACGTGTATATAGATGAGATTCATAATTTTAATAGTAAAATTTCTTGTTTTCTTCAAATTCAAGCATAAATCAAATAGTGGAGACCATGAATATTATTTCAAGGAACTTAACGTATGCACTCCTCATATTGCAGAATACAACTGGTACCATAGCCTAGAGAAAGACACAGGATCAGGAGACAGCATTTTAGAAGGAAAAATGGATCATCTAGTCATACTTGTCAACGGCTGTAAATGGAGAAATATCTTCATCCTTTGCACTGCTAAGAAGGCGCTGTCTAACATCATCATACTTGATGATAGACATGGAGAGACTCATGTATTGCAATTGATTAATTGCCATGCGCATATCCCCATTTACCCTTTCTGCAAGTTCCTCAAGAGCTATCTGGCAAATAATCACAGATTGATTTTATCAGTTACCTTTTACCAAGAAGCAAGTGAATCACGAACCTGCAACATGGGATCCGTCCTTCCACTATAAATGGAATAGACTCCTAATCAGACGGAGAAAAAAAATCTTTCATTTGTTTTGTTTTACATTCTCAAGATCTTATAATCTGAGGCAGGAGACACAAGTCAGCACTAAATTGTTACTGCTAGGCCATTTAGTACTTTGATGCATGAAATTTCTTATTCCATTTTACAAAGAGTAGCATTAGATACCAAATTCTTATCTTCTGTATCCCAATTACTGTGAATTCAAATACCATAATGTGATGATAACAGCTTCAATCTCCAGGGGACATTCACAGTTAAAAAACAGCGAGCTCCAAGTTTAAGGGAAAACCACAAAAAATGAAAAGCTTAAACAAGCATTTACCTCGTTAGCTTGAAGGCCTTCTGCTTTAGCAACTTGCATTAACCTCTTTGCCATCTACAACATACCAAATTCATAGTTAATTTATACAATCTTCGGCTGCACAAATCTCATAAGGTGAAATTAACAGTAATAAATGAATGAGAACCTCATTTACATAAACAGTTATCAACATTTGCAACACAGATAAATGGAATACTCTTTAAACAACAAGATTTAAGAATCAAATATGTCTCTACTGACAACTCGTAGGTATTGAATAACAAACAATTTAGAGATCATTAAAAGGCTTATAGAGGTTATGTTTTAGCATTTTTTACATTTATCAAGCCCATGATTCATCATTAGTAATCTCCCGTAATCTACAAATTGTATGTAGACAACTGCAGATAATTCAACCTTAGAAGTATATACAGGAATATGAATAAAATTTCCCCACATAAGTTATTTATTAGAGTATCTGGAAAGAAAAGTCATAGTTGAAAAACTGAACTAATGGCTTGATTCCTCGCTCAATTTTGAATTTCACTAAAGCCACTTATCTCATAAGACAAGCTAAAACTAAAGTTTGAATTTAGAAAGCTACTTCTTTATTATAAATACGATTAAATGCATGTGTAAAGCACTTCTACACAAAAGCCACTCATCATCAAAGATTCTGTAACTGTGTAACCATGGCATATCTATACTGGAATAATTAACCTGAAAGCTTACAACCATGGAGACCGAAGATAATAACCTACAGATGCAGAAAAAAGTATAATAGGGGTGAGGAGAGGAGAAGGAAAAGAGAGCAAATCCATAAACCTGTTGTTTTGTAGGTTTCCGAAAGTTGAGAAGCAAACAGTAGTTCAGCAGACTTTTTAGTTTCTGACTATAGCGATCATTACAGATGCAGATAATTGGCACTTTGGAGATCTTTATGCTGGCAATAAGATCAGCAACTCCACCTCTATCACCAGCAGACATCCCATCTACCTCATCCATGATCAAGACTGTTTTTGGATGCTTTGACCTACAATCTCATTAAAACGGATATCAGCGGGAAGAGTAAATTACATGCTATGTTTTAATACAACATAGGAAGAAGGTAATATCGACCTATCCATGTCAACACCCAGAGCTTCGTTGCTGACAAGTTCCTTTATACAATTTGCATTGCTTCCACCAATTCCTCTATAAATCTTAGCATCTGCCTTCCCACGACTGTCACTGGCATTTACCTAAATAGTACATAGAAAACAAAGAATAACAAAATGAGAAAAGCTATGACTATCAGTAAGATCTCACAATGAAAATCCTGTACAAACACTCTAAATCTGAAATTTTCATATAAAATATGATACCTCAATAGCTTGAAAACCAAGCATCTGGGCAACCAACTTTGCCGATGTTGTTTTTCCTATACCAGGTGTTCCACTCAAAAGCACAGCTTTCTTAGCATTAGGATCATTTTGTTTTTTACCTTTTCCCTTATTTCCACCTTCCAAAAATTGCGCATGCCAAGTTTTCAACCAGTTATGAAGCTGGTTAACCTACAAACAGATATGACGTAATTTAACAGATTTACATCAAATAAAATGTTAGGTTTTAACAGAATGTTCAACTTGCAAATGCTAACAGATAAACTATGTACCAGTGACTGATTCCCAATTATATCAGTTGGAGACTTTGGTCTGTACTTCTCTGTCCATGACAGGAGAGATTCTCCAACAGCTTGCTCTTTCAGCTTTGTTGGCTCCAAAGTTTCAGTAGAACTTTTACGGGCTACATCCCTAGGCAAAGAGTTACCTATTCAAAAACACATCTCAGGTCAGCCAAGTTCAAATAAACAGATGATCCTACTGAGTAATTTACCATAGAAGCAATATATACTGGGAATTTCCACAGTCCGGAATTCAAATCATTCCTAGACTATCTGGCGTACTAGTTCAGTAGCATCTGGGGAAAAGGTCATTTGTTTCTGTTGCATACCCTTCAGTTCTGCTTTCTTGGGACCTTTCTTTGTAACTGATACAGCTTCCTCCACAGACTCCTTTGACTCATTCTGTGATGAGCCTTTTGTGCCTTTTGATGCTCGGATCATATCAAACAGTCCATCCTCAGAAAGGAAGGGAGTGCTGCAGAAAGAAATTTAAAAAAAAACATAATTCTAGAAGAAGCACCTATGACAATGTTTGTATCAGGGGCAACTTACCCAAGCTCTTTTGCTTTCGAAGATTTCCGTCCCTCAATATCCTCATCACACAAAAGATAATTCTGAAAAGAGACAATATCAATAGTATACCAACGATGTTATTGAACCAAACTACTAAAGCATTGTGTGTGAGGTAACTGTTTTTTTGCTGACAGATCCAGTGACTCGACCCCCATGCCTTTTAATTAAATCTTCTGCTTCTTCTCTTTCTAAACTGTAAATATGGTCAGGAAAAAAAAAAGCATGACATGCCAAAATCACCATTACACATAGTCAGAGAATAGGCAAGCTACCACAGCTAGGCAATTTCTAAGTAAGTTGATGTGGAAATACTATTTCAAAAGATCAGGAACAAACATGTATACCTAAAACATGTAAATAAGCAAAGTAGATTGAACTTATGAACAACCTTAAGGATGAGGAATAAACTACCTATCAAGTGTTCCACTAATAACAAAAGTTAATCCGGCTAAACAATCTGGAGCACCTTCAGGGACTTCCTGAGTACAAAACAGAACCCATGTTAAACTAATATTGCAACCACTCTAGCTCATTCCTTCAACAGTATATCTTACCTTTTCCCCTTTATGAGGAGGGTCTTTCCTATCAAAATTCATGAATCCCCTTCCACCACCTTGGCCCCTTCCACCAGAAGGATTTGTTGAAGCACCCCTACCACCACGGCCCCTACTGTGACTCCTTCCACCAGACTTATGAGAATCAGCATCTTTAATACCATCATCATCATCACTTTCACCTTCATCATCATTTACAGATTTCTGAGCAACTCCCCTACCTGTACTACTCTTCAGCTTTTTACTAGGGGTGACGTCAACATAATTACTTTTCTTATTAGGCATTACAAAGTCGTCGTCATCTTCACTTTCATCAACTTTGTGAACCTTTTTTGAAGGAGGAAGTTTCACAGATTTTTCACCACTACTTTGAGTTTTCCTCTTCAACGGAAGTTCCTCCACTTCTTTTTCATCTTTTGGCTCTTGTTTGTCTGTTGCAAAATACTTGCTTGTTTTCCTTCTACCTGAACTCTCTTGACCTCTTTGCGTCTAAACCCATATCAAGCAATATAAATGAGCTGTATACTACTTAAACATGGTAACTGAAGTGGCACATGCAAACAATAACAATCTAAAGCGTTGTCTACACATATTAGCAACAATGCAACAAACCATAAGGTTTTACATAATGACTAAAACCAACCATCCAAAAATTATATACCAGAAGTAAAATGCCGACTAGCATATAAAAATTTCAAGACTTTATGGACCTCAACAAACAATTACTGGCCTGCAACCATGTATGCATAAAGAGGGAGCAATTCACTTACAGTCATTTCAGGCTTTGACTCAGGTTTCTGCTCTGTTTTGTTTGGGGAAGATTGAGCAGGCTTAACAGCATTCCCATTGCCTTTGTCTTTGTCATGGGGCTTCATCAACCATTTCCTGATATCCCGTTGCTGCTGTGATGCCATAAAAACAGAACTTTGTTTGTGCAAAAACACGTTAAGGTTCAAAATGATCAGAAAAATAAAACCCAATTAAAACCCAAACCCTAAACCCTAACCCTCGTTTCTGTTAATCGGGATCGTAAAAATGTACTGCCTTTTGTTTTACTTTATAGCCTTTTCCCGTGAAACTGGAAAAAACATCAAAATTTAAAGATTTTTCGTTCTCAAATTTTCCCAGAAACCAAACAAAAAGCAGCGTGGAGCGAATCAGAAAGTAACACAAAAGTGAGTCGTAAACTCACCATAGCTGAATCAAGTAAAAGGACAAACAACTCAAATTGTAACACTCCTGAGATTGATGAGCCAAAACCAACCAAAGAGAAAACAGTCCAGCGCAACCTTAACGTTTTCCCTTTTTTTGATGAAAGCCTGTAAATTTCGTCGCGTAACAACCACAAGTTTAAAATTACCAAGGGAGGCTTTAGCATACCTAACATAGTACAAGTTAGAACTGCTCATCCCGACCCGATCCGACCCACAAAAGGCCCGTACGATACGACATCGTTCATTGTTACCCTAGGTGTAAACTCTTCGTACTGAAAATCGTTTGAACAATTTTTTTCAAGCAAGCCATAAATTTCCTTCTCTTTATCCAATCAATCAGCTTCTTGAAAGCCGTAACCTTTAATGATTTTTAAAGTTCATTATATGTTTAATTAACGTGGGATGATCTTAAATTTGTCTCTTTGAATCTCAGAGCTTGCGTTGTGTACATTAAGAAGATGCAACGGGGTCTGATGGGCTAAGAATCTCTGGAATGCAGAAGCTAGTTTTAAGTCGACATGGAGGGTTTCTGTGAGCTGCTCTTTCGAAGCCGCCTGAGGAGAAGCACAATGTCCAACTAAATTGTTTCAGCTGAGTTCCCGAGAAATTCTAAGGAAGTGGATCGCGTGTTAAGAAGCAGCTGCATCTGCTCAAGGGTCCTTGCACAATTCCGTTGCTTTCTTTGAACATCAATTCAACTTAACGAAGAATCTTAGTGATAGTGCTGAAGTTTGACATGATTGTTTGCTCCCTTTCAGTGAAGTAACTTCAACACTGTTTCCATGCACAAATTAAACGAATATTTTCTCCTTCCTCTTTTCACTTGATTTAAATGGCAATCTAAAAACAAAAAACAGCACTTGCAAGCAAATTCACAGAAGCTGGCATGATTGCATTATAAAGGGCAAGTGATATAGCCTCCAAAATGAGATGATGTTATATGGTGAAGTCTCTACATTTTGATTTTTCTAAACGAGGAAGATTAGATGGCGGAAAAAAGATGCTCAAGGGACAACTCGACGAGTCCAAGAAGTCATTGTCTTTGTCTTCAAGCCAAAGTGTAAACGCCCACAAAAGGCATAAGTACACTCCCAATCCAAAGCTTCCCATCCTTCTCTTCCACTTCACTAACTGCTTTAATAACTTTTCCCTCACTGTCCTCAAGTATTTGCAAGAGCTTACCTTCTGGACTGTATTTAACAACTACACCATGAAGCCTGCCACCAATGTGAAGCAGATACTGAATCTTTGCAGGGATTGGGAGTTTGAGTAAGAATGTCCTCAGCTTGGGGTATAGTGCACATATGTAAGTGTAATAATTCCGGCGACAGTGGACTGCTACCCAAAAGTCACCATCTTCGTTCCGTCTAATATTGTCAGGAAAGCCGGGTAAGATGGCTAATACCTCCGAAGTTCCTGCCTTCTCACCTTTCAGCCAGTACTTACGCAATCTGCATTCAAATATATGGTATGAGATGTAACTGAAACAACAGTTGCATAGAGAAGCATTTCTGATGCCCAAGAAGGTGGCATTACCAGAACATGGGCTGTAAAAGTCTTTATTTCAATACCTATCACTTATAATCATGGCAGACCACTGAACATCAAGACCCACCAAGCAACATATGTCGTTACATTGTTCTAATGCAAGTTGCTCGACTATGAATTGTGGAGGTAAACTCCGCTACAATTATTTCTCCCCCCTTTTGGTCTTTTTTCATCTAGCACTAGCACATCAAACTCATATCGACACTCCCATAATGGTTAAGAAGAACATCCACTGATAAAAAAAGTCCACAAAACAAGGCAACTTCCTTCTCCAAGTGTTAGGTAAAAATACACTTCTGGGCTTCAAAAACCTCTAGCAGGCATTTCTTTGTTGCATATACACTAAACCAGTGAGTATCGATACACCAATCAAGCCATGAATCCACATCAAACTAGACACTAGCACAACCTATGACCTCGCTCACATGCATAATAGCATTTATTTTACCAATAACTTTAGGTGCTCTCTCCTATATCTGACATGGAGAATAATCCGTCTAAAAGTTATATATCTTGGGCAACGGAAAAATTTCTTAACCATTTAGAAGTAAAGATGGAAAACAATCACAGATTTCCATTATAATAACACAAAAGAAGACACAGGACTAACCTGCCAATAGCTCCTTCACAAAAAACAAGGAAGGAACCGTCTTTGCTTATGGAAACGCCATTAGGGAATTGAAGATTTGCCACAAGGACAGTGGTTTCTTTAGTAGTAGGATTATATTTCAGAAGTCTTCCACTGTCCTCTGAAGAGAATACCAGCTGCATAAAGTTCCTGAACGATATAATGATGATATTAACAGTGCACCAAGAACCATTTAATAACATTTTGACCAAAGAGAAGCAAAGAAAAAACAACGATTTGTTCAATTAGCACTATCCACTGAATCCCGATAAGTTGGATGAATCTCATGCAAGTGCAAATGCTTCAACAAGCATAACTGCGATTTTCTAAAATCTTAGCAGTGAGATTATTGCCGTGAGGAGTTAAACTTTGCTCTATATTTGATGTCATTGCAGAGTGAATTGCATGGGCTCTGACTTGGATCAGGAAGCCTCTACTAATTCAAGAAAAACGGCAATGACATCAAGCCCTGGGATTAAAACTTTATCCACAGACCATAAGTACTCGGGCAGTTTGGTCCTTCCTTTTTCTCTTCAATGTAGCATTTGAAGGTGACACTGCACACATGAAAGAAACAGGAGGCCCTCTACTTTGTGGAGATCATGATTTTTTTCTCAATTGCATCTTTTTCATCACATTCCAGTTGCCATCTCAATGTTCTCAATATGATGACGAAATAAAATTTCCTCAATATCATGTCCTAAGCCCAAATAAACAGAGGAGGCAATAGGATGCACCAACGATTTTGTAACATATTATGACTGTCCTAAGCTTCCACATCAGCCCATTAGAGGTAAATTCAGAGAGCGAATTGTCAGTAAAAGACAATAAGATCAGAAACTTGCCTTCTTTGGTACTTAGTGCTACTATCTGTGAAGTAAACATTCCCTTCATCATCAATATCTAGATCATTTGTGAACCCCAGAGGAGTTCCTTCCGCCTCTGTTGTAAGTGATGTCGCCAATCCACCCTCTGGCCCCACCTTCATCAGCCCAAAATAGGCATCCGCAATATACAAATAACCTGTTTTCTTGTTAAAACGGAGCCCCAAAGGCCTGCCACAAATGTGCTCATTTGGCAAATAACTTAAAGGGGATGGTTTATGGTCACAAACTCCTGTCCTGAATCCACAAAAAGAAGGCAAAATGTGTCGGTTAAAAATAAATCAGAAGATGGATGAACATAGAAACTAGCAGAAGAAATTTTGACTGATAACCAAAATTCAGAAACTACAATTAAATCATAAGCATTCTGTTGTTCTGGAAAGAAATATAATCTTCCCTTTGGTGCGTGACTGGTTCTCCATATCAATGGGAATAGAAACTCCAATCAATTCTGTGCAAAATGGAAATCTTTTTTTGGGTACATCAGGAACTATATATTTTTATATTCCCTCTTCTCATTTACCTACCAGGATTCAAACCCTAGCAGATGCAGGGGTACTCTTACTTTTCTATCATCAGAGAAACACTTGATGCTTCATCTTCAGAAAGCTTGTTTTTGACATATGGTGATTGGGGTCCTTCAAGAGATGAATTTATTGAAAGGTAGCTGGAATCAATCACTGTTTCACCTCTATACTCTTTTCTTCGAATTGTGACTAATGGCTCATCCTCGTTATATTTCAAGACTAATAACTGATTTTGATGCAATGAGACAGACAAAATTCAGTTATAAGTTTCCTTAGCCTTATGCCCTATTTTGAAATTGTGTGAAAAGAAATGGTTAGCATTGCATATACAACTGTTGTTGGTATTCTAATATACTAGGAAACAGGCAATTGTTCTGATACAAGGTTTGCTGTTGGAATACTTGGAAATTTTCAAAGTAATCTAGGAATGAATTCTTGAAAGTAGCCAATAAATTTATATGTAGAACAAAAGATACAAGCAGATTTATAAGCATAAATATTCTGATTTTGATTTCATGAGTGTATCGGTTCTCGACATTAGGTTGCATCTTTTCTATTGGCCGGTGGATTCATACCTGGATGTTAAATTTATCAAGGTATTTCCTAATTCGTTTGACCGAAAAACTTCACAATTATCAATTCATTGATTTTATTCTGTGACAGGAAATTGGAAGTGCCTAAGGCCACTCCATAAACATGAATTGTTAAGTCTTGTTGTTTGACAAAGGATTTGTGAAAAGAAAGAACATTTCAACCAGAGACTTAAAGATTTACACTTAAATTGTATAATAAGTATATTTGTCATATGGATCTAAGATAGGGACACCATGGCTTGTTTGTCAAGTTTGATTTAAAAATGACGAAGGCTATAGTATTTGGCATTTAAGTGAGACCTTATCCAATAAGTATTAAAAGTTTTTATTTTTCCCCACGGATCTATATGGATATTGTGATACGTGAAAGGATATATGTCACAGGATGATGTAAAACCTGCGTGATACAACCAGTTTAGATGTTTGAATGAGTATAGTTATTAATGTACCCACAAACTTGGTGAATCAACCATGATTTTAGCATTAAGCAAGTGAGAGAATGCAGGAAGTATCAAGATTGTAGCAAGAATTCAGATTGTTTTACAGTACCAAATTTCATGTTTAAAGAACCCATCAGAAATTCTTGATTCAACTGCATGCACGAAATATTGTCTTTTTAAATTTTCCCCAATTATAGTTGATTATGATTCATAAGTTTGGTCTAAAGATCCTTAATGGATTTTTCTTAAGCAATGCGTTCAAGAAAACAAAGGTATAGACATCAGAAACCCAGATTTTTAAGAAGTCGAAAAAGGAACAAAAGGTAGAAACAGACCTGTTATTTGAAGTGTAGGCAAAATCAGTCCAGCGCTGACCATCCCAGAACAGAATTCTACCATCAGCAACTCCGGTGTAAATTCCACGGCCATGAGGATCAAAAGTCACGCTCTCAGGGCCTTGAACTTGGTTCAAGAACTTGATTTCAGAATTCTGGAGCAAGTTGAGGTGATCTTTGTCAGTTGGGACAGTTGACCATGAAGGCATGTCAACCTTGTAGGACTCGAAGTCTGGAAATTGCGAGATTGCACTGTGCTTGAACGGGTCGACGCCGCAGTACACGGCAAGAAGGAGAAACAAAAACCCAAAAACCTTCGCTATAGTCATATCCGGAGCCTTGAGATTGATTTCTCTGTGGGAGCCAGATAAAGATTGAAACTTTGATTAGGTGGGTAGTAACTGAAGAGATCAAACAACCAGAACTCTACTTAACTAGCTTTTTGTTAGAGTGGTAGGAAGAGGTATCGAGTGCTTGTTGGCGTTGAAAGTATCAACCATGCGCTTGTCCGCTTCCTAAAACATTGTTAGGAGTCCGAAACAATTAGGACAAGAAGTGGTAGGTACGAGGTGGGCCTCTACTTTCAGTTTGTACTTGTAATTCCAAGGTGCTTAGATAAGGTGCACTGTTCAGCGTGTTCTATCCTCCATTCTACATTACTACTAACTTCGCAAAGTATACGAATTTGTCAAATTTTATAAAATTTAAATAAATTTCTAAAGCTTTGATATTTATAAATTAATATTCTTTACTAAAAGTCGATAAAGTTTAACAATAAGCGGTAATGCGTTTATTTCTTGTAGTGATTCGAGATAAGATAAGTAGATTTGATTCAATGTGAAAGATTTAAGGTTGAACTAATTAATAAGAAGCTCTATAAATTTGAGTCATATTTGATTCAAGTATAACTCAAGGTAAGGGCTCATCCTCATCTAATATAGTAGACTCAATGGTTAAAACTTAAAAGCCATCTTTCAACAATTCCAAAATTAATCATAGGTTTGAGGGACTCTCTTGATAATAGGAATTTGGATTGAGCTCTAACTTGATGGTCTATCGGCCCAACTTCTTACCGAAATTATCATATTTTAATATACTATCTTATGTAAAATAGTTCAATTTTGATATAATATGAATTAAATAAAGATAGTTAAATAAGTTAATAAAAGATTCATTATCTTCATGTAATTAGGGAGAATTTTCTATTATTCTTGATTGCTAGTAGTTTAAGAAATTTTATGGTCAGGGTGAATTGAGATTTAAAGAATTCTTTAAAATATTAATTATAAATCAATTATTAATTAAAAAGATCGAATATAATTGAATTTAAATAAAGTTGGCACTAACTTCATACTTTAAGTCCAATGGAATATTAGATGACAAAATAATTAAATTATATGTTATAACTATGTATAAATAGATTAAGTCAAATCACTTTGACATTCTTATTATTGGGTGACATTGATAGATAATATTTTTGATCTATAATTATAAATTACGTATTAGATAATTAAAGATAAATTACAGAAATTTTAATTTATCTAATTCTTGTTATGAATTATAATTTATAATCACTACCAACATATTAAAAACCTAATAGTCACATATAAAAAATAATTTAAAATAGAAAATTTAATTTAAATTAAGTTAAAATTAATTATAAATTTTAAGAAACTTTATTTATCAAATGTAAGATATTTAATTTTGTTAAAGTTAGAATGAAATTATAGTTAGAGTTAGTATAGTAGACTCAATGGTTAAAAGCCATCTTTCAACAATTCCAAAATTAATCATAGGTTTGAGGGACTCTCAGGAATTTGGATTGAGCTCTAACTTGAGCGTCTGTCGGCCCAACTTCTTATTGAAATTATCATATATTAATATACTATCTTATGTAAAATAGTTCAATTTTGATATAATGTGAATTAATTAAAGATAGTTAAATAAGTTAATAAAAGATTCATTATCTTGATGTAATTAAGGAGAATTTTCTATTATTCTTGATTGCTAGTAATTTAAGAAATTTTATGGTCAGGGTGAATTGAGATTTTAAAAATTCTTTAAAATATTAATTATAAATCAATTATTAATTAAAAAGATCGAATATAATTGAATTTAAATAAAGTTGGCACTAATTTCATACTTTAAGTCCAATGGAATATTAGATGACAAAATAATTAAATTATATGTTATAACTATGTATAAATAGGTTAAGTCAAATCACTTTGACATTCTTATTATTTGGGTAACATTGATAGATAATACTTTTGATCTATAATTATAAATTATGTATTAGATAATTAAAGATAAATTAAAGAAATTTTAATTTATCTAATTCTTGTTATAAATTATAATTTATAATCATTACCAACATATTAAAAACGTAATAGTCACATATAAAAAATAATTTAAAATAGAAAATTTAATTTAAATTAGGTTAAAATTAATAATAAAGTTTAAGAAACTTTATCTATCAAATGTAAGATATTTAATTTTGGTAAAGTTAGAATGAAATTATAGTTAGAGTTAGAGATAGAGTTAGAGTTAGATTTAGTCTTTAATTATAATTAGCAAATAATTTTCATTAGAAATAAAACATTTTCCTACTTAGCCTTTTTTTCTTGTAATGACTTTTTATCTTATCTATCTTTATTGTACTATTCAGTTTATTACTGATTTTATATTTTATTTATTAAGTATTTTTTATTTTATTTTGATTATTTTTCATATGGGTCATTCGGAAATAAGTCTCTCTGTTAGTTAGGGGTAAATTTGCGTACTGCTGAACCTTTTTAGACTTCTAGTACCAAGAAAATTTTGTATGGATTGTTGTTATTGTTGTTGTATATAGACAAAAGGATATATAGTTTTTGATGTGCGACTTTGGTTTTAATTTCTTGCAAAAATCATGAACTAATTGCTAGGAAGATAAAATGAGAAATTGAGAAAGAGAAAAGGTGGGAGAATTAAGAAAGAACCAAATTTTCAGTGAAGCTGAAAGTTAGTGTGAATTCCATTTTAAGTGTGTCATGTGTGGGTTTCTTTTTTCACTACAGAATATACTTAATAGGTCAAAAGTCTCAAGAAACTATACTACTTCATTTCTATTTCCCATATTAACTAATGGTTAATGAAATTATTATGCAAGCATTGTCTATAATAAGTTCATTAGACATTGTAGCATATATGCTTCTTTTAGATTTGCAATTCATGCTTCTTTAGCTTTTAGTTACAATAATATGTTTGTGATTTTAGGAGAGGAAAAGGGTGAGGTAGCTGTAAGGATTTGAGCAAGGGATTTCTATGCTTGAACTAGATATTAGTTCACCCTTTGATTACTATATCATCATCATTAATGTTAGAAGAATTTGGTATAATATATTAATATGTTAGTTCTATTGCATATATATCTTATATGTGACATACAAATTGTGACTTCAATTGATTTTTTGGGTTATATGTGTTTGAATATATTAGCTCGTTAGCTTTTAGGTTTCAACTTTTAGTCGGGCATTTATATTCATATTAGTTGTAGTTTAATAGATATTTTGTAGGCTTTTGAAACATAAGTGGTACGCAATCCTTGTCATTAAGCATACACATAATGGTACAACATGCCATACATTTAAGAAATTTTGCAGTTTTTTTCTTCTTTTATATCATTAACTCATAAGTTCTTTTATTATACTTATAGTGTTAGATATACAATTCCCAAATTTTTTTAATGTTTCCATTTTGAATTTATATCCATTTAACACTTTAATTTATCATAAATACTAAAACTTTAATCAATGGTATATATTCTACCTGAGAAGCCAGTTTCTAAAGATGTCTAGCCACAATCATTAAGTTTTAAGGAATAAAAAGTTATATTCTAAAAGAATTTTTGACTAATTTGTTAATCAATTTGTAAACCAATTTTCTTGTATTTTTTAGGTTAAAATTACAATGGAGAATAAAAGTTCGTCAAAAAATTTTCAATGAATTAAACATCATCTACTCGTTATAAGGTTGATATAATATGAAATTATTTTTCTTTCCCTGAGACATCTTATAAAAAATTCAAGATAACTGAATGTGTTATGATAAAATGTTTAAATAGAGAGGAATTTATATAACGATAGAATATCATCGTAATGTTAAGGGTAATATTGTTTCTTGTTAAAAGGTATCATTTGATGTACATAAAACGATTGAAAATTATTAAATAACAAGAAGTAAAAATAAAAAATAAAAATAAAGAGACCCGTAATATATATATGTATGAAGTGATGAAATGTAATAAGTATTATATAAACAAAAAAGAGGAAAGCTGTTATTGATATGTATTTTTATTTTCCTCCAAAACCACCCCCATTTCTTAACCTAGTGTAGAGAGTGTTTTTATTGATAAGAATGTTGTTTTACGATATAAAAGAGTATGGACTTAGATGGTTTTATAATTTATCGAGTCCTTTAAATGCTTTAAACTTACCTTTTTTTTAAGAAGCAATAATGATATAATAATGATAATTTTAAGATTTAAGCATCCATCTTATTATGAGATTTGTGTGCCTTTACTTTAAGATTTTAAAAAGGAATATTAGTTTATCGTAGATATATTTAAGTCTAGTTAGGAAAAACATGTGCATTATTAAGTCAGATGAGTTGATTGATTAAAGACAAATAATCTTTATCGAATTATTAGTTTATTGTAATGTTTGTAATAACTTTTATTAAGTTTGTCAATGCTTCTAATATAATAAAAAGTGCTCACAATTTATTTGAACTATTTTATGAAATTGTTGAGTGGTTAGAATAAAAAATATTTTGCACTTTATTATAGATAATATGACTAATTATATATTAGTTAAGTACTTGTTACAATCAAAGTATGAGAATATTTATTGCTCTTCATTAACTGCTCATTATATAGACATCATTTAAAAGGATATTGGTTTACCATATTTCTAATCTTTCACCACATGCATCAAAGATCATAATTTTTGTATATAACAGTCTTATACTATTTTCTTGGTTAAGAAATCAAGAAAATTGAATTGAGATTAAGCGTCCTGCTACTACTGGATTTATAACTAAATTTATAACATTGAAAAGTATTTATGATCGTAAACTACTATAACAACAATAATAATAATAACAACAACAATATCTTAGTTGAAGTCTCATTGATACGCAAGGTCTGGAGAGGTTTAGAAGTACACAGTTTTACCCTTAACTGATAAAGAGGCATAAGTAAAGAATAAATAATAAAGAATAACGAATACATATTAAAATAATAAAGTAATAAATAAAATAAAAATAGACATAAAAGATAATAATAAAATAGAAATAAATACGTATAGTTGAAAAATATATAATAAATGATACAATAAATATAGAACAAGGTAAATAATAGAAATAAAAGATAAAATAAGTAAATAAATACACATACAAGAATAAGACAAGTGAACAAATAAAACAAACAAGTCTTTATATAAAAATATTTAAGCTAAGAAAGGAAATATTTAAGCTAAATAATTAAAAAGAAAGTATCACATATTAAATGTTTACGCTAAATACAAGAAATAAAACTCAAAGGAAGCTATTTAAAAGACCTATGAAAAAGAGAAAGATCCTTCTAAGTGAGATTCTTTACTCATATCCTAATACGTCAAAGTTTTCTATTGAGGGTCACGTTTTTGTAAGTTCCAACATAGCCATATTATTCTTGATCACCTTCCCTCAATTCTTCTTAGACTTTCTTTTTTTCCTTTTATACTCCATAAGTACAATCTTCTCATATCTTCTCACTAGCGCGTTATCTAAGTCTTGTCTCTCTTAATTTTTCATTAATATTAGTCATCTTTAATTTGTCTCGTATCATTATATTCCTAATCGTATCTCTTATAGTAAAGTTGCACATCTAACAAAGCATCCTTATCTCTGCCACCATTAACTTATGACTACTAACATGTTTGATGGACAAACACTCTGCTCTATAGAGCATAGTCGACCTAATTGCCAAACGATATAATTTAACTTTGAGCTTAGGCGGTATTTTCTTATCGCATAAAACTTTTGATACATTTCTCCATTTAAGTCACCATTAGTTGATATGGTAAACATTGTCTTTATTTGTCTCTCTATTGCTTTGGATAATAAATCTTAGATACTTAAAACACTATTTATGTCGTATAACTTTTAAATTAATCTTTACCTCCACATCAGAAGCCACCATATGGCTTTAAAAGTTACATTCTAAGTACTTAATCTTATTCCCATTAAATTTAAAGTTCTTCGACTCTAACGTATCCCTCTAAATTTATAACTTAATATTAACACCCTCTTTTATCTCATCGACTAAAATAATGTTATCAACAAATAACATATACCAAGGCATATCTTTTTGAATATTATTGTTGAGTTCATTCATCATTACTACAAATAAAAAATGGGCTCAATGAGGAGTCTTGGTGTAGCCTAATTGGATAGAAAAATGCTTTATATCTCCTCCTATCATCTTTACTATAATCTTCACACCTTTATATATATGTATATATATCCCTAATAACTTGTATATAGGTCATAGGAACTCCCTTAACTTCTAAACACCTCCTCATGATCTCCTTAGGTACGCTGTCATAAACCTTCTCTAGGTCAATAAAAACCATGTGTAGGTTACGTTGTCTTTCTCTGTAATATTCTTTTAATCTTTTAAAGAAATGTAAAGCTTCTATCATAGGCCTTCCTATTCCTGGCATGAAGCCAAACTAGTTCTCCAAGATTAGCACATCCTTTCTTACTCTCTTTTCGATCACCTTGTCCTATAACTTCGCAGTGTGACTAAGTAGTTTGATGCTTCTATAGTTGTTATAATTTTTTATGTCCCTTTTATTCTTGTATAAAGGAATTAATATACTAAGTCTCCACTCATCTGACATTTTGATATATTTAAGGATCACATTAAAAAGATTGGTTAGTCGATTAAGAATCTTTTCAACAAGGCTTTTCCACACCTCTATGGGTTTCTCATTGGGCTACACTACCCTTTCACTCTTCAACTCCCTCAAAGCTCTTTTAATTTCTTCTCTTGTGATTTGTAGGCAATAAGCAAAGTTACAATATCTCTCGGATGTGCTAAGATCATCTGAAGAGTTATTATCCTCTATGCCTTCATTAAAAAGATAATAAAAGCATTTTTATCAATTTTCAGCCACTAGCACTCACCCTACTTTATCTTATATACAATATACTTCATCTAAGTCTCTTACTTTTAGTTCTTTAGCTCTCGCCAATTTAGATATATCTTTTTCTCCATCTTTAGTTTCCAATCGTCTGTATGATTTCTCATAAGCTCTGCTTTTGTCCTTTTTGCCTCTTTCTTTGCTAGTTTGTAATTTTCTATATTGGCTACCCTTTCTAACTCTGTGACGCTATATAATAGAGCTTCATAGGCAATCTTTCTTATTTTAATATTTTCTAGTACATCTTTATTTCACCACAAATACTCCATCTTACTACCCTTAGTCCCATTAGAAACACCCAAGTTCTCTTTAGCTTTATTCATTAAAAGAGTTGTTACTCTCTCCCACATTTCGTTAGCATCTCCTTTCAATTTCCATTCTTCTCCATATATTACTATATCTCTAAGTTGTTCCACTGTGTCCCTTTTAGGTTTCACCATCTAACTCTGGTACACTTCCTAGGACTTCTCCTCTTCCTCCACCTTTAATAATAAGATCCATAACTAACAATCTATATTGATTTGATAAGAAAGAGTTAATACCTTGTAATCTTTACAACTAGAACAATCGTTATGGCTTACAAGGAAATAGTCAATTTAAACTCTCATAGTTCTGCTCTTAAAATTCACCAGGAGCTTCTTGTTTTTCTTGATATTAAACTTTACCTTAAAATTTAGTGGCAAGTAAAAACGTTTCAAGTCATAAATTATCAAAAGGTGTACAAGAAAGAAAGGTTTATATTATTATTTAAGATAATATAATTTGTGAAGCTTACATGGATTTTGTGAAGATTATAGATCCATTTGTAAGGATGATAAGGATATTGACTCAAATGAGAAACTATCTTTGGGGGGATATATGTGATGGTATATATAGAGTTTGTAAAAAATTATGAATCTTTTTAAAAAGAACGAGAAATTGTACAAGTCTCACAAGAACATTATTGATTGGTTATAAAATAAGTAGCTTAGTCAAATGATCCACTTAGCAGCTTACTTTATCATTTCTTATTACTTATACAGTGGACATGTATGTACATAACTTGATATTATAGGCAATATTTTTAATATTATTAAACTTAAAGGTGTTTTCTCTAATAAATAGCAATCAAATGTGTCATATGAGATTAAATTGTATCGTGATGAGTGGTAGAGATTATTTGACGAAAGTGCTCTGACACTGAGAAAACTTGCTATTAGATTACTCAGTCAGGTAACCTTTACATCAGGTTGTGAATCTAAATAGAGCATTTTTAAACATATTCATATAAAGAAATGAAATCGATTGAAATATCAAAGACTTATTGAATTGTTTACATTAATTATAATAAGAGGATGAAGAATACATATTTTATTAATTGAATATCATTTTTATATTAATTATATTTTTAATAATAATTTTATAATTTCTCTATTATGTATTCAAATTACTTAGTAAAAAAGAGAATTTATGATCCAGCTGATATTGATTGTAATGAATATGTTGATTTTTTGATTGAAGTAGAAGAACTATCAATTGATCTTGATTATGGTAAATTTTAAAAGGTAATTTATAAAGAAAATGCATTTGTTACAACGAATTAATTAAGAATATCTATTGATAGTCAACTGACACTTATTTTAAGCATATATAAAATTTAAAAGTATAATGTATTACAATAGAAAACAAATTTATACATTACTAATTTCTAATTCATTTGAATACATAAGAAGATGTTGATGCAGGCACTTTTGATAAAAAAAGTATAGTTTACGAGTCTTTAAATAGTATTTAATAATTTTAAATTTATGATGATGATGAAATATAAACACAATTTTAGTTATGACTATTATTTTAATTTTTATATTAGAATCAATCTTACTTTGAATTATTAGATTTATTATTAATTAATTATACATTAAAAAACATTATGCTTTATTCTTGTTTCAATAACTTATTTTGTTTAAATGTTATAATTTTTACTTATTATTATTACATACCAATTTAATGGTTGTCTAATATCATTTAAACCTTTAAACATTAAACCTAACCTCTTCCTGATTTGATAGGAAAAGAAGTTTACACTATTATTTCAGATAATAAAATTTGAGAACCTTACTTGATCATTGTGAAAAATATGGGTCCAATTATCAACTTATTGATGATTATTGACTCAAATGAGAAGCCATCTTTGATATATATATTTATTTACCTGATAGTACACGTAAAGTTTGTAAAACATTTATGAATCTTTTTAAGGAGAAGAAGAAATTATAAAAATAATGAAAATAATTATGTATTTGCTGGGTATTTGATATAATTAAAGTGTAAAAATAGTTATTAATGTTTATGTGTTGCCTATTTAAATCTCATTTTAAAAAATACTGATTGTAATGGACCATATTTCTAATATTGTTTCACATGCATCTAACATCAAAATTATTTTTTTATAATCACCTTACATTATTATCTTGATTATGAATCAAGAATAATAGGTTGAGATCATTACATCATGTTGCTACTAGGTTTGCTTCTATCTTTGTAACTTTAGAAAATATTTATGATCATAAATAAGTATTTCAAAATTTAGTGACAAGTAAGCACTTTTCAAGTCATAAATCATTCAAGGGTGTGAAAGAAAAAGAAGTTTATACTATTATTCTAAATAATAAGTTTTGATAAGCTTGCTTGATTATTATAAAGATTATGACTCCACCTATAAGGTTATTGAGAATTATTGTCATATACGAGAAACAATATTTGGGGTATATAGTTCATAAAATAATTATCAATCTTTTTAAAGGGAAGGAAGAATCATATAAATGTTATACAAATAATTCTTATCGGTAAGGGGAAAAGCATCTTGCTCATGATCTACCTTATCATCTATAATGGAGATGTATATATAGAAGTTGATATTATGGGTGATGTTTTTGATATAATTAAATGTAGAGGTATTATCTTTAATAGATAACAATCAAAGACAACAAATGAAATTTATTTGTATTTTGAAGGATTAGAAAGTTTAGTTATATCGCCTATAAAGAAAGAACTTATGATGAAAAAAATGTAGTATGATAAGTTTTTATCCTATTAGTTTTATCTTTTACTTGTTAATGATATGTATTTTTAAAATTTTAAATTATTAATTTAAAATATAAGTGAGTAATGCAGATTATTTACTGAAAGCAATCTAACATTGAGAAAATTTGTTGTTAGAATATTCAATCAAACGATTTCTACATCATGTTATGAGCATAACTAGAGCATTTTTTTAACATATTCATATAGAGAAATAAAATGACTTGGAACGTCAATGACTCAATGACCTAATTTATATTGTCTTTGACGTATTTATATTTTTGTTAATGATTTTATAATTTCTCTATTACATTTACAAAACATTTAGTCATAAGAGAACATATGATTTAATTGATATTGAATGTATTGACTATACTATTTTTCATATTAAAGAATAAAAATTGTTGCTCGATCTTAATTATAATGAACTTGAAAAGGTGATTTATAAAGAAAATGTAATTTTCACAATGAATGAATTGAGAAAATTTACTAATTGTCAGTTGATCCTACTTTAAACATATTTAAAAATTAAAAGTATAATTATTTATAACAGAAAACAATTTCATACATTACAATTTTATAATTTATTTTAATATAGTAGACAATATTTATGTTGTGAATGAAAGTGTAATTTATGAGTTTTTAAATACTGTTGGAGAGTTTGAAACTTTTACTTTATGACGATGAAACATGACCTCCTTAAAAATTACAATTTAATTGTTAATATTGTTTTAATTTTTATTCTAGAGCTAATTTTAGTTTGAATTATTAAAATATTTATTATTAATTATACATTAATGGATATTAATATTTTTAATTTATTATTATAATTTTTACTTCATATTTACTGTATATCAATTTTATGATAATTTAATAGTGATTGATCCTTTAAAATTTCAACATCTCTAATCGAATTTAATAGTTGAAATAGGTTGCATGTTAGTAGCATTTAATGAGTTCATATGTGATATTTATGCCACGTATGTTTCGTTATTACATTTTTAACAAAAGTCTTAAACGATTAGGTTTTATTTTAAAAAAACTACAAAAAGTTTCTTTCAATAATTTTAAAATTAAAATTTAAAATTAATTTAAATCATATAATAAACCGTAACTTATATTTTATAAATTAAAATAATCACTTAAACACTTTATATAATGTCACTAGTCAGATGTAATTGAAGTATAACATTTACAAAACAAAGATGGTGTACGAAATAATCGGTCTAATCAATGCGACACCATAAAGTGCTACAGTCCAATTTTCTATTAGGTTGTTGTAAGAATTCAATGAATTTAGGACACCCATGAAATGCAATTTTGTATACGAGTCCAACCCAGCTATAGCGAGCCCGAGCCCAACACTGTAATTGGTCTTGAAGTGTCATATGGGCACAAGAATTGGGCTGGCTTTTGTTATTGAGGTCACTAAAAATTTCATTTCTCAAGTTGTGCTTGAGACAGTGCAGCTTTGAGTGTTTGAGATTGTATATTGCTCTCAATGCTCCATTCAACCGATACTTTGAGTGTGATAATGTGAAAAACGATCTTGTGGACCTTTCTTGCCTTTTCGTTTTCTTTTTTTTTTTTCCTTAAAAGTTGCTTTGAATCTGTAAGAGTTGGATATGAGTTCTGTATTTTTGGATTGAGATTTTACTCCTATTGGTTGGAGTTTAGCTAGCATGTTGTTCTCGGACCCACTCCACGAGTTTTACCGTATTATCTCTAACAGTTCAGACATCAGAGCTTAGTTTAGGTTTGGATGTTAAGCGTGATATTAATCCGAATGCATGGTAATTATTTGATGATTATTAGTAGTCGTCACTCGTCATTTTAATAAATAATTATTTTATTATAATGATGTCTTTAAATATAATAATGAATATTAATAATAATTACCAATCATTTTTTTATTTGGATTAAGTTTATATTTCTTTAAGCCGTGGCCAGGGCCGTTCCTATCGTTTTATAGACCCAGGGCGAAATTAAAAAAAGGGCCCCAATAAATCAACAATGTACTTAAATTTACATGTTTGTATGAAACATAAATGACTCAATTTATAAGTTTACATAATCAACTAAATATTAAATGATCATAACA
>JAOSBK010000008.1:6586526-6602592 GCA_027568895.1 Erythroxylum shatona
TGAAATGTTTGATATACCCTTATTAATTGCATGTTGAATTGTCTTGAAAATGTAATCTGTATAATTAGGATGTGAGAAAAATTAAAGAGTAATTTTGAAAATAAAATTATAAACATACATAAAAAATGGTGAACGACACTTATTTTAAATAATTAAAATTCTTCTAAAACGATACTTATTTTAAAAAGTAAGGAGTATATATAAATAAAAACAAAAAACAATCTACTCCATCTCTCTGTATTCCCTCATCCCTAAACATTCCAAAGCATTAATGTCACGCCCCCCCTCCTCGGCCGCTGCAGAAACAAAGGCCAAGCTTAGCCAAAACTCTTTTGAGTGACTCCTACCCACTCATTCATTCTTCCAATCATATCAACCCAAACCCAAACCCAAACCCAAACCCAAACCCGAACCAAAACCCCAACCCCATACTCTCCCGATATCTCGCGTCCAATAAATCTATAATCCACCTTTTCCTATAAACCACACTTCATTACAAAGAAACCACTAGCACCCCACTTTCAGACCTGTTTTCCCGACCAGTATTGTCCCATCTTCTTCTTACACATTATTTGCATAACTTTGCTATCTCTCTCTCTCATAGCAAGTTTGATTTTTTTCTTCTCTCTCACAGAGTTCCTTTTTCTGTGTATCTTTTCTTCTTTGTCTCTGTGCCCATTTCTTTTATCAAATCCCTGATCTTTGGTTGTGTCTCATTCATCTTTCTCTTCGTTAGAGAAATCTTCTTGATCTGAGCCTTCTATCTTCAGTTTGAGTATTAAACGAAATGTCACTGGACTTGGCGTCTGAACGTGTTTGTTATGTGCACTGCAACTTTTGCAACACCATTTTAGCGGTACAACGCTGAATTCTCTTTCATATACTCTTTGGATACACTACTGCTTTATGTTCTTTTTCTCTTGTGACCAACTGCAACTAAGGGCTAAGGATTTTTGTCTCCTAGTCATTTCATTTCAGTTGGTAAAGATCGATCGTATCTCAAGGAGCTTTCTCTGGTGAAATTTGGTGTCTGAATAGATAGTTGAATTCAGTTGGAAAGGCTGGTGAGAAGGAGGATTCGGTCCATAGGAGAATATACATATAACCCGACCTCTACTGTCTTTTCTAGTAAATTTCCATTGAAAGGACCTTTGATCAAAGAACTTCTTTGATTTTACTGAGAGAATTGAAGAACCTTTATATCCCGCATGTCATTCTTTATCACAATTTCTAACTGGGATTTCCGAAAAACTTGCAACAAGAATCAAGACGACGAAATATTTTGCATATCGTTGAAGGTTTGTTGGGGGGCAATTGTTTTGCCTCGTGTTAAACCGAGTCTTGCTAACACACTGTGGTTTGAGAACTCAGCAGTTGGATGTTGAAAAACCAGACAAGAGGTTAGACAAAGAAGCCAGTCCAATTTTGCTCGTATCACTGAGGATGACTATATCTACTAGGGCTATATAGGTAGGTATTAGGGTTCTGACCAGATAAGATGGTAGCTTTTCCTCTTGCTTACCCCATATTCTACTCGGTATTTGGTATAGAATCTGAGGTAAGCAAGAGGAAAGCAACCACCGAGCCACTGTCACATTCAACTTTTCTTTTACAGTTCATCGGTGCAAAATGCCTCTGCCTGTACATTTGTACACAGCTGCGTATGCGCCGGCCCTTAAAATGGCGATACACATTCACTCATACTCGTAGATGCTAATGCTCCCAAAACTAAAGAACAGGCCTTTCTGGGTGCACTAGTAAATTCTTTAAGATCTCACTTTGTCCCTCTTTTTTAGACGTGGGTGCTTCTGTTACTGCATACCAAGGAATTGGCGACTGATCTCAGTCACAAAAGTGATCATCAAGTTGGTTATATAAGCTCAGGATTTGCCTTCTTTAAGTACAAAAGTGGTGCTTTCTTCGTTTTCCCCAAAAAAAAATAGGGAAGTGAGTTGGTCGATAAGCAGAGATTCATGGGTCAAGATCAAATATCGAAATTCTTTTACTTCTCCTTTTTCAGCCTCTTTTTTCATCAAAGCAAGCCTCTGTTAAACAACCCCTTTTCGAGACCATTCTCCGTCTCTGTGGTTAAGTCTTTAAAACGGAGATCCTAAGCTCAAACTGTACAAAGATCAGTAAATCATTTCTGCTCATGATTCTTCTCTCTTTATTAATTGCCATCTTTGGTAGCTGTGCTTACTGGTTATGCTCTTTATGGTTCTCGTTCAAGTCATGTCCTTTTCATCTCTCTCTACCTTAAGACTATTTTTATTTTCTCCTTTATCATCTTTGCTTACGATGGGTGTCAGGCAAAAGACAGAAGCACCGAAAGGAAAGAGATACTGTGGGGAGGTACTTAAATTTAGGGCAAGTCAAGTCCTTCTAGTTATTACTCTAGCTACTCATGTAAGGTATGAGGTATCTGTTCGGTTGGGTGGGAAACTGGTAAGAAGGGCCTTGGAATCTTTTACAGACCAAAAAGAACGGCTATTTTTCTTTTCAGAGTCTAGCTCGCATACATATCACCACAACAATCAAAGTAATCGTAGATCTTGAGAAGAATTGCTTGGATGATTGCCACCAACTCTTATTCTCTTTCTTTTCTCTCAGACTTGCCTGTTTGCGCATACAAGTTTTTATATTTTTACTTCAGTAACGAGCTTCTCTTCTCCTTCTCTTCTCTTCCTATTTCGATCTTTTGCATGCTTCTCCAGAAAAGGTTTTCGCTTTTTTATCATTTTCTGTTCAGATGTAGGAAAACTTTGAGATCTCCGAAACCTTTTCAGATTACTTCTAAATGGGTGATCAAAATGGAAAGACTTCGATATAGTTCTCATTGACTAACGGGGTTTCAACATATAAAAAATCTAGTTCCTTTTACCACATTGCTCTTGGTTTCTTGATCTAATTATCAAACATCTGACACTGGATCAGAGAAAATGTTAATTACCAGCAGCTAGGTTTTTGCTAATGTGCCATGGAGGGCTAACGCCTCAAATAATAGAGCTTAAATGATAAAAAGGAAAGAAAACTGAACTCTTTTTTAATTGGGAAATGTTGCTTATTCTTCAGTCTTTAGGATCTTAAGATTTCAGCCCATGGTGAAGGTGGAATCTTTTGATTAAACAAAGAACATTGTTTCGGTCATGATGTATGCTGCTTGTCTTATCGTCTTTAACAATCATAGAGAGGGGAAAGAGAGAGAAGTTTCAAAAGAAGCTTGAGCTTGACGATTCAAAGTGGTTGTTGTTCACAGGTGAGTGTGCCAAGCACAAGTTGGTCTACTCTCGTGACAGTTAGATGCGGGCATTGTACAAATTTGTTGTCTGTGAACATGGGAACTTCACTTCAGACTGTTCCTCTCCAAGATCCCCAGGTACTAATACCATTTTAAGACACTCTACACTATCTCTTATGCTATAGGATTGTACATTGCTATTTAGTATCTCTGCAAGATGGAACTTACAAAAATTTATGCAACACTTCATTTGCGTTATTTCCTTTCAAATTTCCCGTTTTGGATTTGAGCGGGTAACAACACCTACTAGTCTTGTCAAAAATTAGAACAAGACAATAACAATTATTCCACATTCGGTTGGATTTGACTTGTTTTCTTCCTTGTCTTTCTTTGATTTTATGTGAATAAACTTCCTTTAAATCATTTTCGACCTAACCTACAGTTGTTTAGACTTATAAATGCCAGCCAAAAACTTCCGAGTTTAACTGTAGCTATAATGTCTTGGTTTTCTTGGGGGGAAAACCTGCAGAAGTTGCACCTGGACTCTGGAGATCTAAGCAAGGACAGTGGGTCATCTTCCAAATGCAACAAAACTACTGTATTTGAAGCTGTCGAGCACGAACCACCTAGAATGCCCCCAATTCGGCGTTAGTATATCTCTTCCCTTTTCTCTCTCTCCCCTTCTCTTTCACGCAGACACATACCCTTATGGAAAGTAATTGTATGAAGGTATATTGTAATGTCTTGTGGTCATAGACTTTGCATTATATAACTCAGCACTCGATATTATAACATGGTAAAAACATCATTCATGTTTTGTGTTTTTGTTCATTATGATTAAAGCATATGCTACTAGGTTAAACTATGAATATTGAGGATAAAAAGCATAGCTCTTACACCCACGTTCTTGCAAATAAAGGATCTTTCAGTTGACAGATTCTTTCTTTGGTAAATGATTTCGTATACATATGTATTTATGAAAATGCGGGTATGTCTTTACAGTTCTAGTGGGTTAATATGCATAAGAGATTAGTACTAACAAGTTGAGATGAGTGAGTCAATGTCCGAGTAAAAGTGGTTCCACAAAACTGGCAAAGAGTAAATAAACATAGAGAGTCAAACTCATCGTCATGGTCACGTGTCATGTTAAGAGCTTTCAAGGTGATGGTTTTACCTATGAATTGTAGCTGACAATTAATTATTACTGTGTCCTAGAACATACTAAGTGTCTGCAAGAAAAACATGTAATGTTTTCCAAAGTAAAAAAAGAAGAAGGAAGAATTACACACAATGAGATAAAAGTACTGAAGTAGGCAAACATATTACTGAATTCTATAGAGTTTTGTGGCTTATAATGGTTAAATTCGACAATGCCTGCTAGTTATTCAGGCACAACAACAACGCTGATACGCGAAATTTGGGGTATTACCGCTTAATTCTCAGTCTACTTTCGATATGAATGCACTAGTTTGTATAGTCTATCTTCTGAACAGTGTTAGATGGTAAAGATTCCCTTAATCTTATTCTGCAACTACTGTCCCTATTCATTGTTCTTCAGCTCTTTAGATAAATTGATTATGTTCAGACATTAATTAGGTCTCTGTGTTTCATGGCCAATGCATGCAGCCCCGGAGAAAAGACAACGTGTTCCTTCAGCATATAACAAATTCATTAAGTAAGTTCTCAAAACTTTCTCATAATTGGTATGTATAATAATGTGCATATAAAAGTCATCACCTTCATGATGGCTTTAAAAATTGTTCAATCTTCAGAAATTAGAGTGCAATTTTCTACACAAATATGATTAATGACTGCTTTTCAGGGAGGAAATTCAAAGGATCAAGGCTAGTAATCCCGATATCACCCACAGGGAAGCTTTCAGCACGGCAGCCAAAAATGTAAGACCATGATAATTGCTTATGAAAGCGAAAGATAGGCACAAATTGGTTACTTTACGGAAGACATCAATGCCTATATAGTATGTATAGCATTGGTACTAACGTCAACCTATTTTTTGACAAATGAATTGGTGTAAAATCAACTTAGTAACCATAAAAACAGTAATAAAAAAATGTTGCCTTAGGACAAGTGAACATGAAATTCGAGTGTTTGCCTGTAACTTTGTATTCTCAACTACTAACCATTATTTACTTGAAGCCTTGCAAACAAAGAAAACGATATTACTGCCAAGTTTCAACCACTAACCATGTTTTACGTACAAAGTAACACATTACTAGGATCAAACCCTAATTGCTTAGAAAACAGATAACAGAAGTAAGGATCCCTTTTATAACATGGAAAGGAAGTTGTTAAGGAGGTGGAGGTGAACAAAATAGTTTGAATACAAAGTTAATAACATTAAAGCGTAAGTCATTCTTCATGGAACCGAGGTTCTCCTCAGAAGGAGTTAATTATCAAGTACCAACAAAAGCAACTCAATTTATAATTTCGTTAAATTATGATGCACCAAATAAAATAATTTGTTTTTTGGTCAATTTAATTACATAATAATGTAGTATGAAGAAAGGTTTTTATTATATCGAATTTGTAATCTATTATATGTAATATTACTATTTATTGACGAGTACATATCACTTTTGTTTGGCAGTGGGCACATTTTCCTCATATTCACTTTGGCTTGAAGCTGGACAACACCAAACATGCAAAGTTGGACCAATCATTTGCAGGAGAGGGTCCTCAAAAACCCAATGGATTATACGAGATCAATGGTACTCTGTGAGTAGAGGCTATGGATTTTTCAGTGTATGAACATATATATCTCACCATAGCTTCCCCACATATATAAATATATATAAGGGACGTTGAAGAAGAAGTCTCCTAAGCAGATATAGGAAGACCCTCTTGAAAACCTCGTAACCATCTTCGATTATGTGTGTGTTTTCCTTTTTTATGACACTACTCTCTGTCAAGGAGCTGCTATATTTGACATTATGCTTATTAATTGCTGCGTTATATATGTTTGAATCGTGAAAGCCTCGAACTTTATTGTAAGTTGAAGTACATAACATTCTGTGGAATTTAAATGTGCTTCATTTCCATCCGGTATATTCAAATATCTACATATATATCGCTCTTCTGTTCTGAGCATCCACAATACAAAAGCACAGTAATCCACAGAGGACAACATGGATAGCCACCTTGTTTACTGTAGCCTGCCAGAGAGGGCCACCAACATGACATCTCAAATCTTTAAAGTTTCTTTTTCAAAAAGCTATCTTTGTATATATGAGTCATCCCCATTGGTGATGAGTGCTGTGTTTGTTGTATGCCAATCGTTTTATTTACTTTTTGACGTTTTACATACTACTTCCTAGCTCTCAGTCCCGCCCTGCAATTACAGTAAGAACCATAAATAGACTAGTGATCGTAAAGGTGATATTGCATGTTTTAACCTGCCAAGTTGTAATATATTTACGTTCGAAGCTGATAGAGTTAGCTAGCCTACAAGATTTGGCACAAAAAACACGCGTAATTAACAAGATTTGTCTTATAGCATTTTTTTAGGCATCTTTTTCATACGTATTAGTATCCAATGGTATTATACACAGTAATATTCGTTGTTAAATTATGGTTTCACCACAATAGTTTAAGCTGTTGTGTGATATCAACTTAATTAGTTTTACATATTCACTAACATACCTCCTCAAATGAAAGCCCTTTGAACTTAAAATTTGCATAGATTTACTCTATCTTGTACTGAATAATAAGTAAACGGTAAGATTTAAACTCACAACTGCTTGGTTCCAAAGGTTTTGATACTATATTAAGTTACTGTTTCACTATAATAACTTAAACTATTATATGTGAGACAAGCTTAATTAATTTTATATATTCACTAACATTAGCAACGGATTACTGCACCGTATAGTTCCAGTTAAGGATTACCCTGTAGTGCTTTTGTCTATTTATTTACCAAAACTTATATTGTTCCTCGACTACGCCTCAAACTCTCACACTTGACACTTCTAGGGTTGGTCAACTTTATATGTCAATCACTCTCGTTTGTCATAAAAAGGACAACCAACATCTTAAGCAACGTAATTACTGATTAACGTTAATTAAATCTTATATATGTAGTTGTCCGCCTTTAGAACATGACCATGGCATTTATACAGTTCATTTGCCTACCAAGGCTTGTAAAAGGTTGCATCTTCTGTCACGCTGACGTGAACAAGCCCTAGTCCAATTTGCAACAAAGATCAGAGTCTGTGATAAAAGTAGTCCCCTTCCACCGTTGATTTCGGCTGTAAAGAGGTCTCAAAGTGGGACCTGAACCTACGAAACCTCATTTTCGCTACAGAAAATGAACAATCAAAACATGATTCGTGAGAGGTGTAGCATGTTAATTAGTGTAAGGAGTATATATAAATATATATATATATACTGCAACAAAAAGCTCATAGAAATGATATGATGATAGATAGATAGAAAGCCGCGAGAGAGAGAGAGAGAGAGAGAGGTGAAGAGGGTAAGGTTTGTCTGCTGGGAAAGAGCTAAGAGTACAGAATCTGATATGTCAAATCGTGTAGTTGGTCATTTGGAGTTATGTGGAGGCTGTGTGTGTGTGTGTGGGGATGGCTGTGAGTCGTGTCTAAAAGGATAGATTATATTTATTACTTTATGGCTTAAAAAATGTAAGGATTGGGCTGTCATGTCAAACACAAACACTTAACACAAAAGTGAAAGAGAGAGAGGGTAGGGCTCTCCTCCTCGGGTGGTATTTAGAAAACAGGAAGTGCCCAGTATTGGCAGAAGTTGCGGACAGAGAAGGTCAGTCAGAGTCAGTAGTGACACAACATTTTCTCGTTGCCAACATCAATGCTGGAGATACTTTCAGATTTCCTATTTCATATGTTTTAGCAAACACATAAGTCATAACTATTAAACATGATGATAACTCTCTCTCTCTCTCTCTCTCTCAATAATATATATATATATACACGCGTGCCTCCACCATCCCTGCTGCTGCTGCTGCTCACTAATCATTCGTCTTTAAACATAAAAATGTAGATCATGACTTGAAAATGAAAGTTTTCTACAAGCAAACGATTCACTAAACACGTTTGTTTCCTGATATGCAACACCCTTTTCCTTTTTGAATTGATATCTTAAAATGGTAAGACTCGACTCAGCTCAGCAGCCGAGAGAATAAAGAAGAAATAATTATGGAACGCAGATTGACCCTTGACTTGTATATTTCTCCAAATGACATTACCATAGAGGTTATAGCTAGGGAACCAAGGGGATGGAGAAGCAAGAAGATGGTGACTTTATTCTACAAATTGACCTAAAGGATGATTTAAGGAAGGATATTCTTTTGATTAGTCTTGATGGGTCATTTCTTAATTACGAAGAAGAGCATACAAAAGAAAAATACAACAGCCACAAAAAAAGAAGATCTAAGTTTAAAGAGTGCTATTTTTTTTAATTTAGAATAAATAAGATGACTTCTAAATATTTATCTTTCTTCATTAATATCTCTTATTTAAAATAGAATATAAATACTAAATATTTTAATTTAAATAATTAAATTTAACTATGTCTTTAAAAGGTGACGTATTATAATTTTAACCCAACTAAAAATTTAGTCAAACACTAGAAAGAAACTTTAAAATTTTAGTAATTTGATAATTACTCCTATAAAAATATAGCATTAATAAAAAAATTCCTACTTGCCAAAAAAAATTGAACATCAAGGGTGGTCCGAATTTTAATCTAATTTTGAGATTCTTCAATTCAGGTAGGTTGGTGTCTCCATAAGCTTCAATCAGTGTTCCCAGTTTAAAGGTTTGCCGTGAGTCACGCAGACAAATTTTCAAAGCAGTGCAAGTACTTCATCACAGTATTATATTCCCTTTACTGTTCTTGTGGATGTTCTTGTTCGTTACCAAAGCTTGTTAACCCCATCAGCTAACACATCATAGAAGTAGTAAGAAAAGACATTGAAAGAAGATACCAAAAAGCCTACGCTTGCTCTCAACGATGTTGTCAATGGTTCATCAGAGAGAAAAAGAAACATCAGACTTTAACACTTCCTTTATCTATCTACAGTCACAAGTGCAACCAAGTTCATGTGGGGATTCATTTTGTTGTGTTTATTGGACACTTATATGGATATTCCAAGGGCTAATGCTAATTGGAATGCATATGGGGTGAAGTGATAACCATAGAATTCTAAGCAGAATGTGAACCAAACATATAGTGGTCCTGTCTTCAAAGCTGCAGGGTCTACACGTACTATGGTACTGCAACCATCAAGATAGTAAGGTCACATCTTACACAAAAATGGAATGAGAAGTAAAGTGGTCCACAATACCAAAAGCCAGCTAGGTTAAAGAATAGAGGATTTCTTCCATTTTATCCTGCAATTTTACTAGATTATCTTCCTTTTTTTTTTGCTTTTCAAGTTTCACTTCATTAATTCTCCTTGTATTTATGTTCACAATCTACTCCTATTATTTACGTTGAAGTTTTTAAATTATAGACAATAATTATATCCGTAACTGTAATCTTTCAGGTACGATTCAGATGCATTGCATTGACGCAATCTATGTTCCATAATGTAAATATCTATGATGAATATCTGGTGTGAGGAACATGATTGGTAGGGTTTGAAAGGAGAAAGGCTACTCTTGTTATGTAACTCAATTTGATTCTTTGAATCCAACTGGCCCAAAAAAAAAAAAAAAGAATGGTTCTCTGCACTTTCTTTTGGAAGGCAATGTGCAGGTATTTCGCAAAAGGCATTCCTGAAAAATGGACATGCATGAATGGCAAGGCCGGCAAAATCTTTGAATCCGCCTTCCTGTATTTATGGCAATCACAATCAAGTGATGTGTTCAAGCATCAATGTTGAATTGCAAACAGAAATCCCGAAATACACGGCATCTTTTTGTCCAGGACCATATGCTGTACTGCTCTGTGTTATGTTCCCTTTACATTTATTTCTTTCTTCTGTATAGAGGAGGCCATTAAATCTTTAAAGGAGTGGGGTTACCAACTCTTTCTTTGCTGCTTGGAGCTAATAATTGTTTCTTGTGCAATATGTTACAGATTTTGTTTCCTACCAATAATAAAGGGTTTCAATTTCCAGAAGGCATGTTTCCTACCATTAATAATGGGTTCTGCACAAAAAAATGCTGAGAAGGATGCCTTCCTGAATAACGGATTTCGAATTATATTCGTATCTGCAGATAAAAAGAACCTGCGGACTCTTCCAAATTGGCTCTAATAATGGATTTCTTCGCTTCATTAATGGGTTTAGATCAAACATGATACATATGATCCCTTGCGTTTTAGCCTGATCAGGTAGGTTTCTCGGAAAAACTGAGAGAGGTTTGGTTCAGTTGGCCTCATTCAGCATTGCGTTCAACTCATAGGTCCTTTTGGTTTGTTTCTCAGTTCCACAGAACTGAGGGACAAGTACTGCGCCAACTAAGTTTACTGGTATAACCAGGCCGTCACCCTTGCAAACCCTTTAAGTGCAAAAAGCCATTACTGTCATAGACCCCTCTTGTAGTTTGCAGCATAACAATGTTAAAAATAACTTCGTCATCAACTACCGAGCTCATATTATGATTGATATCCTAAACCATGGGGAATATTGAAACGCCTTCTTCTAATACTAGAAATCTTATCAAGGAGGCATACTGGCATCTTCCTTTTGTAAAGTTGGAGGCTCCTGTGACAGAGATCCTTAAAATAAAGGGACAACATGAAATTCCCCTTTAATCTATAACCTACAGCTGTATTTTGACCAAGAGATAAAGTGTGTCCCAAAAGTCCAGGTTAGTGAGTTCTCAGAAGGAACTCATTGGTCGTTTCGCACGACAAGTAAAAGGTAAAGCCATGAGCTTCACTTCAAACTTATGCCTAAAATGGCTAAGCATGCAGGCCATCCCATCCACGAGAGGAAGCTATCAATGGCATTATGAGCACGAGACTTGTTCCACGGATTTAAATTTTCCACAAACATATAACACCGTTCAAAGAATCAGCTTTGTTCATGCATCTTGGAGATAAAATTGACTTCTAGAGTTCTACAATAATATTCAACGATCGAGAATATTATTGTAGGAAGAAATATTAAAGAGCGCATTTACCGTCCTCCATTAATTTTTAGGTGGAGAAATATTTGAGAAAATAGCCATTAAAACCACATTAGAGAAGGAACGGAAACTCTCTAAAATTTTCAGGACAAGAGAAGAAGGTGCGACGTTAAACTGTAAGAGCCAAGTTTAAGATACTGTCATGAAGGAAGACAAATCCATTTTTAAGTACTTCACAAGAGTACTGTTAGAAGTAGTGAAGGCAATAATGACGCCCGGTAAAACTATTCAGGATTTTCAAGTTCCAATCTCTTAACTCAAAATTCAATTATGTCGTAATAGTTATTGAAAAATTCAAAGATTTGAGCACTATTACTGTTGTTCAACAGAGCGAATCTTTACTATTTCACGATGAAAGAATGAATTGTGATATAAAAAGAATCCAGCATGGTTGGGTCGGTCGTGCTAGGCCCGAACTCAATCATGACGGCCTATGGACCGATCGGTCCACCTCTCAAGGATTTGTCTAAGTCCCATAGGCTATGTCAGGCCCGGGCCTAGGTCCACATATCTACGACCCATTCACAGGAGTTAGTCTCCCATGCAAACGTAAAGATCTACGTAAAGACCTAAACCTAGCGTCTATGCCATATATAAGGTACTATTCTGCCATAATACAGGTACGACACTAGAACCCTAACTTTCTCTGCTTTACAGCAACCCAAAACCCTCACAAAAGTCTAACTTGAGCGTCGGAGGGGCTTGCCGGACACCAACCCCCGACGTGCCTTTATTGTTTTGCAGGTGCTTCAGAGCTAATACCGACTAGCTTCATGGATCCAAGCAACAATGTGCAGCCTCGTCAGAATCAGGCTGAACTACAGAGTATTATTAATCTTGGGGTATCAACTTGTACTCAATACTAAAACTTGGTGGAGTTACTTGGAGTTGTTTTGCGGTATAGTTTCGAGCACTGACCAATAACTCATAATCTTTAAACTCTTGCAAGTTAGATTTATTTGTTGACTTGGCTCATAATTTTTTTCCCTACACGTTGGAGGGTTTTTCATGTATGTTTGTGTTTGATTTTTTTCTTCTCATATTTATAGTGTTCGGTTGTTTACTTTTACAATTAATATTTTTTAGAATAATTAACTTTTTTATTGCCATTTTTGTCCTTTTCAAACCTAACCGGAGACATTGTTCTTGGCTTGAATACATAGCATCTATTTCAGTGTCGATACCTATTGTTTTGTAGCTTTAACAAAGTGTTGGTTTCTTTACTTTGGCTATTGACATCAGCGTCTAGTTGAAGCATAGCCATCTTACCAATCGTCTCTATCAATCAGTAGAGGAGTTCAAACTTTGACAAAAACTCCATAATTTAGTTAGCTTTCACTTTCCATCACATTTTTCTCACGGTCGTCAATATTGGAAAAAAGGATAGTAGTTTTAGTTCATATTATGGGTAGTTTGTTTTCACTTTTGATTTTGATTCATTTTTCAGATAAAAAACTTTTAGTTGTTAATTTCAATATAGTTGTACTTATATTACTGATAATAACAAAAATGTAGAGATAAATTAATTAGATAAATAGATTTATTTTAATCTCTTATATAATATTTATCAATAAAATTTAATATATTTTATCAAAACAAATATTTAAATAATTAATTAAAATATTTATTTATAAAATATTTAGTGTTATTATTTATATTTGAAAATTTGAAAATTAAAAATTCCATAAATAACCATTTCAAAATTTTAAATTTTATGTACTTTAAATATAATTTATATTTATAAATAATTACCAATTTTGAAAATATGTTTTTAAACAAAATTTAAATATTCAGGTTAATTATTAAATTAAAATAAATTAAATAATTTATTTATATCAATTATAATTCTTATCACTAACTAATATTAAATAATTAAAATAATATATATTAAATTAAATGGTTATATGTAAATGAACACCAATCGTCTCTTACCCAGCGCATATGTTGAACATGACCATAATTTTGTAGATCATGTGACTACCTTGCACATAAACGTAAGAACGTGATCTAAACGAAGATGTTTGATCATCCTCGTTCAAAGTAACTGAATCAATCTTAAGTTGCCTTGGATCTGTAACTTCCTTGATCAGTTATCTTTGGTTTATCCTGTCTCTTCCTCGTAACTTTGTCACGAACTGTACCTTATAACAATACTTGCATGTTTAAGAGCAGGTTCCTTTTGTCTAGCATATGACAACGTTAATCATCTTTGCGTAGAGGGTTGATATATGAACATAAGATATCACATGGGTCAGCATATAACCTTGGATTAGCTACAAGACAGCCCTCAAAATCCTCTTCGAAAGAGGAGGTATGATATCACATGCTATGTCACAGCTTGAGAAATACGGATGAAGAAAGGATTTGCGTGCGGGCAGAAGGAAATTGAGGAAGAGGACAACTAAAGGTTGCTTCTCAAAACCCCACCAGTACCCACAATCCTTATCTATTCCCCATGACCCTTCACTCTCCCCATGTGACCTTCAATTGCGTGCAACATTAAAAAATTCAATGTTCGATACATCACCTGATTTGTCGAAAGTTGAAGAGCCATGTTCCATGTCCTATGCCCCATAACGTAAGGACTTGACCCTCTTTTGAAACCATTTACATATGATGCTTATTTTGGAAGAATAATGATATTATATGGCTAATAATTATGGCATGAGACATGCGGAAAATTTATATATGTGGTCACTCTAAACTAGAAAGAAAGGCGAGAATCCAGAAATGGGGTGTGGAGTTTGAATGATGAAGTAAAGGGACCGAAATTATGGAGGTGTTTAGGTGTTGGGCTACAAAAGCCAACCTGGAGTAACTGATTTTCTGGGTTAGTCGTTCGCTTTGGAATAAATGGACAAGGACATGGGTCTCTTTTCAAAGCCAGTTTGACCAAAAGGAAGAAAAGTGTGTCAGTGAAATAGACAAGTGATGGCTCCAAATTGACAGACATAACAGGTCTACCATGACTGCTTCAGGTTCTGCTCTTTGCATTCTCATGTCAAGTTCTTCTTAAATCTGCAGGCTGGACTCTTTTAAAGTTCCTTTGAACCAGAAGAAAAATCCATTTTCTTTAACCTTCTTAATTTGGCAGTGGCACAGAGTTTAAAGTCCAAAGTAGAACCAACTAATAAGTTATTAATTTGGTAAGTAGAATCAGCAAACAAAACAGACACAGAATCAGGAAAAATGATATCAAAACCATAAGCAATGATGGCTCGGTTTGATTTTTGTTCTGATATCATGAATTCCCTTTATCAACCTGTTGGCTAAAAATAGGGAACAATGCCCTAAAATCACATGCACTCCATTATTGTTTTCCACCTTTAACAATCTGTACTAAACAATTAATTTTGCAAGCAAGAAACAAAAAAGGGAATCATGTCCATCACCATTACTAAGAAGTACTAATCTTTTCCTTTTTCAATCTTTACGGCTACAGTTTGATATTCTTTATAATATTCCCAAGTCAGGGTAAAGCCCAACTACCACAACCACCAAATTAACTACCCAAAGGGCAAAGATCCTCCAAGATCAGAACCAAAAAATGAATAGGTACATGGAAGATAGAAATGAAAATAATTAATAGGCAGTCACCAACCACATGCATGCAAAGAGACAATAGATGATAGTCCAACCTACCATCATTTGTATCTTCATGATTATACTCTATTCATTTTGGAGGTCTCCATGAAATGCGACCACATTTATTCCACCCAACCTCGCCTAACGTGGGTCTTTCCCAAATTATTGCATCTACCTTTGCCTTTGCTTGCACTTGAAGGCATTGTCTTCTATAACTAACATCGAGATGCCATTTTCCTCCACAAGTTTGTACTATTATTCCAATGCTTCAAGTACGCATGAAGTACCTACGACGAATTGAACAGTACTGTAAATTACGTTTAGATCTCACATGGAGCCTATTCGTGGGGCTCTAAAGCATTTTGCTAGATGTCTTCGTCAAAAGAGGCCCAACAAAAACATCCCAGAACTGATAGGTTGATTAGGCCACCAGGCTCAACGCAACACGAATTTGTAATACTATCTGAGGAATGGCCTGATACTGATAGATTCGACGATGAACTGTAACTATAAGCAGAGCCTAACAATTTCCTTTCCTTTGGTTTCTGTATGCTATCCGCCGCAAGGGTCTAGGGATTAGAAGTGCTTATGGTCAAATACTCTAAACAGCAACCTAATACAGCAATCTTACCTACTGATAAAGTTCAATTAGAAATTTCATTAAAGATGAAAAAGACTTTTTAGACTTTTTTTTTTGAAACACAATAGGGTTGTTTTATTAAATAGAATCAGCTAATAAAACATCCTGAACAATATTGGGTGAATTATGAAACCACTCACTAACAAAATCATCAACTCTAGTAGCTTGAGCTAGTTTATGGGCAACCATATTAGCTTGCCTAGGTACTGCAACAACCCTGCAGTTACCCTGAAATTGAGATCTTAGCATTCTAATGTCTTCCACTACAGCACCAAAGGAAGTAAAATCTAAACTACCACTCCGCCAATGTTATGAATACCGTACCGGAGTCGGTACCGGATTGAGCTCTGGAACGGAATGGTACCAGTACCGGTCGGTACCGGGTACCGTTTCGGTGAATTTTTTAAATTTATAAAATAGTCCCTAAAATTTTTAAAAATTGCAAAATAGTCCATATTGATATATTATACAGTT
>JAOSBK010000008.1:6607753-6628348 GCA_027568895.1 Erythroxylum shatona
TAAAATATTTAAAAATTATTGTTATTGACTTATTTCATATTAATTGTCATTATTATTTATTATTAAAATTTTTGAAAGTATGGTTGATGTAAACAGTAAATTAGTAAGTATACAGTACAACTGTACAATATACTAATATGGACTATTTTGCAATTTTTTAAAATTTTAGGGACTATTTCATAAATTTAAAAAATTACTCGAAACGGTACCCGGTACCGGTACAGTTTCGTTCTAGAACCCAATCTGGTACTAAGCTCGGTACGGTATTCATAACTTTGATACGAGGTAACTCAATTTTTTACCGGATTAATCCTAACCCTAAGTTCCTAAGACTCAATCCTAAAGGTTGTAGAGGAGATAAATTTAGAACTTTAAGATCCCTTAAGTTCTTACGTAATCTATATATTTATGTGCATAAAGAGTCATCACATACTGATTGGGTAGTTGCTGATTGATCACTGACTCTGCTCAACACCAGGTTCTCAGCAGCTTCAAGTTTCCTAGTAGCTCCAACTCTTACACTGTAGATGTGCATAATTGATCCAACCAAGAAGCATGCTCTCTTCTCCTTTTTTAACAAGTCGAACTCAAGATCTCTTATAAAGCTGAGCCTTAATTGAGGAGTTAAAACCATACCACTCCTACTTGTCCATGCTTGCTCACTCTTAACTTTGTGGCTTGAATTCATGTGTGCCAAGGATCCTAATTGTTGGCATTGGCGCTGGGTAAAAATTAAAAAAAAAAGAATATAAAAGATGTGTTCTCTCTGCGACATGAAATCATCTAATTCTATTTACTCTATTATCCACAAAATTCCTCTACTGCCTCTGCCCCCCCTCTTTCTCTTAGCACGGTTCGGTTTACAGCACTTGTTCTTACGTAAAAAGTTGACTAAACTTAATTCGCACAGGAAGTACAAGCCACTAATTTCGTCCGTATAAAACAATCTACGGAGTGAAAGATATCTGCAAATAATTTCAATTACGAGAAAAAAATTGATTTATTAATTTATTTTAGTTACATTATCAATATTAGTTTTAAAATTATAATAATAAATATCATATAAAATTTTTAATTTTTAATTAATAATGAACTAATTTACTATATCTTATTAACAACCAATAATATATTTATTAATTTTTCATCACAATTAATAAATTCTTTTATTAAATTTTTGTTTATGGTAATCAAATTTCTCATTCTCATTTATAATTATTTTCTAGAAAAATAATTGGTACTTAGTTTCATCTATTTTAATGTTAATCAACAAAATTATAAAGATTATTATTTACTGATTTTATATATTTACATTGTAAGACATTTATGGATCGATTCATAGTTTTTGGAAGGAGATTTATTTCCTCTCTTCCTTTCTTTATCTCTGTTACAGGTTTCTACAATGATTAAGATAACTTTTCATAAGTTTCTAAAACTTATATATCATTTCACCAGCCGTTATGTTGGTTCATTTTAAAAGAAAGAGGAAAATGGTCTTTGACTCATTTGAGATCTCTTTATTTAATACCCAATAACTATCATCTTGGGTTCTTTTCATGGGACTCAAACTATAAGTTACATGTGCCATTAAATTTTCTAACAATCTCCTACTTATCCCATGTTATGACTTGATTGATTCAATAATAAAACTTTAAGTGCACACAGTACATGGAATTGATCAAGCCATCCTTAACTGAATTAAGATGATGGGATCATGGCGATCACAAGTTATACAACATGATTCCTTCCATATATTACATAATCAACTCAACTCATAAAACTTTAAGTGGGTAATTCTGTAATTGTTATCTCACAAATAATAATAAATATAATATGAATTTTTAATTTTTAATTAATAATGAACTAATTTACTTTTTTTTGGTAATTTAATGAATATATAAATAAATAAATAAAGATATGTACAATCAAGAGATTTGCGAGAATGCAATCTCTACTCTATACAAAGAAACCTAACATGTGTGTACGAGGAACCCTATAAATGCTCCCCTTGCCTACACAACCAAACAACAACCTAAGATTTCTCAGCCCTCAGATATCCATAACATAGAGCACCTTACCAAAATTACAAAAATTCCTAACCTTAGGTTCTGCCTTTAAACTAATCAAGATTATCTTCACTACTTCTTGGAGATATCATCCTCTCTTGCCAGAAGTTAGTGTTCGATGTGCCCTCCTTCCAAGTTGACACTGCTTTACAACTTTTGTTTTTATCGTTTTGATTAACAACCTATCTCTTAGTAGGTAGCTAGGATTGCCCTTGAATTGATTGCCAACGAGGGAGTGTGCTTATGAGTGACTGCCTCAACCATTACTTGCAATACAAGATAAAAGAAAACAAACCAGAAACACAAATTACCTACTCTCGGTGTTTGAGCAAAGTTGTTCCATTACATGGAAGATCACTTTAGTGTTGATGTTCCCCACTTCCCTAGCTTTATCTTTGAAGGTTCTGAGGTTTCTTTCGGACCATATGTTATAGACAACAGCAGATAGCAAGATAATAAAGATGTTGAGGACAATGTTTCTATGACTTGGGGTTTGGTTGAACCAATTTTGAATGGATTGAAGATTTGAAAGGTTTGGAATGTTTATCTGAAAGTGACTGAGGTAGTGTCGCCACACTAATTTCGAAAAGGAGCATTCAAATAAAAGGTGTCTAATAGATTCATTGTCCGAAAAGCAGAGTGAACAATGGTTAGGGACAAATGTATAAAGTAGTTGATCTCTTGTTTGTAGCTTATTAAGGAAAGCTAACCACAAGATAAAGGCATACCTTGGGTTTATACCTTGATGCCACACCAATTTACACCAAGATACTCTCAGATAAGAAGGTCTCATCAAAGTGTATTCCTAAGTGTTAGTGTAGGTTTTAGTGGAGATGGAAATCCATTATAGCCTATTCAGTTGAGACTCATTAGGTTGATATGTTAATGGCTCTAGCATACGAATGGCCTCAATTATGGCATCTTGCCAGTTCCAGCCATTGTCACTGATAACCTCAGCTACTTTTGCATTCATTGGGAGTTATGAACCATTGATAATTCTTGGGGTTGAGAGATCCTTTAGTATTCCTCTATGATGCCATGGGTCCTGCTGTAAGAAAGTAGAAACATCATTCCTTATCCTAAATCTAAAATGGTTCCCAATAATATTCCTGACCTGAATGAGTTTCCTCCAACTACAAGAGCTATTGCTTGTTGGTTGAGCACTCTAGAAGTTATTTCTTCTAAGAATAGTGGTGTGAACTCATTTAACCCATAAAGCTTCCCTATCAGTAAAGAGGACCCAGATCTGTTTTCCTAACAATACATTATTCCAAGTGGTTAAGTGTTTAATTCCCAAACCACCCTCCTTTTTAGGTCTACAAAGATCAGACCATTTTACCTTGGCATGAGTTTTAGACACAACCTTCCCAAACCATAAGAAGTTCCTAAGTTTAGACTCAATTTCTTTGATAATAGAAAGCAAGAAGAATGAAACGGCTAGCCGAATAGACCTGAAAGGTAGAAAGAACAAAAGTTACCAATTGGAGCCTACCAACATAGGACAATGCCTTATTAGTCCATTTGTTAACTCTGGAGTCAATTTTTTTTCCAACAAGGGGATACAGTATCTCCTAGTCAATTTTCCTGTTAAAAGAGGCACACTTAGATATTTCATAGGGAACTGACCTCTTTTAAGACCCAAAAGTGTTTCCAATTGAAAAGACCAATGATTCATATCAGGAGATAAGAAGAATTGACTCTTATTAATATTCATTTCCAAACCAGAGAATTTAGAGAAAGTGTTCAAGCAATTAAACAAGGTAGTCACTAAGGTCATATCAGCATGACAGAACATTAACAAGTCATCAGCAAACAAAATATGGGAAAGTTTGAGAATTTTGCATCTCCAAATGGAATTTAAAATTAGGATTTCCTGCTATCGAAGTATTCAGACTCCTAGAAAAGACCTCCATACAGATAATAAATAGGTACAGAGAGAGAGGATCACCTTGTCTTAATCTTAATTTCCGAAAAAAAATTTTGTAGGAGTCTCATTAACGAGGATAGAGTAAGAAGGAGAGGTTAGACAATCTTCAATCCACTTAATAAACATATGAGTGAGTCTTACAACTAGGAGCACCTTGAGGAGAAAATCCCACTAAATAGAATCATAAGCTTTTTCCAAGTCTATTTTAAAAGCATATCTCTTATGGTTATTAGAAAGGTGATAGTTCTTGAAAATTTCTTAGCTAAGAGAATGTTGTCTCTTATACAATGATTTTTTATGAAAGCACTTTTGTTTGGACTAATGATGAGGGGCAAATCCGTCTAAGTTTATTAGACATGATTTTTGTAATCACCTTATAAATCATGTTACAACAAGAAATAGATCTATAGTCCAATACAGTGGAAGGTTGGTTCTTCTTTGGAACAAGAGAAATAAAGGTTGAGTTAAGCTCTTTGGGGAGCTTCCCATGTTGGAAAAAAGTCTTGAATTTCCCTTATGATCTCATTACCAATAATAGGCCAAGTATGTTTAAAGAAGAATCCATTGAACCCATCCGTGCCAGGACCCTTATTTGGGTTGAAAGAAAAGAATACTTCCCTAATCTCTTGAGGTGTAACTTTAGCTACAAGATTATTTCTAATGTTCTTAGGAATTTGGTGGGGGAAAAGAGGTGTCACATAATCCTTTGCAGATGCTAGGTCTTTCTTTTTACCAAGAGAGTTTTGGAAGAAATTCAGAAAGTTATTTTAGATTTCTATTAGGTCAGTAATTCTTTGGCCATTTCTCACTAGTAAAGAGTGGATAGTGTTTCTGTTCCTATTTGACAAGATGGAATTGTGAAAGAACCTTGAGTTCTATCCCCCTCCTTAAGCCATTTAATGCGGGAAGCTTGTTTATAAAAGGATTCTTGATCATTTAAAGCATTAAACAGATTGGTCATAGCCTTATGCTCTTCGGCAACAAGTTGAGTCCTATGAGGCAAAATCCTCATTTGGTCTTGGATGTTATTTAATTCAGCTTGACAAGTCTCAACTCTATCATTAATATCACCTACCTGAACTGAATTTAGGGATTTGAGAGCATTTTTAACTAGTTTAAGCTTTGACACAACACAGGACATAGGGGTCCCTTACATTTGGGTGTTCCATGCCTCTTATACTATCTGGAGGAAGTTGGGTTGAGAGACTAGGAAGTTTAAAAATCTTGAAGGAGAAGATCTACTCTAAGGAAAGTTGCATTTCTTATCACTATAGGAGAGTGATCTAAAATATTAGGGTTAAGGATCTCTCTAAAGGATCTAGGAAATTGGGAACTCCACTTTGAGTTTATAAGAGCTCTATCTAGTTTTCTAGCTATGTGTAGATCACCAGATTGCTTATTGCTCCAAGTAAAAGTAGGACCACTAGAGTTGAGATCATACACACTATAATCCTCTACACACTTCATAAAATCTCTCATTCCACTTATAGCCTAGGAGCTAAGGGGATCAGCTTCGTGAGAAAACAGAATGGTGTTAAAGTCACCAACCAAAATCCATGGTTGGTTCCTAACAGTGAGTTTGATGTTTGAAAGGTTATGTGACACCCATATATACCCCCTGGGAGAATATTGCAAATTCCATACATACACAACATACAGAACACAAAACATTCCAAAACATACGAAACATTTCATACATGCATTTACAGAATCTTAAACAAACATACATTACATATCATTCCAAACTTGTTCAAAACATACATACATTATATCACATGAACATAATACAAATTTGTTTCAAAAAAACGAAACCAGTCTGAAATTAGTTATTACAAAAATTTACAACAATTTAGAGTCATAGACTTTATATACAAGCCAAAATAAACTCAAAATACATTTTTAACAAAACAAGACTCAGACTCTATTGGCCATTGCGGTTGACTCATCCCAGTTCTTAAGTCTTTTTTTTGAACCTGCATGGAGCAAATCCACCGTGCTAAGCATATAGCTTAGTGAGTAATAACTAAAATTTACATAATTTGACAATTAATCATACTGAATCAAGTTATAGCAGAAGCAGATATTTAAATTTCAGAACAGTTGTGTAGTTAACATAATTGAGTATCAAAGAAGGCATAACCCCTTCAATTCAAAACATCATTTTGTTTATTTCAAAATTCAACATATATCAGAATACACAATCAAATGACTACTAATCCATCAACAGAAGTAGGTAATGAGACTTATACAGAAGATACCATAATTTGTATCATATCATAGAAGAGACTTACATCCTAATAACAGAAGACACCGAAGTGTCAATAACAGAAGACATCGAAGTGTCATAGAAGTAGTTGTAGACCCTTCTAGGCATGCTTATTTACCCACAACTAGGACTCAACAGTTTTAAAATAAAACAAGGTTATTTCAGACATTTCATATGTAAAGCAAGTAGTCGATCATATTCACATGAAAGTAGCACTTGCAATGATATAAACATGCATCAAACACCTCGGAAAATTATCGTTCATAATTCAAAACACAATCAGCATAAATCAAATTCAAAAAGCAGAACAAAGTAAGGTGTGACCATCTAAGATTACTCACAAAAGCTCCTTGTTTGCTTATTGCCTAGAAGTCTCGGCAATATCTGGAATCGGTCACTCTAACAGTTCCTCTAAAACATTCAATACAAACATATATTACTATTGTGCACAATTATGAATTCAATTATGCACATTCATGTATACTGAACATGTATGATGCATGTTTCTTATCTTTAATCTTATCACATTATCGATCATGTGAAATCATACTCAATCCTTCAATCCAGATTTATTTCACAATCTACCTTTAGGTCCACTTTGCTCAATTACTCTCATTAGGAAGGTGCGGTAATTAGGTAATACCTCCTTCTAAAAAGTTGTTCTTCTTTATCTTAGGTTTCGAATGATACCAAGTTCATCCAATTTGGTTTAGTATTTAATGAGTTGTGCTAAAAATACCACAGACTGTGTACATTTGACATTTTGACTAATGCATGATCATACCGCCATGTTGTACACTTCATAAATCTCAATTATAATACCCAAAAATTACAAACTTTATACCTGTTTAAAGCTAAGATAATAATCTTAAATTTTGGTGAAGACACCTCAATCTAATTCGGCCTACATCAGCATAGTTTATTCAAAAATCACAGGATAAGATTTATGTCCCTGGTAGTGCTACGACCTAAGCCAAGACTCAATTTCATGTCAATTTTAAAAATCTTAGAGACAGAATTAAAATTCAACTTCTTCAAGAAAGTTGTAGAAATATGTCTCTAGTTAAATCTGAATTAAGAACCAACTCATTTGAAGATTCACAGTGCAAGTTATAATCGAAATACCAAATCAAGTTCAGTGAAAACATTTCATTTCTTCCAACTTTTCCACAAAACAGACTTTTAGGTCAATGTTACACTGTAATTTTGATAATTAAAATGAAGAATTTAGCCCAAACATTCTTCTACACATTTGTTCCTTCATGTCTTAAGTTTCTGTTGACACCAATTTTATGCAATTCGGTCGCATTTTGAAAATTATCCCCCAATGACTACAGACTATTCACAATAGTGATAGATTCTAGATACTCAACTTCAAGCCAACTTTTGACATACTTAATGATAGAAATCAAATTCAACACCTTCATGAAATTATAGATATAAGTTTCTAGTTTAGTACTAATTTAAATTCATCCAATTTGGATAGCTACAGAGAAAGATATGGCTAAAATACCGAAACCTATCCAGTAGAACTACTCATCCGAACCAGTTTCTAGCATCAATCATAGAATCACAAGACCTATTTATTAATGAAATAATTTACAAAGATGATGATCCAAGCTTTAGCAAAGGTCCATAAGTTGAGAGGGGGAGTAGGAGAATGAAATTTTGTTTGAAAGAAGCCAAAGTGAGCGAGTAAGCTGCTGAAATGAGCTGGAGTGCTTCAGCTATTGCTTTACTAGGTGTCCTTAATGCATCAAGCCACATGTCTTAATGCATGTAATTCCATTTGCCTAATTAAAATGCTGCCAATAGTCACCTATAGAACCAGTCCACATATCAATCATCCAATGGTGTCAAATGTCAATTAAAGTATAGGTGTAGTCATACAAATTTTCATCTACCAACTTCACTTGGCACTTGATACTTTTCCTAGTCCAAATATACATTTAATTACCTTAACCCTCTAAGGGTATTAATTAATTCCAATTTCCTCACTATAATTTACTTGATTAAAAATTCAAGTCATAAGTCTTTCATATTCTAATCATAGCAAAATTCTAACTCCCATCACACATGTACTTTCATAAACATGTATTATTTCAAATAGGATATATTTTGGGGCTTACACCCATCCTTCTTAATAATAAGTAAGATAAAAATATGGCATGCACTTATACTCTCTAACATACTCCTTTTAAAACAATCTCTTTAACTCACCTTTAGAGCTCTTTAGTCTCCTTTGAGTTACTTATATGGACTGGTTGATTAGGAAGGATAATACCGAGTATGCAATTAATTTGATGTTCTATTCTTTTTATTAAAGATAAACTACTAGAGATAAATTTTAGGAATACATCTTAGAAATCTTGTAAAAAAGAAACAAAAATAGTAGGCAATGAAATGTTCAAATTATTACCATTAAAATAAGCTTCTTTGTACAAAGTATAATTATAGGCTAGTTAGAATTTAAAAAAAAACCTCTTGATCTCACTCTCTTTATCATAAAATCTCACTTGTTTATTTATTTTTTCTCTTAACAACCTCTTCTTTCTCTTTAAAATTTTCTTTTAATTTTTTCACTAAGTTCATTTTATTTTCTTTTTCTTTTTTAATATGTCATCCACATTGTTTAGCTCACTTTCTTTTCATTTTCATTTTCTTTTTTAATATGTCATCCACATTATGTAGCTTACTTTCCTATTTTCTTCTCTCTTCTTAACTTGATCTAATCCTTAAAAACTTATTTAGGTGTCAATGATAAAAGATTAGTAGTTTTTTGTTTATAAATCCATCTATTATCACCCTTTTATCAAATTCCCAATGTCTCTCTACAATAGTATAGTCATCATACATAGACAATTCATCATACAATAGTATAGTCATCACACATAGACAATTCATCACACTAAATATCATAGTTACCTTTCACTTTACTAAGCACTTTCTCTCCTTTTTTTAGGTGGTTCAATTTTAGCTTTAAGAGCATCCTTATCATCCTCTCTCTAACTTGATTTCTACATGAATGAACTAAAATTTTGTTTTGAACGATTTTCTATCCTTTATGGTCATATGAACGTTATCTTCTGACCCCACATAATATTGCAATTATACCACATCATTAATCTCATGATTTAAACCATTTAGAAATCAAGCTATGGTAGCTTCCTGAGTTTCTTGTACATTAGCTTAGATTATAATAATCTCCATTTCCTTATGATAATTTTCAACACTCTTTAGCCTTTAAATGAGGCATTGCTAAAAAATCCTTATAGTTGTGATTAGGGATAAAGCTCCTCCTCTTGATCACCTTTATATCCTCATAGTTGTTAATAGACCTCTCATGGTTTCTTTGCCTATCAATCATAAGAAGATACTATCAAATAATAGTTAGTTAGTAAATTTAGTAAAAATGAGTTTTATCTTTTCCTTTTTGGTGTAATGGTGGTGATTGAAAATTAGTTCAATCTTTTTTCCCACTCTAAGTAGGATTTAAGGTTATTTATCCTTTATAATAAAGGAATCTTTATTTTAATATTCTCAAGGTTTTTATCTTGCCTAGTCTCCCTTCCACGACCTCTATCTTGCCAATCACCTTGATATACAAATTTATCCATATTATTTCTCAGTTTCTGGTATTTATTATATAAGACATTCCCTCTTCGTCATTATCTTGAATAACTAGTTGTTGTCGATGTGAATTAGGAACTTGCGGTGATTAACCCCTTTACAAATTGGCTATGACAATATCTTACAATTCCATTTAATTTCTAATCTTGCTAAACATCATATTCATGCATTCAAATTGTTGTTATAAAATTTGAAGCATGAACGAGTTATTCTTTATTTCCTTTTTAACTCTGTCACGATCAAACATGAATCAAAACTGTAAAAGAAAGCTAGTAATAACTTTTCAACACTCATTCACTTGTTTATCTACATTGATGACACTTAATTCCCTCTTGTAACACTCTAAATTTATGGCTTTCTTTTGAGGCTAATCTCACATTCTTTTCGTTAAAAAGAGAAAATAACTTATGGATCAAATTAGAAATACATAAACCAAACAAAACAAAGAAGGGTAGAAAGAAATCTAGAACTATATTCTTTTACACCACTACTCCTACACCACTTTTTTTCTTTCCTTAGATTAGTTTAGTTTCGTTTCTTTTCACAAACCATATGAACAATTAATGTGAACAACATGAAATAAAAGAATTGAAAAAGAAGAAACCTTAATACAAAAGTAAATATAGGTAAACCCTACAAACAATAAGATGACATAAATTGATTTTTTCAATTAAATTTTTTTAAATGAGAATACAATATAATAGAAAGAAATGGAATCATAAGAAACACAATTTTTTAAGGAAGAGAATATAATCTACATAATATAAAAATGAAAACAATAATTACACCTAGTTTAAAGCTAAGCTTTGATACCAAATAATGAAAACCCACCTAAGAATATACCCTGGAAAATCTACAAACAAGTTTAAATGAAAATCAAGAAAGAGAAAATAGATATATAAAAGAATTGACTCATTGATTATAAAGAAGCAAGAACCAAATTCATTAAGTGTTTAAATGCCATAAAGAAGAAATTCTTTTTTAAGTTCGAAGTTCATTGAAGTATAAGTAAAAGAAACTCTAACGAATCCCAAAAAAAATCTCAAAATTATTATACCTAAAAAATGTGCCTTAAATACAAAACAATAAAAACTAAAGTTTCAAATGGATACAATCTAGGACATGATTATGGGTTAGGTTGTATTACTTTCGGGCTTTTTTAACGCCAATTGGAACAATCTAGAATATGTCCATAGATGAGGTGGTAGATCCTTCTAAAACTTTGTAAAATTAAACATGGATTAGGATACACCTATCATTGAGACCGTGCCTTACAATTGACTTTTTTTGAAAACTTATATAGACTGGTACATGGTCGTGTTCACATCTATGTCTTCATCCTTAGTTTAAATTAAGCTGACCAATATTCGTCCTTCAAATTGGCTTAATTCCACTTTTGTGGTAACTTCTCTCACAAAACTATTAAATGTATCTTGAAGCCTTCTCCTTGTTGTTTAAGTGATTAGTCTACTTAAAAACTCAAAGGATTAAAGACAACTTGATTCATATCGATGTGGTACCTTGATAATATAATTAGCAATCACATAATGTGTGACGTCAAAAGCAAATTTGTGGAATTAGACACCTAAGGAATAGGGATCGTACACTTTGATGATAATAAAATGACGAAGACCAAAAGTAAATATGCAATTTTGCTTAAGAAAAAAGTAGGTGTTTATAAACTTCTCACTAATCTTTATTCCATAACTAAAGAAATAAAATTTTTAAGTATTAGTCACTTTTGAAGAATGGTTGTCGAATTCATATAAAGGGTTATACTCTTTTTCTTGAAGATAGTTATGCTAATCTTATTACCAAAGTGACTATACATAGCATCATGATGTTTATTGACCTTGCACACTACGGAAGCCATATTTTTGAAGACTGGTGTCGATGATCCTTTATGGATAAGTCATATGAGATGAATATTTTAATTTTAAAAAACTCAAAACTTTGGGAGAGAAGAAGATGGTAAAAGATATTTGAAGTATATATCATCTTAAATAACTATATGAGGCATGCTTTGGAAAGCATTTAAGGACAAGTTTTTTAAAACAATAAATTCCAAGAGCTACCAAATAACTCCAACTTATTTATGTAGATTTTTATAGTATTATCAAAACTTTAAGTTTTGGTAAAAGCTCTTACTTTATTCTCTTTGTTGATAATTATAGTACTAATTCATAGGTCAAAGATATAATAAACATCTAGAATTTTTAATATGCCTAAAATGTTTAAAGCTTTGGTTGAAAAAGAGAGTGGCTTTAAAATTAAAGCCTGAAGGATTTATAGAGGTGGAGAATTTATTTCTATGAACTTAAGAGCTTTTATAAATTCATTGTCTTTTTATAGTGCCTTGATGGCTAGATCTCTCCAAAAAGTAAAGTAACAGAAAAAGAAATGAACATTCCTGGATATGAAGAGAACCATATTGAAAAGTAAGAAGTTGCTTAAAGAATTTTGGTTTGGATGTATATATGGTTTATCTTTTAAATCATAGTCCAATAAACAATTTGAAAATATCACTCTACAAGAAGTGCAAAGTGGAGTAAAGCCTTTTACATGACATTTGAGAGTTGCTTTGATTCATATATGCATATTCCAAAGTAAGCAATTTCCCAAACCTAAAAATGAAGTAAGAAATTTGTTTTTATTATATATGAAAAAATAAAAATGATACAATTTATTTAATCCAAGCAATGGAAAGATTTTCATTAATAGAGATTTTAAATTTGATAAATAATCATTATAAGATTTTGGACCTCTCAAATGGAGGGATCTTATAATTTCCTTTCATATTTTGAAGATATAGAAGAAAATTAGATTGTTTAAGAAATTGGAAATTATTCTTCTTTACCAACCTACTAGCTCCATAATCTTAAGCATTATCATCCACATCTTCACCATTAAGTATAGGACCTTGAGGGTATTCAAAACTTGATGAATTTTGTGATGATCCTAACTTGTTTCTTACTTGCAGACATTAAGCCTTTAAATTTTAAATATGTTTGAAACAATGAGAAGTAAATTCATTTAATGAAGGAGGAAATTCAAGCCATAAAAAGGAATGACACATAAAAATTAGTTTCTCTTTCTAAGTGGTCATCATGTCATTAGAATCAAATAGGTGTACAAGATCAAGAAAAATGCTAAAGGTGAAGTGGAGATATATAAAGTAGGACTTGTTGTCAAAACAATAGTAAGGCTTTTAATATGAAAAGTTATTTGACCATATTGCTCATTTGGAAACAAGTTATTTATTAATGTCTTGTTACTTAAAATCATTGGAGGATTCAAAAATTAGATGTCAAGGCTGCTTTTCTCAATAATTATTTAAAACAAAAGGCCTGCATTTAGTGACCAATGGGATATGTGGTTGAAGGACAAAATTAAAGGAAAAATGTTAACAGTTAAAAAAGGCATTATATGAAAATTATTTCTAAGATAATAACCTAACTAAAAAATATTTCTAAGATAATAGTTTACTAGATGATTATATAAATGTGTTCTTTATGTTAAAATATATAAATATCATTTATTTTTGTTTGTTTGTATCTATATGGATGATCGTATATTTCAAATGATATAAGCTAATATGAATATATTCTTTATGTTGAAAGGAATAAATATCTTTTTTTTTTTTGTATCTATATGGATGATCTTATCTTTCACAAGAAATAATCTAAATATATTGAAAGAGTTCAAAGATTCTACGACCTAAGAGTTCGAGATGAGTGTTATGAGATTAATGTCTTACCACTTGGGAATTAAAGTACAACAAATCGAGGACAAAATTTTCATCACTTAAAAAGACTAGAAGTTATTAAAAAGTTTAATAAGCTAGACATTATATTGATTAACACTTCTATAGAGTATGGAACAAAGCTATCTAAGTTTGATGGTTAAAGAGTGTACATTCAACTTTGTTCAAAAGTCCTATGGAACTAAATTGAATATAGTTAGGTATCTTATTTGTAATTGGACTTGTTTGTCAATTTATAAAGATGCTTTATGAAGTTCACATGACTGATATTTTTTACTCATTTTATGAAGACTTTAATTTAATGGTTATTTGTGATAGTGACTTTGCCTAAGATTTTGATGATAGAAAAATTATTATTGAGTTTTTTTAAATAACACAAATTACTTTCCTTTGGTGTTTAAATAAACAACATATAGTCACACTCTTTGCATATGAATTCAAGTATGCTGCAATTACTTCTTTTAGTTATCTTATTATTTAGTTTAGAAGACTATTAAAAGATTTTTATTTAGATCAATTTAAAGTAGGAAAAATTATGATTGAAAATAAATTTTACTCAAGCTTTAGTAAAGAGTTTATTATTTGATGATAGTAGCAAACATATTAACACAAAATTCATTTTATTTGAGAATACATTTCATAAGTAAAAAATTTAACCAGTACAAATTATAAAATCTTTAAGTTAAATTAAATTAATAATATAAATATGATGTTAGGAAGACTCTTATCCAGATGTTTATTCAAATTTTTTTATCAATTGATTAATTATTTTGATTTGTTTCTAATGATTTGCTTTAATCTTAATTAACAATCACTCTCTTTAAGTATTTATTTTGATAATAGTAGGGAAGTCAGTAATTTTCTAACCCTTCCTTGTTTAATAGATACTTACTTTTTATTGTATTACTACCAAATTATTGATCTTTAGATATAACACAATATGGGTGAATAATATGTATTCACTTTTGCACTATTAGAAAACTGGTAAATGAATTGTATATTCTAAAGAATGATTATGAAAAATTTATATATGATAATCTCAAAGCAATCACAATAAAGAGAGTAAGGAAATAAAGTTAAACTACTTTATAGTAGTTTGATAACCCTTAACCTACATCCACTCTCCAAACTCTACTTAAGAATTCACTATCTTCTTCCTTTAATGGATGAAGAGGAACTCTCTATATAACCTCTTATTTGTTACCTTTGAAGGGGAAGCCTTATAAACTTATTCAAAGTTAATAGGAACCGGCACAATGTGTACCTTAAGTAATTTCTTTAATTGCTACAGTAGCACAATCATATAAAACTTTAAAAACTTACTTTCTTGTCCATATCAATGAACTAAGGTTTAAATATGATTTATACAATGCATATATATATTGAAATACACTTTTTAGCCTCTGAAAGCTTTTAATAACTCTTTAGTATGCTTAAGATACTTTCTACAACTTATACATAGTCTATTTATACTCAAAACAACACAAAATAGTTTTAAGAAATAAAAAACTAACTATTATCACGAATAGTATAATAGCATCGATTAACTAATTCATAAATTCACAACACATGTTATCAAACCATATTGGTTGACTATTCGCCTACATTGGTCAACCAATGTACCTAAAAATCTTAAATTGGTCAACTAGTGCCATTGAACTAAATTGATCAATTGGTGTATGTAAAAAAAAGTTTTTCAAACTTCTCAAGTTTTTTAAGGATGAAAACACTCTTTTGTCAATAATTTGATTCAAAATTGTTTCAAAAATTCTCTAAAATTTTATATGAAGATCAAGAGATTTTCTTTAACGATTAAAATACATTTACTCTTGATTATGAAATGATTTATGCATTATAATCTATATACAAAGGATCATACAATGACTAAGATCCTAATTTATTAAAATAACCAGGATATGGGTATGATAAGGATTATAACAATTTCCTTAAATCTTAATATACTTGATTCCTCGTTGTTTTCTTTATTTGAATTCTCTTGAAGCTCTCTTAAGTTGCATATATGCTCTACTTTGCTCATTTTCTTTATCTTTTGATTGCTCAATTAATATAATTGATTCCTTTACTCACTTTACCCTTCCATTGAACTTGATCTCTAAAATATTAGCTTATTAACATCACTAGTGATAAAAATATCATTAGTAAGTTCTCACTATAACAATGTAATAAGTAATGCATGCTCCCTTTTAATTCATGCATGTAAATGATTATGATTCAATATCACCATTCTCTTCCATTTTTTATCAACATTAAAAAGGATATATAATATATAAACTTTAAGCAATAAAAGGGAAAAAAGTAAACAACTTTCTTCTCCCCCTTTAAAAACTCTTATCATATGGACAAAGGGTATATGTAAAAAATTTATAAAATCAAAGAGAAATCTTATAATTCTCATATACCAATTTCAAAGTTCAATATGACTTTCTTCCCTATGTATATAAAATAATGTTTTATCTCCCTTCATATGTATGCCAAGTCAGTATGATCAAATGTTATCAATATGAAAACAAGTGTATACATCCTTTTATATATCACAAATAGTTACCTCCTTTTCTTAATCACTTTATTCAATAATTGGTCTTTTTCCCTTCTTACTTGGCTTATGTAAAGGTTCTTTATGATTTTTCTTATAAAATACATTGTTAGATATATCATTATTATTCCTCATTTGATGTTAATGAAGGTGATGCCAATTATTGGTATTCATTTATTGCCACTTGATATTAATCCACACAAAAAAGAAATCAAAATGTTTTAAGTAACCATACAAACTTAGGTTCTTAGAGATTAGTGCTTAAACCTTTTTCATATTCTATCTTTTTTCAGTCAACAACGATAATTTTTTATGATAAATTTTTATGAATATGTATATAATCACTATAAAAGCATTCTCACATAAAATGATTTAGACGTATATGGATCATGTGAGTGTGACCTATACGAATGTGACATATTTGTATTTTTAGGTCTTGAAAAATGATGTAGGTGATATAATACTCTCTTTTGGATATACAGGAGATTAAAATTTCTTCTTATATGATGAAAAGACCTTGCATATGAATTGAAAATTTTCATACTTCTTTGATAAGAATATTTTCGTATATTAAATGGGAGCATATGCCTTTATGCTTATACATGAGCTTTTTTCATATTATTTTGATAAAAAGAGAAACTTCCTTTTGCTTAAGACCTAGATGATGATGGATTAATATGTCATTCTTATACATATTTAGAAGATGTTAAATTCTTATATAATGCTTTAGATATGGGCTCATTATATCTTCCCCCTTACAAAACTTTGTTAGCATTGGGTGGCGCACTTTCATAAGTGAAACTAATTTCATCTCTATTATATAGCTCTTTTCAGATCAAAGTATGCTATTCAAATTTTCATTTTTTAAGAGTGAACTTATATAATGATTCTTTAAGGAAATTGATCTTTTTCTTCAATGTCTCATTCTTATATGTCAAATCATCCACTTTATTATTGACAACAACCACATTCTTATATTCTATCATATCATGCATATCATATTTCAATTTTTCATTCTTAATTACATATGCATCTAAAAGTTTTGGGACCTCTTTATTCTTGGAAGATACATTCTTTCTTTTCATACTTATAGCCCTAGGCATTAAACTAACTTTGTATATGAAAAATCATTATCATTATAAAATTTTGAATAAGAGGGCACCTCATCACTATTAACCATAAACACATACCTGTCACCATAATTTCTTATTCCTTACTCTCCAAAATAGTTGTGTGATCCTATATGACCTTAAGTGCTTTTTTATTCTTCTTTTTCAATTGTTTGTCCTACTTGTTTTTTAAGAACTTCTTAAATTTCTTTATTGTGAGATTAACATCATCTTCATTATTCTCATTTGTAGAGGTCTCCTCATCATCAATTTTCTTATCCTTAGAGACTATAACCAAGTCAACATTTCTTATTAGAGTCAGTTCCTTTTTATGTAATTTAGTTATCTTCATCTTATAGGTGAGGAGGGATTCAACTAGCTCTTCTAATAGTAAGGTACTCAAATCTTTGACTTCTTGTATAATTATCACTTTTGCCTCCCAAAACCTAAGCAATTTTCTTACCAATTTAACATTATTATAAGTCTTAACAAAACCTTTAAGAGAATTAATGATATAAATGAAGTGAATTTACACATTATAAATTGGCTTATTTTTCTCCACATGAAACAACTTATATTAACGTACTAGTAAGCTTATTTTTCTCTCTTTTACTTAAATAGTGTCCTTAGATATGATTTTATGTATATGTCATATCTCATGGACAAATTCATATATAGACACACTGATTCATTTATATTAAGAGCATAAAACAACAATATGCATCGCATCTCTATTTATCGTAACGAGCCTTTTATCATTATTGCTCCACTCATTTATATCCTTTAGTACTTTATTCTTCACTTTATCTACAATTATTGTACTCATTCGGACCTAAAGACTATTCTCTACAATTACTCAAAGATTAACCATTTTTCTTAAAAAGAGGTGTTTTATCCTAGTTTTCAAGCAAATGTAATTGTCACCTTCAACAAAATGATATATGTCTACACATTGACTATTATGGCTAAAAAGTGAATCAAATTGTGTCGTAGTGATATTTTCTAAAATTTCTCTAAATATATATGTAATAAATAAGACATACTTTAACACCAATTGTTGGCCTCTAGATGGTATACAAGAGAGGGTTGAAATGTGTATATTCACTTTTTGTCCTATTTTAAAATAGAAAATGACTTGTCCATTCTAATGAATGATTATGGCAAATTTATATATGATAATCATAAAACAATTATAATAATGACTAATAAGAGTAAGAAAATAGATAAAATTCATTTATAATGATTTATCTAAATAATTCTTAACATATGTCCACTCCTCAAGTTTTACTTAAGAATACTATCTTCTTGTTTCAATTGATAAAGTGGAATCTTTCATAAAATATGTTCTTTGAAACAAGTGAAAAGGAATCCTTACAATTTACAAATCTTGTTCAAGGTTAAGAAGAATCATCACAAAGTGTAACTCAAAGTAATTTCTCTAATTGCTATACTAGCATAACCATATACAATTTAAAAGTTTTATTTTCTTGCTCATATTAAAGAACTAAGACTCCATACGATTTATACAATTCACAAATATGCTCGAGTGCACTATTTAGCCTCTAATTACCCTTAGTAATTTTATAATATATCCAAGATACTTCCACAATTCATATTTGATCTATTATATTCAAAATATTCATTATAGTGCGTGTAGTCACTAGATTACAATACACATTATCAAACCACACCAATTAACCACTTACTTATATTGGTCAATCAGTGTACAAAAAAAATCTAACATTGGTTGACCATTGACTTAGATTGGTCGACTTGTATACTTGAAAAAAATTTGCAAACTTTTTAAGTTCTTTAAATCATAAAACATACTCCTTTAACATAAACGTGATTTAAAATTATTTATAAAACTACGTGATAGTTTGTTTAAAGTTTAAGAGGTTTTATTCAAAGATTTAAACAAATTTAGTCTTGATTATGAAATGATTTATGTATTATGACTTATATGAAAATTATCATGTAATAATTGAATCTTTAATTTATTGAAATGACAAGATATGGTTATAAGAAGGATTACAATAGTTTTCTTAAATCTTGATATGCTTCCTTCTTTTAATTTTTTTTTGTACTTGAATTCCCTTGAAACCTTTTGAAGTTACATTTATGCTCCAATTTGCTCATTTTCTTTATCTTTTGATTGCTCAATTAATTCGATTGACTCATTTGCTTACTTTACTCATCCACTAAACTTGATATTGCATATATTATCTTTTTTTTGAAAATTTAAAATACTTGAATTACTAAAGGAACATCGTTTACAATGAACAAAGAATAACAAAAGCACACCTATACAAGAAAAACAAAAAAGAGAAAGTAGCCTTTCAAGCCACTATCACAGAGCCGCTGAATAAGGAGACTAGCCGGCCTCCCTTGACGGACTGCACGAATAACCCTATCTAGTACATCATTCCACTCATAGGTAAAGTTCAAGTTACGCACTAGATATAATATGCGATTCCAAACTGCTTTGGTAAACTCACATTCAAAAAACAAATGGTTTCTACTTTCATTGACTAACTTACACAGCACACAAATGGGATCATAACTTCCGAACCACCTGTCCTTTGTTCTTAATCTGTTTTTGATGGTCAACCATAAGAGAAAAGCTGCTTTAGGACATAATACTTGTTTCCAAACGAGCTCAGACCATGGAATCGCTTCCGTCAACCCTCTCCAAATGGTACGAGCAAAAGAGGTTGTGAAATCTCCATTTTGAGTAGGAGTCCATATCATCTTGTCCGGAGATTTATGAAGGGAGATACCTTGCAAATAGCTGAAAAGAAGATAGCCAAACCTATGCCTATGCAAGCAGTCACTCTCCCGCACAACCCATGCTAAAGTGGAGTTTTTAGGAATACGATTACGAACTCCATTTAAGTCATCACGCAACCAAAGAGGACTCATCATATGCCAATTGTCAAACCAAAAATAGATGTCTTCTCCATCCCTAAATCTACTCCGAATCAAAGGATAAATCTTTTCACGCAAGGTCAGCAAGCTTTTAAAAATCCAAGAGTGGTCATACCTCATTTGGAGTTGTCAGAAGCTTTGATCATGAAGGCGGTATGCCTGCATCCATTTGACCCACAAAGCTTCTTTGTCCACAAATAAGCGCCAAATTCGCTTCATAAGCAGACTATTTTGCATTGTAGAAAATGAAATAATGCCCAAACCCCCTTGGTTTTTTAGAGCAACAACTTCACTCCATTTTACCTTTGCTCCCTTGCATTGGTCATGCCGGCCAGACCATAAGAATGCTTTTAGA
>JAOSBK010000008.1:6630092-6652527 GCA_027568895.1 Erythroxylum shatona
TATTGATAATTAATTTTAATTTATTAAATATATAAATATAATGTTGAATTAAATTATTCATAATTTTTATTAAAATTAAAATTTAAAGAATATATATTTAAATGATGGTAAATCAAATTATGAAAAAAAAACAAAAACAGGAAATAAAACCACTTTTTATAGTTTTCATAATTTTTAAAAACTAGAAAAAGCCAAAACCAAAAGTAGAAATTAAAACTTAAACAAACAAGATTTTTTTAATTGAGTTTAAAAACAAAAACAAAAAATGAAAATGGAAATAAACACCACCTTAAAGTTTATGTTTGTAAGAGCTGGTACTTTACTTCTATGTTATATCAAGACATAACTATTTGTTTCTTATTGAGCCATAAAATTGGGGAATTTAAAAAAAAAAAAAACTAGTAGTTAAATGTCAATTAGTTGGATCTCCAGTCCGATCAATATCAGAGCATGCTTGTAATTCTAATAGAGATGAATGATAAAAGGGAAGGCCATGAAAGAGAGTACTTTTCAATACATTGAGGGATACAATGAAAAATAAAAAAGTGAGTAATATGAGGTGTTAACATGAATCGATTAATGATGTAAACATCATAACCAATACTAAAATATGAGAGAGTGAGATATATATGATTGCCAATTAATTGACGATAAAGATTACTATCATTAAGGAGAGTCCTATTAATAGTAGAGAGTTAACCATTGGATTCGAGTAGCTTTGGTGTTAGTGATGCTTAATTGAGAGATAAATCATATGGCATATTTTGCTTGTGACTTACACTATTCAGATCATCATATGAGACTTCAAAACCACAAAAAACTTAGATTACCTAAATCCTTCGTGTCAAATTGTTAATGGAAAAATAGTTTGAGAGTTAAAATAGCTCGAGTATTATCACCAATAATAATCATATCGTCAACAAAAAATAGAGGTATAGTCATATCGTCAACAAAAAAGAGAAGAAATATTTCAAGAAATAGTTGCTTTTACAATTGTTTATGCTATCAATCGTATTCCTACTCTTATTATAAATATTATCTCTCCTTATGAACGCTTGTATAATTGTATGTCTAATTACCAAACTCTTAAAGTCCTTTGCAATGCTTATTTTGATCTTGTTTTGCCACATAAGTAAACCAAAGATCTTGTTTAAGTACCTCCTAACTCAATGACCGGGCTGAAAAAATGAAAGAAGAATTGAAGAAATACATTGAGCAAAGAATGTTTTGTATTTCCCTTTATGTGTAAAACTATTACATAAGAAAATATTTATTCATGGATTTACATAAAAATATACATAAGTATATACTACTCTAATTATTACATAAATCTATAATGTATATACATTATACATTAACAATTGCAAATCAAATCTAACTAAAAGATTAAATTAAGATTAGGCTAAAATAAACATATAATTGATTAAAAAACAATTTTTTATTTTTTTAAAGAAACAAATTAAAATAGACAAAAACTATAAAACAAAATTTCCTTGGAGTTATATAAAAATTAAGTTTATAAAAGAAATATTGAAAATAAACTTAATTTTTTAATGGAGTAGTTAAATTGTTATATTTTAATTAATTTAGGTTATTTACGAAACCATTTAAAATTGAAGGTATTTAAGATCAAATAGATCTACCTTTGAGTTACTTAAAACCATTTAGAAATAGTTACGAAGAAATAAAGATAAGTTGATTAATTTTATATTATACAAATTATTATTTTATTAAAAAGATTCTGTCATTAAGTGATTTTAATTTAGTTAATTTAAAATTATTTATTAACTCTAAATCTAATTTTTTTAGAAGGTAAGAATACAAATAATAATTTTTCAGTTATTTTGTGAGAGTATGTGAATGTTAATGGTGAATATAGACGGAACTACGTGGGGCTCTTGGTGTACTGAGCTCCCTAATATTTAAAAAAATAAATACTTTTATTTTAATATATATATATATATATATATAAGGACGGAATTATTTGGAACTTATTAGTACGTTGAACTTTTCAAAATTTTAAAAATTAAATATTTACATCCTATTACCTTAAACTTCTGGCTCCTGTCATCGACAGTGAGCACATGCAATGGAAAACGAAGGTACTGCCAAAGAGACGAGAGCGAACGTGGACATGGCCGGTGTAGACTTTTGGGTGGCGACTCACGCTGCTCCTGTCATAAGCTGCTAGCGGAGGACTCGCGTGGCTCTTACAAGACCATGAGCACATGTTCAGCTGTTATGGCGCAATCGAAGCGGTCATTTCTGTCTGGCCCGACCCGAGAAACAGAAGCACGTTCTCTCGTCGATCCACGCTAAGCCTAAGCCCTCCAGAACCCAACTCCTGTGCTTGGTTATTTCCGAAAGGGTGCTTCGGTTTCAAAAAGAAGTTAATGAATAAATAATAGAAAATAAATTGTTGGTTGTTAATTATTATTACAAGGCAATAATTTGATATTTTATTTTTGAAGAATTTTTCGTACCCATTATTTAGTAAATAAATGAAACTTATTTCTTAGTGATGCTCTTTTTTAAAAAATATTTTTAATACTAATTAATTAATTGTAATATAATTAATTAAAATATATTTTAATAATTTATTAATTATATTAGAATTAATTAATTAATCAAACTATTATTAATAATTAATTAAGTAGTTATAATATAATTAATTAAAATATAATTCATTCGTTAATTAAAATTAATTAATTAAAATATAATAAAATTTTATTTCTCAATATTTTTCACAAATCAAATATTATCAATAATAATGATAACCATTCTTTCCTCTTAATTAATTATTACTTAATATATTCATTTATATTCTTATTAAGTTTTAAGCAGTGAGATCCAGTGCTCCTGTTGCTGATCCTTTTTAATATAGACCACTTTGGACTAGAAATTCTTAATTCTCATTACTCGTGTCTTTAACGCTTTTGATAAGTGTATAGCCTAAAATATTCATCTACATCACCATCTCGATGATCATAGCCAATAACATCAGATAGACTACAGTGAATTAGCTTACATTTCAATCTATGCAGAGTTGATTGACATAATATTAGATGACTTTCCTACTGGTATTTGGTATTTGATTGATTAATTTGCCGAAACTGTTCAATCCATTTTGTCATGGTTATACCCTGAGTTGCCCTTTTTCTTTTTTTTGGCTTTTTGGCTTGAAAAATCAAACGTTGGGGAGATTATATATTTCAAGTGCAATAGTTTCTCAGTTTCAGTACCATGCAGCCTTGAACTCTGTTTTTCCTGTTCGTCCCAGAAGGGAAGAAGGCTATAATCAGGTCATAAAATGGCAAGAACCTGCCACCTTGGAGAAGCTGGAGCTGATCTTGACTTCAGAGTTCAGACTTTCACTGTTCAATATACCATGAGACGCTAAGTCATCACAATAGAACTATATCCAAGTAACAATAAGAGTTAAAAGGAAGCAACATCCTGGCGTCTCACATATGAAAGTTACAATTCAACAGATTTCCATCGAATATAATTTCATGTAAATGTTGTTTTCATCCAATTTTCATGGCAAGATATTCTACTTATTTTCGAAGCTCCCTCTGTATGCAGCTGAATAGCCCAACTGCAGCTTTCCTCACATGCTACCCTGTGTCAGACTTGGCTCTTTTTCCAGAAAATTAAAGGTAGGGAAGCAAGAACACCTACTGAAAAGAGCATTATTTAGTGATTGCTTAGTTCTGAAAACTCTCACAACTTCGTCTACATCAGAATCACCACCCACTAACATTCTTCCACATTGCACATAGCAATTAACAAAGAGATAAATAATGCAACAAACTCATAAATAGGAGGTGAAGGTTGAATTTTAAAAGCAAATTGCTCATCAACATATTCAATATTTCTAGACATCACTTGTACAAAAGTTATTACTCGAGCAAACACGAGTTAACTTTTCTTTGGGCTTGAAAGCAAATCCCCTCGGAACCTTCTTTCATTAATAGTTATAAAAGTATCACTTCAGTATCTTTTCTACACTTCTTTCTATCATACAACCATCGCCTGCACCTAATTTATGCTAAAAATCTTTCTTCACTTTGATCCATGCAGATCAAATTTGAACAAAATAATGGATGGGAAAACAAAATGCTTCCCCATCAAACAATACTTTTAAGACTATGGATTGCAAAATTGTTAACAGTTTTACCAGTGACACTAGCTTCAATATCTTTGTCGACAGTAATTACTCCAAGCTCATTCCTCTACAATTCTTCTGTAGAAAAGAACATAAGCAGCTGCAGTCTTTATCTTATCACGGCTGATAGGATGAACTTGGCTGTCGTCAAAGTCAAACCACCGATCGCCACCATGCTACATCAAAATGCAGAGAATTGCACATTTTAGAACTAAGCTAAGCTCAGATAACACCAAGTGATTTGCCATGATTAATTAACAATAAGGTCAGGAAAAGAACTCTATTAATAAATCGGATATAGGCATTCCCATTCTTCTGCGATAAATTCATGCAATTTGAGGATCTGCCCAAATAAATTCATAATTACATTACAAAGAGAACACATGGGCACACAAGTAGAATGTATTCAATCTTTGAAGCTGTACTGCCACCGACCAGATAAGCCTTTCTCAGTAAGAGACTGCAGGCCCATATCAGTTAAAGAGAATGATAAATTCATATTTAAACAAGCATATAACTGGTGAAGTTAGAAATATTATGAGCTTTATATTTCCCCTGTAGGTATCTAAACTTCCAGTAAAACAATGCTTCAAACAGTAACATGCTTATGCTTATGCTTTCTGATTACATCAAGCTTTGGTTTCAACAGGAGTTAACAACTAGATGGCACGATAGTATTTCTAAATCAAAATTGAAGAGTTCAGTTTTAACACCAACTTCAACCTTAAAGTCTACCAAGATAAAGTGACAGTACTACCAAAACCTGTATACTATGTCCTCAACTGAACAAATCGTCAAAACAAAGGCAGAAACCGTAAAGAACCAAAACACAAAGTACACTTACATGGATAAATGCTGTGTAATGCCCACCACCCATGCTTCCATAGTGGTTACTAATAGCATAAAGCATGTAACGGTGAGATGTCCGACCATTCTTGTATGATATATATGACGATAAATCAAGATCATCAACAGGGAATTCCACGTATGAGTCCAGTTTGTTTTTCATAAATCGAGTATATGAGAACCGCTTCAGATGAATGACCAGAATCTCTGGCAACCTCCAAAGATCCAATTTTTTACTGGCTTGCCGGTGCTTCTTGCAGCCTGGACAATACCTAAAACCATATACAGTAACAAAAATTACAAAGATGAAGATAATATATAACAGATCAAAGCTCAAACAAAAAACATAAGGTTTCTAGAGCTGTACTAATAAAAAGGAAATAAAACTATAAACTAAAATGGTTGCATTGCATTCTCGATTTCTATGAATAAAAGTGCCACAAGCCTAGATTATAAAAGATTAAGAAGATTTAACAACATTCACCACTTACAAACTTCCTCATGTTCAAAAATATTGTTATCACCCCCTTGTTCAGGACATTGATAGTTTATTTGAACAGTTCTATTTCACATCAGCGATAACTTTTACTTACAGGAGCCCTTTTGCATATGTTCATATCACATAGTAAGCATGCATAACATTTTCGCAAGGTTATGAATTGTACTTATATGGACCCTAAAGTGCTTGAAAGTTGAACCGAAATAAAGAACATACAGCACTCTGAAATAAAGTTCCACGATGCAATCAGCAAACAATCAAATGTCTCAAACTTTCCAAAATGTTTATCACTCCAAGTGAGAAATATTCTAATAGCTCTCTGAGCAATAATGTACACTGACCACATATCTTCTGGTCCAAGAGGTTCCTCCTTTAAAAAGGCTTCAAGGCACTTGTAAAGAGAAACAGTTTCCTGAGGTTTCTTTGCATGAAATCCAGACCTGAAAATCTCAGGTAATGAGCTAAGACGGTGAGTGTCGTAAAGTTCAATATGTTTTTCTGGCCAACATACAAGAACATTAAACCGTCTGGTTGTGCCTGTCATAGACACAGGTTCATCCATTGCTATTTTGATATCCTTTACTGTACCCCTGTCATTTGTTACATAAAACTCAAGCTCATCATCTAATGGAGAATCAATGCCTTCTTCATTTGAGGAATCTACTGCCTCTGTAACTTCTTCAACTGCAGTGCTTTCAGAGGCAACACAATCACCATGAACAGGCATTTGAAATGGAGCAAGCAACTTTACATATAGATCACGGAAATCAGATCCATTTACTATGTTAGAAGCTGTTGCCAGAAGAGGAATTCCAAAAGCCTTACAACTTGAATTAACATTATGGGTGTGCCTGATATTGAAGAATCAGTCAGAGAGCTTGTATGGTAGGATAATACCAATATTAGTATAGGAGGGAAACTCTTCAGTAAATGTGAGTAGAAACAATGTGAAAAACAGGAGATGACACCTCTGACAGTTATCGATATATTATATGCAAACGCTGACAAGAAGACATATGAAACTAGCTGGAGAGGAAGATGGATGTTTTATAAGTCCATTCATACACCAGAGATAGTGGGAACAAGTGTTACATATGCTTGCAGTGATGCAACAAAAATTTCATAGCATTAGAAGAATGCATGAATACAAATACACTGAAGAAAATATCACCTTCTAAGAATTATGACTTGAAAATAGCAGTGTCTATTGGATTTTAGATTCAAATATATGCAAGCAACATACAAACTTTCCTGTGTCGCATTTTAGTTCTAAGGTCTAAAACAATATTTTGTTTTCAATTGAAATGATCGCGTAAGAAAGTTACCAGGTGGTGATTCACAAGCTCAAATAGAGGAACCAATTCAACACACTTCTAAAGAGAAGTCACAGTCATTTTAACAATGCCAGGAGTATATAATATCAGACTACAACACCAAAACTAAGTTCATATAAAAGTTTTAAATAGATAAAGATCATCACCTAAGGTCATGCCAATTATATGTAATCGAACACTAGGCTCAGGACAAGAAAGAATTTGGCTGCCAAAATGGTCTAAACCTCAGACATAATTTTGGAGTTAATTATCCCTACATCAAACCTATATGTCTTTGATCTCTACCCATCCCCACCCACATTGCAGAAAGAATGAAACACAAAAGGCAAGAAATGTATAATGGGTTAAGAGTTCCCTACACAGAGAATTAGCATATTTTCCATGATTTGCATGAATAGGCAGCAAAATTCTCTGATGCCAAGACAATGGCAACTTCCAGGGTCCGAACAAGAAGAAGAGAAATATAGACCACAGATATATTGAAGGAACAGGCATCATACATCTGAATAAGGTATTAGTCCATGCATTTTCCAGTCTGATAATCAATTTCCAAAGATGACAACAAAGTAGAATAAGGGGGTTGAGTTTTCCCTGCAGAACTAGAACCATGCAAATTAAATGATCAAAGCAAGAATCAAGCAAAACTTACTCCTTATGCTGATGCATGAATACAATCAAAGGAATACTTCCAACATCTTTCTTCAACCGATAAGCAACCAATCGGTCACCATCTCTGATTAAGTTTAAAGAATCTGTTGGCTCTTCTAGGTAACGGATAATGCAACTGTTGTATACCTGTGTAGAATTCTCCAACCTCAGTAAAGAAATGGCACATGTATAGATAAATTTTTTAAATATCTAGAAAATTCAAGAGATTTTTATAGACTAGAACGCACCTCTGCTACCAATAGGGTCTCATCACTCCCAAGAGAACAAGCAGCACTTAGGGCCTGGATCAGATCTTCACATTTTCCGTACTTGGGCACAGAAATGGTACATGGCAGTGGCATACTACTTCCATCGTTACTGACAACTGTCAAAGTCATAGTCCGTGTATTTGTTGAAGGCAAGGGAAGTGATAAGTACATGAATGGATCAAAAGTAACGGACACCTTTTTGCAAACAGGACAAACTAACGTTGATTTGTACTGGCCCTGCAATGAAAAAAGGAATAGTGTGAAATAAAATAGGAACACAACCAGAAGAGTGTAAGAGCAACTCAAGCCAATCTCAGTTTAAAGATCTATTGGGCTCTCATCTAGGGCAAGAAATATTTAGAATTGTTTCGCTAAAAAATATTAAAATGTAAATAGAAACATACACGATTAGATCAATCGTGCAGGTCACTTCAAGGTACCAAGGACCATAAAACTGATAATTTACAAATCAAACTAAAGATTGAGATATAATCTATTCCTACTCAAGCCTAACAAAAATAAATTTATTGAGTCTTGAGAAAGAAATACAACAATTTACAATCAACATGAAGCAATGAGTATAACATGATTTAGTGAATAACAATTGAATGGACAAAAGAAGCTGTACTTGGCAAACATCAACAATAATAGAGTCATTTCGAGCCACATGATTCCGCCAGTATTCATCAGCTACTTCTTCATCTGGTCGACCCTCTCCATCCTTGGCTTCTACATAAGGTTTTGATTTTACTCGATTGAGATCCTCATGAAGTCCATCCAACAGAAAGGCAAGCAGTTCCTACACCAAAAGAACAATCAAATTCCTGGTATACATAGAACAGATCTCTGAAAAACTCCACAGTAAAAGGTGAAACTAGGTAATCCAACATTCTGGCCAGAGGGCAAGAAGATTCAGACCTGAGAATCATGCTGATTAAAACCACTAAATTGAGGAGCAAATCTAGCAAGCTTTGACTTGAATGTTCTTGGAGCTACTGGACTTGCTCCGGGAGCCCATAACTTCCTTATTAGATCTCCAAAAGCTAATGCAATCTCTCCCTAGTAAAAGGAAAAAAATATTAGGAAACAAAAGAAGGAATTAAAATGCAGTACAGATAATAGACAACAGCGTTACCCCATTTTTAACAGGTAACAATGATTATTTTAAAATAAACTATAGATAAAGGATAAAGGAAAACCTACATCCATTCCCAATGGGTTGTCATGATTTATTTCTCTACCGTAATCTCCAAGGAAGTAGTCTACAAGCTTTGGTGTGTGTGCTAAACACTGTATGGCACTATTCATGAAGCAAGTATTTCCAAGATTCTGTAATCCTGTCAATCCCAAAGAACCAGCTTCTCCAGATTTTCCGAAGAATGTGGAAGAATTACGAAACAAATTGGTAGTGGTATTTCCAGTGGTGCCATTCATAGCAGAAATTCCATTGGAATGCATTCCATTAGAATGTTGTGCATCCTCTTTTCTTCCTTCTCTACACTTCATGTTATCTGATAGCCCATAAACTTGCAGCTCCAAAAAGACCTGCGGATAAGAACAATGATAATCATAAGATATAATCTATAGGCATTAAAGTGGCATCAATTAAAAACAAAACAGCCTCAAACCACAAAACAAGTTACTTAAAAGTATATTTCCAAATAGTAACAGGTAAAAGTAGGTAAGTACGACTTAAGTTATAGCTCATTTAGGAAATGCCACCCAGGTAAAAGTAGGTAAGTACGACTTAAGTTATAGCTCATTTAGGAAATGCCACCCTGCTGGAATGTTAGGCAAAGGGAACAGCATAACAGAGCTAAAAACAATTCCATATTTGTCATTTTTCAGGTTGGCAGACCAACATTAGAGCTTCTGATTGGAGCAAGAGTTCAGTTAAATGGATAAAACAGAAAATCAAGTAGATTCTTATCCAGTTACAATCTTGCCTATGATGGTGACACAAGAAGTGTGAGGAGCGAAATTGAGGCTAGCAAAAGCATATGCAGTTATCCGTAATCCATGTTACATGTTCATCAGGTTACACTAAATGGTCTCATAAGAAAGACCAAGAGATTTAGAAGTAGAGAAATTGGACATCATAACAACATATACATGCATAAACTTCAAGAGCAGAGGCATAAAGTAGTTGGCAGCCCCACCAATGTTCAATAAGAAATTGTTTAATCATCCCAAATTGTAGCTTCATAAGCATACAACTATGAAACAAAAACATCAAAGAATGATGAAAAGATAGGAAAGATTTAGAAGTCTAAAATCCTTTTCCTTGTTCTGTTTTTCAGGAGGTATTTTCCACTAGAATGGTACAAAATTGATTCAGAAACCCAGATTCCAGCCTCCAGTCTATCAGTCTTCTCATACCAGTCCAACATTGTCAATCATATCATTTTAGGAAACAATCTATCCACCACTTACCTCCTGATCTGACTGCCGCTGATAGTCCTTTGGAGAATTGCTCCGATCATTAATGAAAAATAGGGTTGTCTGTCCAGAGAAGTCCCATAGATGTATCTGTAAAACAGCAGAAGTCAATAAGTTCTTTCCTGCTTCTCAAGCAAACTGCACCAAATCCTTCTAAGAGAGATTCTATATATTACCGTCTCAATATCAGCACTGAAGATCTTGCAGGCTCTTTTGAAAAGCTCAGTTGAATTGTCCTGAATGAATATAATGTAAAAGATATAAAACATTCGAGACCTCAACAAGCAGAATGGCAACTCCAAAGATACCAAAGCACCAGAAGTTAAACTGAGGGTGAGTCAGACGACATAGAACATTCAAGGGATATGAATATCATGGAACAAAATTATCAGTAGGCAGTCTAATAATATATGCAAAATAGGGTATCTATAATGCATTGTTTTGGCATTAGAAACTAAAGGTATTGGCTGCTTAAAAAATGTTCGTACACTTTTCATCAGTCATGATTAATGAACATTTTTCTCAACAACCGTTACATACTTACATATGACTGCTCATGAATTTAATATGTATGCAAGATACAAGATTCAGACAGATGAAGACTCTTTCTTAATGGTTGGCCAAATGCAAAATAACCAAACCCAGTCATGTAGAAACACATGGCCTTAGGATGGATCTAAAAGGATAGAGCAGATATAAGTTAAAACTAACCTTTTTGCTAATTTTTACTCCCAATGAATTAACTTCTCGCAATACAGATAGCCTCAACTGTAAGGGATATACATCTGATATATCATCTTCTGAAGCAGAAAAGTTTTTCCCACCCTTTGCAGCTTTACTGTCACTATGCCTGAAAGGGAAAGAAAAATACAAAAAGCATCAAGTGATCATGTTTCTAAGGAAACAATAGGCAACATTAGGGGCATAAAGTTCTCAATATGTATACATTAATGACACTGAACAGTTCTACAAAATAGTCAAGTTCAATATCATGTTATATACACCATTTCTAAGGATGGATATCTAAACTACCACCTATTATCATACAAAGGGAGTGAGTGCCAAAATTTGCAAAATTGGTTGCTCACTTTTATATGCATATTATAATTCTAAAAAGCATAAACTGTAGTCAACAGAAACAGGAGAAATTCTTCAATATCATGAAAGAATTGTGTGTTTACATGTCCATATATTTGTATATTTTATCCATGGACACATGCAGTATATCACATTATGATCCAAACAACCAATCAAATAAACACTTACGAGTGCTTATCTTAAAAAAGACCATTGTCTAACATATAAAACCAAGGGTAGGAAAAATAAGGAGATTAGAAACATGTAAAATAGAAGAGCAAATTTCAGGTCCCTTATGCCCATATCAAATGTTAGTCTCCGCAGAGTTTACTCAGCAACATAAGCTTCCATTGCCGAAGGAAATCATTTAGACAGATGGCAAACCATGCTTAACAGTTAAAATATGCTCAAAGGGAAAACTCATGTGGGAACACACTGTATCACTAGGTTCGCTACAAATGATATCAATTTAAGGACCAGGTAGAAAAAATCTCGATGTTCCAAAACAGGGAAGCAGTTCTAGAAGTCGAAAAAATGGAGTAAGATTGGTTGGTGCATGTATCATCAACCACATTAGCAAACTTCGTCTTAATCCCACAGCAGCTTCTGATGGTTATCGTAGTTAGATGCAATGCCACACTTAGCACTCAATGAAACTTCACCATAAAAAGAACAATAGTCTTCAAAACAGGATGGAACCATGTTTATAGTTGCAGCGCATTAAGGGAATTGGCAATGACTATGCTTCTGATGTAAACTAATTTTAAATACAATTTGCAGAACCTAGAGTACTGCTAAGAGAATAGACAAAATTGACCAAAATTAAAGCAAAATTCATCAGCTAGTAACCCAGGCACAAATACATGATAATTAAAAACCGTAACTCTCACAATAAGCTCCTATTCACTAATACAATCAAAACAATGAATGTGGAAAAATCGATCATGAAACTCACCATTTAAGTGCTCTCAACCACATTTCCCCAGAAACCAAGGCAAAATCCCGACCCGAGACACCCACATCACCGTTTTCACCATTCAGTACAGAATCATCTTCTCTCCTCAGACTAAACACAAGATCTGAGTTGAAGATGTTGTTAATGAGCTTCATGGCACCCCCATAAGAAGATCCTTGAGTTACCGTGTATAGCACCCCTTTTTTCCCATCTGATTCACTCGACGTCGTTGAATCTTGGGCTTCCCTCCACCACCTGACATCGAAACCAATTTACAAATTCATTTCAATCCCAAAAATCATTTAACACCAAACTAAGCCTAAAAGATTATTGAAAGCAAAGCACAACAAACCCAAATCTGAGAAACGGTCATTTCAATTTTCGATCAACATCACACCCATCACTCAGATTGATCAAAACTGGGAAACCCACGTGATAAAATAAAAAAAGAAAAAAAGAAAAGCAGAAGCCTCCATTCATAAAGTTAACAATTCGTTCAAAAATCATAAGCAGACACAACATTTGAATATCCCGACAAACGTTCTTCACCCATTCCCTTGATTTCAGATTTGAAATGTTTTTCCTTTATGAATATGCATAATACACAATCAAATCCACCAACAATGGAATGACCCAACGGGAACTTGGCACTCAACTTTTGTTCTACTTATTAAAATAAAAAACAAAAGAAACACATCCGAGTAAATGAAGAAGTAGAAATTATGGAGAGAGAGAGAGAGACCCAAAAGGAACGAAATAGACTCGCTGGTCATTGTCGGAGTCGAGTCGCTGTGTTGAAACGGAGAGATCCTCGCAATGACCGTTCTCCATTCAACAGAGAGAGAGAGAGAGAGAGAGAGAGATAAAAACTATCCTTAAAGTTTCAGAAATGAGCAGAGCAAATGCAGATCATATTTCCTTTCACTCCCAATAAATTTGGAAATGCATAGGGAGAAAAGGGAGAGGAGAGAGAGATACAGAGAGAGAAGCAATGAAGCCCTTTTCCCTTCTTTCTCCTTTCTTATTTTTGTGAACAGGATTGAACAAAAATAAATCAGATGCATAAAGCAAAGTTGGAATATTAAACTGAATATTTCAAAAAGGCATAGAATTTATTTATTATAATTTTTTAATATGTCTTTTCGCATGGAATTATTGTAGATTTATAAAACAAAAGATAACTAGGTGAAAAATAAGGTGAGGAAATCTATGCACGTTTTTTGGAATTCCCAAAATTTTGCAGCTTTTTATGTGTTGTCTGGTTTTTAAAAATCAAAATTAAATCAGTAAATAAAAAATTTAAGGTATCATAAAATTTAAATATAATTATAATTTTAAAATATAATTAAAAATGTCAAAAATGTTATAGTTTAATTAAAAAAGATTGTTAAATAAAAATTAATTGATTTATTTATAACAACTTATTAATTTAATAAAATAGACTAATTAATTAGTAAACTGATTAATTTTTAATAACAAAAATTACTAAAGTAAATTGAACTGAAAATTTTTAAATTAAACTAAAAAATTAAACAGTTCAAAATTTTTATAATTGAATCAATCAAATTGATTGAATTTTTTAATTTTGTTTTAATAACAAATGTTTTATTCGTAAATGCATCATGTTTTGTAAAATTGACTATATTTTATTCCATTTTTTAATAATTAAAAAATGTAAAAAAAATTACTCCTATCCCTAATTAATATTATATAAATGAAAGTAATAACTATTTTAGACTTTAAATTAATGATATTTGTGTCTTTTATAGATTTTAAATCAAACGATTTTTTGTCTTTTTAAAATTTTAAATCACTGGTTTTTAACTTTTTATCCTTTTTAGTTTAACTATACTTTATTCAAAATTAGTTTCTTTTTCTGTCATTTTGATGATTTTATTGTCTTTTTGAGATTTTAAATCAATAATTTCTATATCTTTCTTAACGAATTTTCTGTCCTTTTTAAAATTCGTTTCATCATAATTTCATATTATTTTTTAGAACTAAGAAAGCATACTTACATATATTTTTAAATAATTTAAACACATTATTTGATTAAAATGTATACTTTAATCAAATATTTGAACCCTAACCTAAGAAGATGAATGGTATTGTTCAAACCATTGAGACACACAAGGAAACTAATTTCATTCGTTTTTTTTTTATATGAATCAATGATGCATTACCGAAAATTTTAATTGTTATTTTGTATGCGTGTACATTAATTTATTATATTTTCCGAGAAATTATATATATATAAAAGGAAGATAATGGGTGGTCCTGACTTTAGGCAAAAACGATCTCCAGTGGGATTTGGGCTTCCTACAGGCCCAATAGTGGCTATTTCAGCCCAAATAATTAAGGCATAGTGGCAGTGAGATCCAATGCCAGCTCTATTTACCTGATTTGTTGATTGTTTAACATAATTATGTTTTTAATAGTAATTAACCACCGGATTATATTTATGATTAACCTAACCATTTACATGACTCCAGGGAGAAGATATTAGTTGAGAAACGGCGTCATTTTGGCTTGTTTAAGAGGGCAGCATAGTATTCGATAACTTGCACCCTACGACGGAAGCATCTGGAACAAAATCGGGAGGCAATCCAACGGTCCAAATCACACAAAAGAACAAAGCGAAAAGGCAAATTCTAGATCCTTCTTTCTCTGGGCAATCTCAGCCGTCGATTCACACCCTATAAATTCTATAGTCGCACAAGTCTCCGTCTCCAAGGTCTCTGCGTTTTGTCTGTGGTATTCCTTGCTTGCCCAGACTCAGAGCATCTCACAGCCGATCGTTGGACTTGGAAGGTATCGAGTAAAGATGTTTGGGAGAGCGCCGAAGAAGAGCGATAACACAAAGTACTATGAGATATTGGGAGTGTCGAAGAATGCTTCACAAGACGATCTCAAGAAAGCCTACAAGAAAGCCGCCATTAAGAACCATCCTGACAAGGGAGGCGATCCTGAGAAGGTATTATTTTTGTATAAAATCTGCCCTTTTATGAATGTTCATGTTTTAAAAGTGTTGGTGTAAGAACTTTGGGGAGATAGATTCTTCTTTTCTATTTATTTTGTTGTTTGGTTGTAAATGTGTTGTCAATCCTGTTTTTAATGACGATTTCTTGTGGGTCGTTAAGAGTTAAAATTAATCACAAGATTTAAGTGCGTGTAGATCGATTTGGTACTTCAGTGGTTGTGAATTTATTTGATTAGACGCTAAAAGAATAGTTGAAATGTGAGGTCTGGCAATTGAAGTTGTGTGATTGGTATTGTAGTTCAAAGAGCTAGCTCAGGCCTACGAGGTCTTGAGTGATCCTGAGAAGCGTGAGATATATGATCAGTATGGTGAAGACTCACTTAAGGAAGGAATGGGTGGTGGAGGTGGCGGACACAACCCCTTCGACATCTTCGAATCGTTCTTTGGTGGTGGCAACCCATTTGGAGGTATGCTTAATTTATTTTGTTCCATGTAGCAGGTTAACCTTGTAATTATCGTATGGGGACTGAAGAAGTTGTTTTGAGGCAGGTGGAAGTAGTAGGGGAAGAAGGCAAAGGCGGGGAGAGGATGTGATTCATCCTCTCAAGGTCTCACTAGAGGACCTATACGTTGGTATATCAAAGAAGCTTTCCCTTTCTAGAAATGTTATATGCTCCAAGTGTAAAGGGTGGGTGTTTTGGTTGTCTTTATATTGATGACTCAGTATGTTAATTAGGATTTTAAAGTAATGTTTTTCTCAATTTTGAGCTACAGAAAGGGATCGAAATCGGGAGCTTCAATGACCTGTGGTGGTTGTCAGGGCACTGGTATGAAGGTTACAATCAGGCAACTTGGCCCATCCATGATTCAACAGATGCAGCATCCTTGCAATGAATGTAAAGGTACTGGTGAGTCTATTAGTGATAAAGACCGATGCCCCCAGTGTAAGGGGGAGAAAGTTGTTCCTGAAAAGAAGGTTTTGGAAGTGATAGTGGAGAAGGGAATGCAAAATGGACAGAAAATCACATTCCCTGGGGAAGCTGATGAGGCGGTATGTTGTTTGTGGTTACTGATGATTACCTGCCCCAGTTTGTTTTGAGATAAAATAATAAGGCTGACTCTTGCTTTTGATCTTTTTGAAGCCTGATACTATCACTGGTGATATAGTCTTTGTGCTTCAACAAAAGGAACATCCTAGATTCAAGAGGAAGGGAGATGACCTATTTGTGGAACACACGCTGTCTCTCACCGAGGCTTTATGTGGATTCCAGTTTTTGTTGACCCACTTGGATGGCAGGCAGCTTCTTATCAAATCAAACCCTGGTGAAGTGATCAAACCAGGTAAGTAGAGGAAAAGAACATGCACCTGAAGGTGTCTCTTGTGTTAGATGTTCTCCTAACTAACATTGCTGTTCCTATGCAGATTCATACAAGGGAATCAATGATGAGGGCATGCCTATGTACCAGAGGCCATTCATGAAGGGAAAACTATATATCCATTTCACGGTCGAGTTCCCTGAGTCACTGGGTCCTGACCAGGTTAAGGCACTTGAAGCAATTCTCCCACCCAAACCAGCAAGCCAACTGACGGACATGGAGCTAGATGAATGTGAGGAGACTACTCTACATGATGTTAACATCGAAGAGGAGATGAGAAGGAAGCAGATGGCTCAGCAGGAGGCATATGATGAAGATGAGGATATGCCTGGCGGCGCGCAGAGGGTCCAATGTGCTCAGCAGTAACTGATCAAATGGACTTGATTTAAAAGCTTAAATTGGTGTGTCTTAGGATACAGTTCGAAGGATCAATGCACGGGGTGGAATTCATAAAGCTATTTGATAATTTTGTGACACTTGTGACGATCATGAAAAAATTTAACAGACGGGATAAGACCTTGTGTTCTTATATGAATTCAGACGGGATAAGACTTTCTGTTCTTGTATGAATTCAATCTATTTGTAATGAAGTTGGTTGGTATGACTAGTATGTAATCCTCTATAATGTGCATGTGTTTTAGATATCCTTCAAGGTGAAATTAAATGGTGTCGTGTTTGAATTAACATATGTTGTCTTGACATTTCAAGCTGCCCTCATAGAGGATTAGGTCTTGGTGCGGATATCTTTGTTTTTGGTAGGCAATTAAATTTCTTGTTCTTGAGAGTTTTCGAGTTTGGATTTCATTCGGAGCATTTCAGATTTATGTCATTAGAGAATGGAAATTCGCTAGTCCCCTCTGAATGTAGAACATGTATGGGTTAAATGGTGCAGTGGTGGCCGTTTCTTATTTATAGAACTTGATTAACAAAACCCAACCAACTTAAGGCGAGTAAATTGTAACATATGGCAAAATCTTAATGAGATCTGTCTAGGAATAAAAGTCCTTGTTGCAAACTGAAATGTTGAATCTGGTTGTAGAGACTCGTAAAAGACCTACAAATGTCAGTAGGAGTGAGTGGGATGGGACTGGAGGAAAGGACTGAGGACAGGAGATTGACGGTGGTGAGGTGAGGTCAAATGTGCCCCAATAGAGACAATGTAACACTCAATGGTGTACTAATCGGAATCATTATATTCTGCAATAACCTAACAATCCCTGCCAACATAAAAGGATGGTTAGGATGGACTGACACTGAGTTGGGTTAGATTTACTAACACAGAGGATTTGAGGGGCACCCAGATTGGTTGAATTGCATTTGCATGTCCTTATTCTGTTTTTACGAAACATCCGCAGAATAGAGACACTTGGCATATTACTAGAGTTTACACATAATGCTGCTAGAGCTCTTGTAATTCTAGGATTATAACAGTTCCCAAAATCAGGGACTATCATCTTGCGAACAGAGCTGCGAAGGCGGAATTCTTGGATCCACTGGGTTACTCTTTCTGATGATTGGCTAGTAATCCCCACATGCTCACTTATAAACTGAGAAGGCCTAGCTTCTAAGAATTGCTTGAAGCAATTTTATGCAACTTTAAAGATCAAATATGGCTCAAAGGCAGACATAGTCTGTTAATTTTTTTGTTTATTCCTTATATTTGTAGCTTACTGTATAGATTGAGTTGTTATGCTGTGTTATATAAACTTGGATATTGAACTTAAAGGTACAATGTATGTTATGATTTATGATATAAAATGAGAAAATTTTAAATTTTAGCAAATGTGTAATTTATAATTTAGTTCATGATATCATGTTACAAAATAAAGATGATATGGGTAACACGTCAATTCTGTCGAATATATGCACGTGTGATTATATGGCGCATGTGCATGATGTCATAAAATAAATGTGATATAAATAATATGTCAATTCTGTCGAGCATATGCACGTGTGATTATATGACGCATATGCATGCGTCGGGTTAGATTGGAGTGTTACAGCTAATGAGTGCAACATTGGGTAGCCGTTATAGGAAAAGAGGTAAACAAGTATGCATTGACGTAAAAGAATATAATATTGCTTGGTTTTGTTTGATTTGGATGGGGCTGGGCGCTGCTGCTAGGATCCATGGAATTGGTTGACTTCAGCACAGAAACACCTGCAAAACAATAAGGCACACCGGGGGTTGACTACCGGTAGGTCCCTCCGACGCTCAAGTCAGTTTCTTTGTGAGGGTTTTGGCAGCTAGTGAATAAAGAATAATAGGGTTTTCAAAAGTCGTACCTTTTTCATGATGAGGTAATGAATTTATATACGAAAAATACCTACTAGGTTTAGGTCTTTTTTTGTGAGTGGGAAGTCGCTATCTATGAATGGGCCGTCTATGTTTGGGCCTAGCACGACCGACCCAACCATTGCTAAACCTTAACCCGGATACCGGTTGAGCATATTGAGACATTATATGAAGAGAATCTGATGTTCCTGCGGTGTTATATGGCGTCAGTCCCACCGTCCATGTGCAATGCAAGCGAAAGTCTGGAGTTTGTGGATACCTTACCTTACCTTGTAGCATCTGAGAAGTTATATTGGTCAATTGTGCTTCATATGAAGTGATGCCTTACCTTGCATATATTTTGAGCAACTAAGCAAGCAAGTAGCCGCATTTTCTCATGCTTCTCAAGTAGCTCCAATATGAATGTTTTCGCACACTTTCTTTGCAGCAATCAAATCTGAAATTCATATTTCATACATTTCTTTATCGTCAAACACTATTAATTAGTATTATTAACGTAGTATTCAGACGTAATTTGTCAATATCTATTTACCCTTCATTTTCACCAAAAATTATGTACATTAATATTGTGTTATATCTACTTGATTTGTTTTTTTAGTTGAAATCACTTACAACCTGTTTGGTTCAAAGAATATAATTATTCTCTGAAATAGAAAAGATGAAGAATATAAAAAAATGAATATTACTTTGTTTAGTTCAAGACATGGAATAAATAAAGAATTTCTATATCAATTTTTAGTTTAAAAATATAAACTTGGAACAAAAAGATCAAATTATTATTATTATTATTATTAACTTTATTATTCTCATTCTTATTAATTATTTTTGTTAATAATAATTATAATTATAAAATTTTTACTTATTATTAATAAATTTATCGATTATTTTTATTCTTATTTTTATTATTAAAACCTTTATTATGATTAATTTTCTTCCTCTATCATTATCATCATCATCATCCGAAATTTATTATAATTATTATTATTTAAAAACAACCAACTTGGTCCTCAACGATCATATGCCCATAAGCAGACCTGCGATGCTGTAATTGGGGCAACACAAATTCTAATTATGGTAGCTAAGCCACGTCCTCATATTTCGATAAAATTTAGAATTTGCAACAAGTATTTTCCTATGATCCAGTCTTGTCCACAAAAAAGAGAAGAAAATTGTTCAGTCAAGATAAACCTTAATGTCAATCCCATTATCAATAAGAGATTGAACCACAGCTCTGATTTTACCTTCAAATTTGTCCCTCTCCCTAGGAGTGTAGGAAGCAGTATACACATCAGCTTCTCTAGCCCTCTCTGCCAAAATCCGCCCAATCGCCAAACAAGCAGGTATGTCTGACCGAGATTTGAGTACGGCTTTTACATCTTTAGAGTTAGTACCAGCAACTGCAACCTGCTTAGATGTGACCCTGTGAGTGAGGGATGCAGTAACAAATCTCTTTGAGATGTACACATCGAGTGTAAATGGCTCCATGTAAGCAACGGTTCGTTGCTTGAATGATATATGTTTCTTTAAATTCTTTGGCCTTTTCTCCTTCTGGTAGGTATATGGCCTGCTGTTATCATCATCTAGGAAATCTTCCACCCCAAAAAAACTTCTTGGTGCACAGTAAACCTAGAATTAAATGTGGCAAGTGTGAATCCTCAAAACAGTTTCCCTTATGAAATTTGTTGGAAGCAAGATTGTTGAAAACTTTATACATGCAAAATAGATACTAATAAGAATGGTTCCTTCTCAGTGATCAAGACTAATGACATTTCCTCTCTAAGTTCAACCAATATAATCACACCCACTTAGTAGAGGCATATTATGAGTCACAAGTACAAGCAGATTGACGTAGATTTGAATGAATCAAGTGTTGAATTTTAAAGGTTCAAAATCTGCATTGAAGCGTATGACAAATTTTACACTTTTTATCGAAATTCTTTTCCATACCCAATTAACAATAATTAAATCAGGACCACAACCTCAAGCTTCTGTACCTATAGTGCAACACCTTCATCTCAGCTATAGTAAAATTTATTGGATTAACAAGAAAGGGGTTGCTGTAGTGAATTGTGATTAACACTCGAGAATAAGTAGAGAAATAAAAACAGTTAAGAATGAGAACCATGGAACATTATAAAATCCCTGGCATACAGCAGATGGGTATTGTAGAAGTTGCGGTATAAGGAAGAAATAGAGACAACAGAAGAAAACCCAGATGGGGAAGCCATAAAACAGAACCAAAAGAGCATGCATACCTGTCCACGATGGAATCCAAAAGCGGGCACGCACAGAAAAGGCCTTAACTTGTGTCCACTATTTGCAAGTACCCCATTGTTCAAAACCTTGCCAAGCACTTGTATCAACATATTTATCTGTTTTCCATCTCGCAATCAAATAAGCTATTCACAAGAACAAGCACATGGTAAGGATTTCACCTGCGAGAATATGAACTGACGACCCAAGAAAGAAAAGAAAATAAAAATTTTGAGTAAAAGGAAATGAAGGAGGAAGATAAACATGACGAAAAGAGAATGCGACAACAAATATTTAATTGGAACTTTTGATCAAAGGTTGTGACTGACTGGCATCAAAAGAATTCCAAATCTTTTAGATGAAGCATAAACTCATAAGGATGCTTATTGAAAAAATAATGCTAGTGGGAAGAAACGCTGGTGTGAAGAAGACGACGGTTGTGGAATATGGAACGCGGCGGAATCGACAAGGGCACTCGAGAGGCTTAAACGTGAGAAGGATAAAGTTGTCTTGGATAAGAATAGTTATAATTGGAATAGATAAAGATAGGCAGAGATCGGTTTTATCCATTCCCCAAAGTTACAGAATAGATATTCTGGATGATTACATATTCTATGTTTGTTTCTAACCAAACACAGATTTAATAACATGCTAGGAATATGCCAGGAATAGAATAGCTATTCCGTTGAACCAAACATCCCGTTAGAGTTTAACATAGATGGATGTACATAACATTACACACACACAAAAATATAGAGAACATTTCTGTATTCCTTCTTCGTTCTCTATTTCCATACGATATCAGTCTTTTTTTTGTGGTGATCCATGTTTTGGCTCTAAATTCTCTATTGTCGAATTGTAATCCCTATCTATCTCCTAGGTATAGGACAGTAGATTCTCCTTGTCATTTCTAAACCTTGTAATAGTTTCTGCTATAGTTATAATATTATTCATTCATTTCCAAAAAAAAAAAAAGTCCAAAATTTGGAGTTTTCTTCATTCTTTTTCACAACATTCTGCTTTTGTATTATGGGTTTCTAAATCTACTCTAAAAACAATGGTTATAATGGTGCAAAATCATCTTTGGTAATGGCAATCTGTGAATTAGAGCTTCTTTGCTCAAAATATCTTTTATTATAGACTGCAGTATATATATACATATATAGGGTTACAGAATAGGATAGAAATCTGTACAGATATGGAAATATAATCCTAGGATTCTATATATCTCCAAGATACTGCTATCTAATTTTAAATGATCTGATTAGGATCAAATCATAATATTATGAGCTAT